>OZ017740.1:232362778-232662819 GCA_963969285.1 Odontomyia ornata | reverse complement strand
ACACAGACATGGCCGTTTTATTTAACAAAAAGAAAAATTATAAAAAAAATTCGCAAATTTTACAAAAGAAATTAATATAAACACCAAAATCAAATCCGCCCCCTTCAAATCTAATGTAATGAAATATGAACTAGACGAAGGTTAATTAAATATACTATATGAATGAAAATAACGTAATTTGATATAATGAAAAAAATAAAATAGATAAAAAGTCAAATTTTTACTCACTCCCTTTCTTGCAGAACTCCGAGCGCTCGGCGAAAGACAAAAAAAGAAGCGGGGGCCACTGTAAATTAAATTAAAATGGAAATGTCTATAACGTAAAAAATCAATGAAAGAAAATAAAACGGCCACTTTCACATGCACCATCCGCTGACTATCCGTTTCTTTCGTTTTTTTTCGCTTTTGTAATTCCTGCACTGGCTTGTCTAAACTGCTTTTATTTTCCGACACTGTATCTTCGTTCCTCTTCATTTTAGACTAAACGCCTTGATATTCACTGTTTTTTTTTCTCAGTCCTTTTTAATTCTTGTTTATTTATAGTTTATTACCGAATGTTTCCAATTTCTGAACTGCCACCGCTTCATTGGGGCTACTCCGGCAAGGGCTCCACCGACCCAGTCTAACTCACCCGAAGACGGGCGTGGGCGCCACTCGTTCGTTCCTTCGAGCCTCTCAAGGGGTCGTCAGAACGAGAAAACGACCGTCCCGAGCGAAATTACAACTAGAAAGTTTTGGGACTCGCCGCCACTTACCCGCTTTTCTTGTCCCCGCCGGTAGTTTAATCGCCGGGCCAACGCGTGAAGTGTCGTTTATGTGTAATTATCCACCGTTTCCCACTAATTTCGGCCGTTGAATCTCTTCTCGGAAATGTCGCGATTTCCTTCATTTCGGTTTCCGTGGTGAAATGAAGTGATTTTAGTATAAGTGAGTGGATATTACGCTTCACCGCGATGTCAGCAGTCTGTAGGTAAGAAATTCAACAATTGTATTCGAGCTTCTTGCGTGTATTTTAGTCGATTTGTCAGCCTTCTCTCGTTTGAGCTTGGCGTAATCGGCGGTCGTTTGTTGATGTGCCAAAGTGAGTTTGTTTGCTATTTTTAGAGTCATTCATGCCTCTGATTAGGATGAAATTTCCCACGATGACTTCATTCTGTCTTCACGTTGTGAGCTCAACAAACGGCATTCGCCTGAGTCCTTTACATACTCAAAAACGTTGTTTATATTTGGGTCTGTTAGTAACGCCTCCAGATTCGGTCATTTTATGCGATATTTTTAGCTTCAGGTTTAATTTTGAGTTTGTGTCCTTGGCCAGGAGCTCAGTGGCTGCACACTCAGCACTCAGGTTCGAATTTAACTTAGTCGAATTATATACTGCATTGAAATTCATTGGGAGAAATTCCTCCTTCGTGGTCTCGTTTCCTGGTGATTGTTGATTGTAGTTAACAGTCAATTCTTCTAGAACTTGAAGTACTCCTTTCACCTCCTACTTAGCACTTTGGGTTTCTTGTTGCTGCTTCTTTTAGTTACGTTACGCCTCGAATTCGCACCTTACTCATCCCGCGTTTGCCACTAATGATGTGTTATATTCGCGATTGTCTTCCTGCGGTATATGTGTCATTGCTGCCTCAGCAGCATCTCTGCTGGAGTTGCGTTAGTGTGTAGATGTTTGCGGCAGGATCGTTAAGTTTGTGTCCTTGGCCGGGAGCTCAGTGGCTGCACACTCAGCACTCAGGTTCGAATTTGACTTAGTCGAATTATATACTGCATCGAAATTCATTGGGAGTCTATGCCGGAACGTAGAGTCGATGAAACCACAGGCAGTATGAAACCTTGATTCGAGGTTGTGATGTAAATGCTCGTAGATTATCGCGCATAACACAAATACCTCATGTCGCGTGCCGGGAGCAACGATTCAACTTCGGATTTCCTCCCAGAGTTGCATGTTATTTGTTTGCGACTCCATCCCGATTGCTTCGAGAGGTTATGTGTTTTATGCTGCCGCATATGTTGATTGGATGACGAACGTTTCCGCTACCGTGTGTATTTGCATTTCGTTTCTAGCTCGCGTTGGTTTTTGATGCTTGCTTGTTGCTGGTTGCGTTGTCCATAATTGTGGGGTGTAAATCGGAAGCGACCTAGCTACTTGAGTTTACTTACATAAAGTTACAAAGCAAAAATTATTATGTGGCTTTATTTCCGTAATTTAACCAATAGTCCTTTGATGAATGAAAATTTAAATTACTTGTTGATAGTTACATCGTTAGGTTACAAAAAAAAATTAATAAACTGCGGCCCGGTATTGCGTAGGTTAAACTTTTACGAAATCGCGTATGGTAGTGTTCGGGGTGAGCAACACTATGGAATCTCAATGTTCACCCGTAACTAGGTTTCATTTATTTCATTAATATGGAAGCTGAAATCTTCTCACGACACACTTCGAATTAGGATTGTGCCTTCAAATTAAAATTCACTTCGCTGAATAAAAAAATCTTCTTCACACCGTCAAAGAACTTCTTCCTCTTTTCAAACTAAAATCGGAATCCAAAAATTAACGCCTAACGCACTCTCTCTTATTTTCAAAGTCAAATACTGACTGCCTTTCTCCCAATCCAGAATTTCACACCTCGATCCCGCAATCCTTGCATTCCCAATTGCCGCTGCCGCATTTGGGTAACGAATTCGAAGTTCATTACACTTCAATTCCGCTACCCACATATCATTTTGCATATCGACAACCGCAACAATTTTCATTTTGCATATATGGCGAGTTGCATAACCATGATAGCCGATATTCCAAAAAGTGTGTTTTCCCGCGCTCGGGGAACTTATCGACGCTAGCAACGGAGCCACCTTCTGTTGATTTCCCATTCATCGAATTAGCAACTTCAACTAAGCATCTTTCTTGATGGGCATGGAAATGAAATTTGTTAGTGGGAAACGTGAACGAATTTTTTGTTAGTATGAAAAATAAAATTATTAGTGGGAGCCAATGAATAAAATTAGTTAGTATGAAGGAAGGAATTAGGTTTTGCTAGGAAAAAGGTATTGAATGAAATTTTGTTAATGGGAAGTATTGAATGGAGGGTTGTTAGTGGGAAAATAAAAATTATTATTATATTACTATTTTTTTTGTAATTAAAAATAGAATAGAGGGTAGGATTGAGATGATGGGGAATTAAAAATTATAGGGAAATTGGTAAAATGTTAATAAAAATAAATAAAAATACAGAGGAAAAGGTATAAGTGCCCAAAGTAGGTGGAGATATTACGGCGGCAATTTAAAGTTGCGAATGGGAGAATGCCGGTACGCCGGAATTCGCAACAATATATATATATATATATATATATATATATATATATATATATATATATATATATATATATATATATATATATATATATATATATATGTTTTTTTTGAAGAAAATTAATTTACTGAATTGAAATATATTTCGTTCTAAAAATACTATACGATAAGTGAGCAAGAAGCTATCTATAGCACGTATTTTTGTTTAGTTAACCTCCGCAACTCTGAATAATGTTGGAAGTAAACTTTACAAGTCGAATATGTGCTTACAAAAGCCTTTCAAACACGAAAAACCTTCACAAGTCGAAACCCTCAGAACTTGAATGTTATTGCGTGTCACTTGAAATCTGACTTATAGATGTTCCACTGTAAAAGAGGTCCATTATAATAACCTGAAAATTTTTAAACACATGTAAACTATACGATGTATATAACTCAATAGATCTCATTCTTGCAACGACCTTAGTGAAGTGCAGTTGAACTTATTTAACTATTGAATTTTCTGTAGTGAATACTTGTGAAATATTGAATTTTAGTAACTGATTCAACAAAATTTACGAAACATTGCAGCAAATAGTGGGTTACAGAACGATGGAAATATGCAATCGGGTGTCGAATAGGAAAAGAATCCGGGAGACTTCCCCGGATGAAATGCTACTGAGGGACTAGTTCAAGATGGCAAAAAACGCTGCGATGGCATCAACGTCCAGCAATAGATTTGCACCATTGGCTGACCTGCGAGATATCAACGACCCTATCAACGAATCGACGGCTAGTAATGCTAAACCACAGGTAAAAGTTCCTCCTATCACTTTTACAGATCTACTGCGGGACTCTATAGATGCGATTATGACTAACAATTTAACTAATGTCGATTGGAAGAAGATTATCCCTCGACAAAACTGAGAAAGAAAGTTCTGAAAGCAGAACACAAGCTCACCACCCTAGAAATTAAAAAATTAGTGCGAAAGCTCAACATCGGACTATCTGTTGTATTTGCAACGTCGTACGAAAATTAGCGAATTTCGCAAAATAAAAGCATTAATGCATACAATAATGGGTTGGAACTATTACAGCCGGCCCAAAACTATGCCGAAATTGTCAACCATATGGGCATATGGGCATGTTAAAACATCTACTACTTAATAAAGTTACGGCATTCATCGCTAACAGTGCTGAAAGCGGCAAGAGTACAAATTTTCCTGCTACAACCGGCATCGTTACACTGCGACTAAATTATTTCAATCGCTTTATGTATTTTTTTTTTTTTTTTTTTTGTGGTAGGGAGGTGAAGTCATTTATGCCCGCCGCGTCTGGCATTGTGGGACTCCCATGGAGGATACCTTTGGACTACCCACTAAACACCTCCCCTGTCAATCTGAGAACCTAGCCTGGAACCGTTTGACACATTACTTCGGGCCAGGTCTCGTTTTGTTACGCCGTGGGGCGCCTTCAAGCTGGGGAGTCCCTTTCCTAGCGGGAGGGGAGGGGGGAAGAGGAATTGCCAGAAGAGCGATCCCCCAGCCCCAGCGCCTCCGGCTGCTGTGAGTCCCTTTTATATTTTAGGACTGCCCGAGCATAATGTGCCACCTGGTTCCATTTGTCAACTATATTATCCGGGGTGAGCTCTCCCGTCTCCCTGTAGAGTTCCCTTCGCAGCCTGGCCCATTTGGTACACGCAAAAAATGTGTGACAGGCATTGTCCTCCTCTCCTGGGCAAAACCGACAATCGAGAGACCGTGACTTGCCGATCTTGTGCAGGTAAGACTGAAAACACCCGTGCCCGCTCAAAAACAGGGTCAGATAGAAGTCAGTCTCACCATGCCTTCGATTTAGCCACGGTCTCACATCCGGGATGAGGCGCGCAGTCCACCTTCCCTTCGTGCAATTCCTCCAAGACTGCTGCCAATCGTTGAGCGAGCGTTGTCTCTCCTCGCGGACAACCATCTCCCTCGCATCCTCGTTTCGGCGCAGGTAAATAGCGCGGCGCTCTCTAGCAAGGAGGGCGACAGGTATCACGCCTGCAATCACTCTCACCGCCGAGTCGGAGACTGTTGGATACGAAGATGCAATTCTCAGTGCTCCTCTTCTCTGTACCTGTGCCAATCGTTTTCGGTATACCTCCTTGCTGAGAGCGTCGCCCCATACCTCTGCCCCGTACAGTAGCACTGACCCTACAGCACTCATCAAGAGGCGTCTTCTTGATGGGCTGGGTTCCCCTACGTTGGCTATAAGTCGACTCAGAGCCGATATTCCCGAAGCAGCCTTCTCAGCCGTTGCCCTGATTTGCTCAGAGAAACTCATCTTCGAGTCGATCAGTAGCCCCAGGTACTTCACCGCTGGCTTCGATTCGATCTGTATATCTCCAATACTGATCATCCTTACTCTAGGGATTCTCTTTTTTGTCAAGATGACCACTTCGGTTTTCTCCAGTGCTAAACTGAGCCCGCGAGCAGTCATCCAGTCCCTCACTCGGCGCATTAGCATACCTAGCCTAAGTTGCGCTTGTTCAACGGTGCGTCCGGCGACCAGAGCCGCAACATCATCCGCATAGCCGACCAAGCGCGACTCATCTGGCATCTCAAGTCTCAGTAGCCCGTCGTAAGACACGTTCCACAGGTCCGGACCAAGGATAGATCCCTGGGCAACACCCGATGTAATTTCCATCCTTCGTTGGCCCTGTGTCGTGTCGTAGAGCAGGCTTCGGTCCTTTAGGTAGTTCCTCAAAAGCCGCATTAGATATTCTGGGACTTGAAAGTTTTCCAGCGTATCCAGAATATCCACCCATCTAGCGGAGTTGAAGGCATTCCTGACGTCGAGTGTCACCAACAGGACGATCCGTCGCTTGGTGCGACTATATGCCTCTGCCTTTTGGACCGCGTTCACCACCTCTGCAATCGCATCTATGGTAGAACGTCCTGCTCTAAAGCCGTACTGCCGAGGAGATAGGTCCCCAGCAGCACGAATCGCGTCAGTGAGTCTTCCCTTGATGAGTTTCTCTAGCACTTTCCCAGCCGTGTCTAGCATGCATAACGGGCGGTATGCAGACGGCGATTCGGGATTTCCCTTCCCCTTGCTGACCAGCACGAGCCTCGCCACCTTCCATCGTACCGGGAAAACCCCGTCCCGTAGGCAAGCGTTGAATATGCTGAGCAGCAAGTCAGGACAATGGTGATAGACGAGCTGCAAAACCTCAGCTGGAACACCATCTGGACCTGGAGCCTTCCTCGCTTTCAGGGAGAGGACTGCCTCCTCCAGTTCCAGCTGTGTGAAGAGTGGGCACTCGACTGGTGTTTCACCATGGACAGCGTCAACACGGACGGGATGGGCGGGGAAGAGTCCCCGCACTATCGCGTCCATCTTTTCCGCGTCATGTATACAAGGCTTCCGTGGGGCACCAAGTTTCCCCATAACCAGCTTGTAGCCAAGGCCCCACGGATCCCTATTTACATCGTCCACGAGGTCTTGCCAGCATCGGGCCTTGCTCTTGTTAATAAGCCTGCGAAGATATTTCCTGCCGGACCTGTATGCTGCTAGCCTAGTGTCTGCCTCCTCCTGTGTTCGCGCCCGCTGGGCCTCTCGCCGAAGTTTGTGACACTCGCTTCTTTGTTCGGCGATCTCGTTTGACCACCAGTATACTGGAGGCTTACCGTGTCGGGGTCTCCGGCGGGGCATGGAAGACTCGCAAGCAGCTATGATGGCACTCATAGTTGAGTTCACCAAGTCCTTGGCTGTAGGCCCTCCACTTCCTGGCGGAGCTCCCAGCAACGGTGCGCCTGCCGTAAGCGCGTCAGTGAACTTCTCGACGTCCATCCTCCCAGTCCTCCATCCGAGGATTGAAGTTTGGGCATATGCACGCAGAGTGGCACCGTCGTGAATCTCAACAGCTATATACTGGTGATCACTAGCCGAGTAGTCCTCTAGTACTCGCCAGTTGTGTACTCTAGGTACCAGGGACTCCGAAGCGAGTGTCACATCGGGTATGGTTCCTACGCAACCTCAGCGGCGGAAAGTAGGGGTGTTACCAGTATTTAGGACAAAAAGCGCTGTTCTGGCCGCCATGTCCAAGATTTGCTTTCCCCTTGGGTCGGATTGTGGCATACCCCATTCGATGGCTCTAGCGTTGAAGTCTCCCCCGACCAGCATGTGGCCCTCTGTGTTCGAGACAGCGTCCTCCAGGGCATCGAGTTTGGTTCGAAAGGATCGCATTGCCTCGTTAGGCGTCAGATAAACACTGAAATATGTTATCCCTGAACACCGCACCCACACAAAACCATCTCCGCGTCCATGGCCCTGCACCTGAAGGCGGGCGCTGTCTCGAACCCAGATGGCCGAGGTACCAGTTTTGTCAGGGTACCACGCTTGCGAGTCCTTGTTATGATGTTGCTCGCTCAGCAACAGGAGGTCAGCTTTCTTATCCCTCGCAAACTGCTCAAGTAGGTCCTGGGCGTTTGTGCTTCGGTGCAAATTGACCTGCAGGATACGGATCATTTGAGAATCGATTTGGCTTTAGTTAGGGCCTCCTTGAAAACCCGGCATCTCCCTGTCCCCGGCTCATGTTTGAGGTCGCCGGGTGCTAGCTTAGCATCCTTGCAAAGAATGCATTTTGCCTCGTTCGTGCACTCCTTCCTTTTGTGCCCCGTTTCACCACATTTGTAGCACAGAGATCTCCTGTCGGGTCCCCTACAGCCATACGCGGTGTGTCCGTATTCGAGGCATCTGAAGCAGCGGATAGGGATCGCTCTTCTCCGTATCCTGCAGATCACCCAACCTATCTTAATTTTGCCCTTCGCCAGGATTTGCTGGGCGTCTTTATCAGCTTGTTCGACAATAGCCATGCGTTGCCCCCTTGTGT
Organism: Odontomyia ornata; assembly: GCA_963969285.1. Classification (NCBI taxonomy): domain Eukaryota; kingdom Metazoa; phylum Arthropoda; class Insecta; order Diptera; family Stratiomyidae; genus Odontomyia; species Odontomyia ornata. The sequence goes on along the minus strand of OZ017740.1, from coordinate 232,654,654 downwards.
TTTCACGCGTCAATCTTGCCTTGACTTCACTTAAGCTGGGGAACTCCCTCCTAATGGCATCCTCTACCTCAGCTTTGTCCGTGACGCAGTCGAGGTCCCTGATTTCCAGGGTGGCCATTGGTTCGAGCGAGGCAACCGTTGCCGTATCTCCAAGAACCTTTTGGACCGCTTCACGGAATGCATCTTTGTTTGTGGCCTCCGGCCCGAATTCCACAGCAAGCCACCGGTCCGGGTTGGTCGAACTGCTTTGATGGCAGTTTTGGTGTCGTCTGGCTTGACCGCTCCTTTAATTTCACGGAGGACATCTGCGTAGGTTCGGCCCTTAGTGGGTTTAATAAGCAGTGCCTCCCGCAAGAGTTTGCGCCGCGGTTTGCTTTTTGTTTTTTGCGGTATATCGGGGGGTTCTTTGTTCTTTTCGTGGTTGAGCTCTTTGTCTGTTTTTTCTAGGAGTAGCTTTTTGGCCGCTTTTTTCGCTGCCTTGTTTCGCACCACATGAAACTCCTCGCCTGGAGTGTCAACTTCGTTTATGGTCTCGTCCTTCCTCCTTTTCTCACAGTCGCCTTCAATTGGGCTACCGGCCATTCTTTTGCTGCTGCTAGGACCCACTGATGCCTCGAGGGAGAGCGTGTCTTTTTGGTGCTTTTCGGTTGCAAGCCACCTCCGCCTGTAGTGCGTTATGCGGCCAAAAAGCTCCTCCAGTTCAAGAATGCCATTCTTGACACTCTTGCCTATGTTTTTCTGCACTTCGCAGGCAGCCCTCAGTTGTTTGACGATATTCCCCGCTTTCCGAGTAAGCCGCTCCTCTTCGGCGCGGTCAAGGGCGATTGTGTTATTTGGCGCCACCTCTTGGGAGAGGCCCCCGTTTCCTAGCCCTTTTGCTTCTATCGCTTGGGTCGCGTTTGAATTGGCGTCGGCCAACGGCAAAACTTCTCCCTCACCCAGTCTTACACTGGCCTCCGTTGGTGTCGCAGCTTGATCCGGATTGTGTACGTCTTGCACTGGGCGCTCCGGGGTGCGCATAGTCCTTCTACTGCGCCCAAAGGCCGCAATGATGCCAGGTTGCACAACGCACTCTGCCTTCTTTCGTTCGTTAGTCCGTCTGTGGTCTGTCTCCGATGATTTACCCTGTGATGTTGACTTTGACAGTGTTTCTGGGGTTTGCTGCCTCCCCCCGCAATCGGTGACTTGTTTAATCGGTGTTCTTGCCAACAGCGGTTTTTGCCTGAAAGGGTTCTCCGTGCTAGCGTCCTGTTTGCTTGTGGTTTCATTTGTTTGGTCCATTTTATTGGGTCCCCCCTCGGAGCCGCTATCTCCGTTCGTGTGTGTAGTCGCCTTTTTGGTCCGATGGTTATCTTTGCAGAGCAGGGAGGCCATGCGAGGGTTGGCATAAGCCCTTATGGGGACAAGTGCTCAGAGCCAGACCAGCGCTAATCGGGAGTCCGTCTCAACCGAACCTACACCACCAACCCAATGGTGCGAACTTCGAACGTACTCCGAGGCCTGCCAAGGTTTTACCGGGACGGAGACGGTATGATAGTTGAATTGGAGCCGTTCACACACGAGTTTCACCTCGGCGCTACTGTGCAAAGCAACTAGGTCCAAACCATCACATCCGCCAGCCCAAAGCGTCAATTCCAGTTCGTTGTCCAAAGCGTAATCCAGATATGTATTTTGTTTAAAATTGTGTTTTGTGTACGCATTATAGATTCAGTGCCCACATTTGGTGACCCCCGAGGTGATCGGGTGGAGAATAAATGCTAAATTTAGACTTGAATACTTTTGTGTAGTTTGCGAAGTGACGCCAAGAAAAATGGCTACCGAAACTATCATAGAGATGACGAAAACTCTAAAACCTTTAAGCGCGCCACAACCAATCGCGCCTAGGCCTTCAACAAGCAATTTATTTGTCGCAGCATTAAGGATAAACAAGTTTTCTAATGGCGTGAATCGATATTATATTTAATTATTCATCCAATACTTAGATATGAAATTGTTCAAATTTATACGATTGATGCACAGTTTCTTTCATAAGCACAGTGCAGCCGCCATTTTAATCTAGCTTAAATGATTTTTCTGAATGCTCGGCCGATTGAACATGTTCAAGTTAAACACTATTGTTCAAGTTAAACACTATGTATTAAAAAATGGCATTTTTCTTTTAATATCAAAATAACACCTCTTATTGGAAAACCCTATATCAACCATAAACACATGTTATTGTTGTTGTAATTCCATATAATTGAAATGGCTATAACTCACTTGATTATGATTCGATCTCAATTAAATTTTGTAAACATATATATCTTATATTAGTCTATATAATTGCAAAGTTTCAAGCAGTTTAAAAATACCGTTTTGATTTTATGGGCAAAAATGTAAAATCTACAAATCATACTATTATTAACAAAGTTGAGTGAAGAAGAAGTCACCGCAGTTGCAGATATTAAGTTCTGGCAGAGGGGTGTGTAGCCCGGGGTGGCATACTGAGGCCGGCTAGCGCTCAGTCGTGTCGTGGGACTTCCGGGACACCCCCTGCTCGTTCTGAGCCACCTTATATAAAGAAACTAACACAGTGGGAAATGGACGGGAAAGGGAGAGGTCATGTTTGAGAAATGAAAAAAATTATTTTTATTTACAACATAGTGGCCGATTTATTCAAATAGGAAAAAAAAGAACACAACAACAATTCATGTAAAAAAAATATTATTAACAAGCTACTTCTTTTTGGTTTTGCAATAAGTTAAGTAATGAATCAATTGAATAACTAAATCTCACCACTTCTATAAAATAAAACCAGCCAATATTTTTAATTAAAGGGAAAAAAATATATACCAAGGGAATAATTGTAATAAAAGGAAAATTCCAATATGATTAAATGTTAATTAATAAAAAAATATAATGAACAAAATGCGCAATTACTCACCCCTATTAATGCTGCTGAGCGCTCGGCAACTGAAGGTGGGGCACTGAAAACTAATTTCAATTTTAAAAAAAAAATGTTTACACTACTCTAAACGCAAACTAAACCGGCCACTTTTCACTAAATATAGATCTTTTCTTCGGAAACCTGGCACTATAGATTCATCCTTCAGGGATCTCGTTACAAACTCATTCAGACCAGCGTTTGGTTTTTGATTCACTTGTCGTTAATAAGCTTTTGTTTTTTTGTTAATCCATACTTTCATTTTCTTTACGGCATCCACCACAATCTGCATTCACTGTTATTTTTTTTGTTTTATTACCACTGATATTTTTTTGTTTTATTACCACTGTTACTCCAAACCAATTTTCTTTCCTATTCAAACTATTTAAATTTCCCGCAGGGGGAATGCCGGTCGACAAGAGCTCTCTTGGAGGCTAGCATTCTTTGGGGAGTTCCGCCCCCACGTACCCGTGGAAACTCCGCAGGGGGAATGCCGGTCGACTAGACCACTCTTGGAGGCTAGCATTCTTTGGGGAGTTCCGCCCCCACGTACCCGAGGAAATTCCCGCAGGGAGAAAGCCGGTCGACAAGAACATTCTTGGAGGCTAGCATTCTTTGGGGAGTGCCGCCCCCACGGACCCGAGGATATGGGGGGTGCCGTGAGGTTCCCTCTTATTGTATCTGGATTACGATTTGGACAACGAACTGGAATTGACGCTTTGGGCTGGCGGATGTGATGGTTTGGACCTAGTTGCTTTGCACAGTAGCGCCGAGGTGAAACTCGTGTGTGAACGGCTCCAATTCAACTATCATACCGTCTCCGTCCCGGTAAAACCTTGGCAGGCCTCGGAGTACGTTCGAAGTTCGCACCATTGGGTTGGTGGTGTAGGTTCGGTTGAGACGGACTCCCGATTAGCGCTGGTCTGGCTCTGAGCACTTGTCCCCATAAGGGCTTGTGCCAACCCTCGCATGGCCTCCCTGCTCTGCAAAGATAACCATGGGACCAAAAAGGCGACTACACACACGAACGGAGATAGCGGCTCCGAGGGGGGACCCAATAAAATGGACCAAACAAATGAAACCACAAGCAAACAGGACGCTAGCACGGAGAACCCGTTCAAGCAAAAACCGATGTTGGCAAGAACACCGATTAAACAAATCACCGATTGCGGGGGGAGGCAGCAAACCCCAGAAACACTGTCAACATCACAGGTTAAATCATCGGAGACAGACCACAGACGGACTAACGAACGAAAGAAGGCAGAGTGCATTGTGCAACCAGGCATCATTGCGGCCTTTGGGCGCAGTAGAAGGACTATGCGCACCCCGGAGCGCCCAGTGCAAGACGTACACAATCCGGATCAAGCTGCGACACCAACGGAGGCCAGTGTAAGACTGGGGGAGGGAGAAGTTTTGCCGTTGGCCGACGCCACTTCAAACGCGACGCAAGCGATAGAAGCAAAAGGGCTAGGAAACGGGGGCCTCTCCCAAGAGGTGGCGCCAAATAACACAATCGCCCTTGACCGCGCCGAAGAGGAGCGGCTTACTCGGAAAGCTGGGAATATCGTCAAACAACTGAGGGCTGCCTGCGAAGTGCAGAAAAACATAGGCAAGAGTGTCAAGAATGGCATTCTTGAACTGGAGGAGCTTTTTGGCCGCATAACGCACTACAGGCGGAGGTGGCTTGCAACCGAAAAGCACCAAAAAGACACGCTCTCCCTCGAGGCATCAGTGGGTCCTAGCAGCAGCAAAAGAATGGCCGGTAGCCCTATTGCAGGCGACTGTAAGAAAAGGAGGAAGGACGAGACCATAAACGAAGTTGACACTCCAGGCGAGGAGTTTCATGTGGTGCGAAACAAGGCAGCGAAAAAAGCGGCCAAAAAGCTACTCCTAGAAAAATCAGACAAAGAGCTCAACCACGAAAAGAGCAAAGAGCCCCCGATATACCGCAGAAAACAAAAAGCAAACCGCGGCGCAAACTCTTGCGGGAGGCACTGCTTATTAAACCCACTAAGGGCCGAACCTACGCAGATGTCCTCCGTGAAATTAAAGGAGCAGTCAAGCCAGACGACACGAAAACTGCCATCAAAGCAGTTCGACCAACCCGAACCGGTGGCTTGCTGGTGGAATTCGGGCCAGAGGCCACAAACAAAGATGCATTCCGTGACGCGGTTCAAAAGGTTCTTGGAGATGCGGCAACGGTTGCCTCGCTCGAACCAATGACCACCCTGGAAATCAGGGACCTCGACTGCGTCACGGACAAAGCTGAAGTAGAGGATGCCATTAGGAGGGAGTTCCCCAGCTTAAGTGAAGTCAAGGCAAGATTGACACGTGAAAACACAAGGAGGCAACGCATGGCTATTGTCGAACTAGCCGATAAAGACGCCCAGCAAATCCTGGCGAAGGGCAAAATTAAGATAGGTTGGGTGATCTGCAGGATACGGAGAAGAGCGATCCCTATCCGCTGCTTCAGATGCCTCGAATACGGACACACCGCGTATGGCTGTAGGGGACCCGACAGGAGATCTCTGTGCTACAAATGTGGTGAAACGGGGCACAAAAGGAAGGAGTGCACGAACGAGGCAAAATGCATTCTTTGCAAGGATGCTAAGCTAGCACCCGGCGACCTCAAACATGAGCCGGGGACAGGGAGATGCCGGGTTTTCAAGGAGGCCCTAACTAAAGCCAAATCGATACTCAAATGATCCGTATCCTGCAGGTCAATTTGCACCGAAGCACAAACGCCCAGGACCTACTTGAGCAGTTTGCGAGGGATAAGAAAGCTGACCTCCTGTTGCTGAGCGAGCAACATCATAACAAGGACTCGCAAGCGTGGTACCCTGACAAAACTGGTACCTCGGCCATCTGGGTTCGAGACAGCGCCCGCCTTCAGGTGCAGGGCCATGGACGCGGGGATGGTTTTGTGTGGGTGCGGTGTTCAGGGATAACATATTTCAGTGTTTATCTGACGCCTAACGAGGCAATGCGATCCTTTCGAACCAAACTCGATGCCCTGGAGGACGCTGTCTCGAACACAGAGGGCCACATGCTGGTCGGGGGAGACTTCAACGCTAGAGCCATCGAATGGGGTATGCCACAATCCGACCCAAGGGGAAAGCAAATCTTGGACATGGCGGCCAGAACAGCGCTTTTTGTCCGAAATACTGGTAACACCCCTACTTTCCGCCGCTGAGGTTGCGTAGGAACCATACCCGATGTGACACTCGCTTCGGAGTCCCTGGTACCTAGAGTACACAACTGGCGAGTACTAGAGGACTACTCGGCTAGTGATCACCAGTATATAGCTGTTGAGGTTCACGACGGTGCCACTCTGCGTGCATATGCCCAAACTTCAATCCTCGGATGGAGGACTGGGAGGATGGACGTTGAGAAGTTCACTGACGCGCTTACGGCAGGCGCACCGTTGCTGGGAGCTCCGCCAGGGAGTGGAGGGCCTACAGCCAAGGACTTGGTGAACTCAACTATGAGTACCATCATAGCTGCTTGCGAGTCTTCCATGCCCCGCCGGAGACCCCGACATGGTAAGCCTCCAGTATACTGGTGGTCAAACGAGATCGCCGAACAAAGAAGCGAGTGTCACAAACTTCGGCGAGAGGCCCAGCGGGCGCGAACACGGGAGGAGGCAGACACTAGGCTAGCAGCATACAGGTCCGGCAGGAAATATCTTCGCAGGCTTATTAACAAGAGCAAGGCCCGATGCTGGCAAGACCTCGTGGACGATGTAAATAGGGATCCGTGGGGCCTTGGCTACAAGCTGGTCATGGGGAAACTTGGCGCCCTACGGAAGCCTGGTATACATGACGCGGAAAAGATGGACGCGATAGTGCGGGGACTCTTCCCCGCCCATCCCGTCCGTGTTGACGCTGTCCATGGTGAAACAGCAGTCGAGTGCCCACTCTTCACACAGCTGGAACTGGAGGAGGCAGTCCTCTCCCTGAAACCGAGGAAGGCTCCAGGTCCAGATGGTGTTCCAGCTGAGGTTTTGCAGCTCGTCTATCACCATTGTCCTGACTTGCTGCTCAGCACATTCAACGCTTGCCTACGGGACAGGGTTTTCCCGGTACGATGGAAGGTGGCGAGGCTCGTGCTGGTCAGCAAGGGGAAGGGAAATCCCGAATCGCCGTCTGCATACCGCCCGTTATGCATGCTAGACACGGCTGGGAAAGTGCTAGAGAAACTCATCAAGGGAAGACTCACTGACGCGATTCGTGCTGCTGGGGACCTATCTCCTCGGCAGTACGGCTTTAGAGCAGGACGTTCTACCATAGATGCGATTGCAGAGGTGGTGAACGCGGTCCAAAAGGCAGAGGCATATAGTCGCACCAAGCGACGGATCGTCCTGTTGGTGACACTCGACGTCAGGAATGCCTTCAACTCCGCTAGATGGGTGGATATTCTGGATACGCTGGAAAACTCTTTTCAAGTTCCAGAATATCTAATGCGGCTTTTGAGGAACTACCTAAAGGACCGAAGCCTGCTCTACGACACGACACAGGGCCAACGAAGGATGGAAATAACATCGGGTGTTGCCCAGGGATCTATCCTTGGTCCGGACCTGTGGAACGTGTCTTACGACGGGCTACTGAGACTTGAGATGCCAGATGAGTCGCGCTTGGTCGGCTATGCGGATGATGTTGCGGCTCTGGTCGCCGGACGCACCGTTGAACAAGCGCAACTTAGGCTAGGTATGCTAATGCGCCGAGTGAGGGACTGGATGACTGCTCGCGGGCTCAGTTTAGCACTGGAGAAAACCGAAGTGGTCATCTTGACAAAAAAGAGAATCCCTAGAGTAAGGATGATCAGTATTGGAGATATACAGATCGAATCGAAGCCAGCGGTGAAGTACCTGGGGCTACTGATCGACTCGAAGATGAGTTTCTCTGAGCAAATCAGGGCAACGGCTGAGAAGGCTGCTTCGGGAATATCGGCCCTGAGTCGACTTATGGCCAACGTAGGGGGACCCAGCCCATCAAGAAGACGCCTCTTGATGAGTGCTGTAGGGTCAGTGCTACTGTACGGAGCAGAGGTATGGGGCGACGCTCTCAGCAAGGAGGTATACCGAAAACGATTGGCACAGGTACAGAGAAGAGGAGCACTGAGAATTGCATCTTCGTATCCAACAGTCTCCGACTCGGCGGTGAGAGTGATTGCAGGCGTGATACCTGTCGCCCTCCTTGCTAGAGAGCGCCGCGCTATTTACCTGCGCCGAAACGAGGATGCGAGGGAGATGGTTGTCTGCGAGGAGAGACAACGCTCGCTCAACGATTGGCAGCAGTCTTGGAGGAATTGCACGAAGGGAAGGTGGACTGCGCGCCTCATCCCGGATGTGAGACCGTGGCTAAATCGAAGGCATGGTGAGACTGACTTCTATCTGACCCAGCTTTTGAGCGGGCACGGGTGTTTTCAGTCTTACCTGCACAAGATCGGCAAGTCACGGTCTCCCGATTGTCGGTTTTGCCCAGGAGAGGAGGACAATGCCTGTCACACATTTTTTGCGTGTACCAAATGGGCCAGGCTGCGAAGGGAACTCTACAGGGAGACAGGAGAGCTCACCCCGGATAATATAGTTGCGGTGATGCTCGAATCGGTTGACAAATGGAACCAGGTGGCACATTATGCTCGGGCAGTCCTGAAATATAAAAGGGACTCACAACAGCCGGAGGCACTGGGGCTGGGGGATCGCTCTTCTGGCAATTCCTCTTCCCCCCTCCCCTCCCGCTAGGAAAGGGACTCCCCAGCTTGAAGGTGCCCCACGGCGTAACAAAACGAGACCTGGCCCGAAGTAATGTGTCAAACGGTTCCAGGCTAGGTTCTCAGATTGACAGGGGAGGTGTTTAGTGGGTAGTCCAAAGGTATCCTCCATGGGAGTCCCACACTGCCAGACTCGGCGGGCATAAATGCCTTCACCTCCCTACCACAAAAAAAAAAAAAAAAAAAAAAAAAAACTATTTAAATTTCTTTTGTTTTATGTGATTTAAACCGACACTGTTTTATTCCGGCTTCACCTCACCTAATTACGTGTTTCTTTTGTGTTTAGCCCACTTAACTTCACTCACACGCAATTTAAATTCTTTAACCCTCCAGCAAATGTTACTTTTCATGTAAAAGGTCACTATCCTTTCAAATTTCCGCTCATTTCACTACCGAAAACTCCCCGAATCACAATCATGGCTTTTATTTACCAATCTTTCATGTTAAAACTCCTTACACCAATTTTCAAATCTCAACATTTCGATGGTTTTCCTCTCCGTCGTCATCGACAAACTCTAAAAAAAACATCTTCGCGAAAATAAGTCACTGTTATCCACCTTCTCCAAGTCAAAAGAACCGACTGACTCCACATTCAAGCACCCAATCCCGCATTTCACCTTCCCAAATCATATTCCGCAATCCTTTTCATTTTTAAATTACCGCCACCGCATCTGGGTAACGTAATCGAAGTTCATTACACTTCGATTCCGCTACCCACACATCTTTTGTTCCATATCGACAAACTCAATAGTATCCATTGTTTTACATATGGCAATTTGAACACTCCAAGAAGCGCTTGGTTGAATTCAAAGTGTCACATATACACATTTCGGAAGCTATTGGTTTTGCCGATACTCCAAAAAGAGTGCTTCCGTGCGCCCAGGGGAACTTGAACTCAGGGTTCCAGCAAACCCTCGATCGAGAACTCACGACGCAGCTAATGGTGCCATGGATGGTCGATCTCCCATTCATCTCATAAGCAACTTCAACGATGCATTTGGGCATGACATTGAATTTTGTTAGTAGGGGAACGTGAATTAATTTTTGTTAGTATAGAAAATAAAATTGGTTAGTGGGAATTAGTAAATAGAATTAGTTAGTATGAAGGAAAAGAATTAGGTTTTGTTAGGGAAAAGGTATTGAATGAAGTTTGTTAGTGGGAATTAATAAATGAAATGTTGTTAGTGGGAAAATTGAAATCATTAGTATATGTTATATGATTTTAGTTGGAAATAAGGGTAGGATTGTGATGATGAAGAAATAAAAATTGAAGGGAAATTGGAAAATTGTTAATAAAATTAAATGAATACACAGAGGAAAAGGTAGGAGTGCCCAAAGGAAGGTGGAAATGTTACGGCGGCAATTAGAAGTTGCGAATGGGAGAAAGTCGGTACGCCGGAATTCGCAACAATCGTGGGGACGACCCAGACCCTGAGTGTCTCATTCAGCCGGGCAAACAAAGAATGTCGGCAGGGGTAATTATGAATCGGATCGGATGTCTTTGGCGTGAAAGGTCCCAAGCAGCTTACCGGATTCATCCTCAAGCTCGTATGCCACTTGCCCAGTACGACGACGGACCACTGCAGGAGTGAATCGTGGAGCGAATTTGGCAGCAAAGCGATCTGCGGCGTTGCTCACAGTGAAATTACGCACGAAAACCTTCTGACCCTGGAGTAGCTCACGAGGATGAACACGAAGGTTGTAGCGTTGAGCTCCCTTTTGGTAGGGTTCTTGCAATTTGGATCTGACTTGATCCTGTACAGCTCGCAGTCGATCACTGTTAGCACTTAGCTGTACCTCACCATCCTCAAAGGCATTAAGGCTTCTGAGGAGGGTGTACTCAGAACCATGTTGGATAGGGTGGTACCCGAACATGAGAAAGTAGGGCGAATATCCCGTGGACTCATGAATCACCTTGCGGAAGGCAAAACATGAGGCTGGAAGATTCTCGTCCCACTTGCCATGATCAGATCCTATATAGGCTCTAATGGCGTTCAGTGTCGACTGGTTTGACCTCACTGAGGCATTCGCCTGCGGTGAATGATATGGGGTGAAGCAATGCTGCACTCCATAGTCATTCATAAGCTTGCTGAATACCTTGGAGGTGAACTGTACCCCATTGTCAGAGTGAAGCCATTCAGGCACTCCGAAGGTCAGAAAGATTTCGCGCTCAAAATATCGCACGACTGACTCTGCGGTGGCTTTCGTCATGGGCTTGAGCCATACGAACTTTGTGTAATGATCCAGGACCACGAACAATTGGGTATTCCCTGATCTTGAACGAGGGTATGGGCCCATGAAGTCCACAAACAGGCGCTGCATAGGTCGTTCGGAGTCTCGTGATGCCCCCATAGGGGGTCTCATTGTGGAATTTGCCGGTTTGACCTGTTTGCATGTCAGGCAATTCTTGATGTGCTGAATCACATCTTGACGCAAACGAGGCCAATAATAATACCTTTGCAAAACTTCAGTTGTTTTGCGAATCCCACAATGAGAGCCCCGGGGATCATCATGAGCTCGTACTATGAGAGCTCGTTGGTGACCCTCAGGAACCCATAGTTTTGTTCTGGAAACATCAGTAGTCGACGTTACAGGAGAACCAGTACTAATATATATTCGACCATCTGCAAGGTGCAAATTCTGAAACTGATCGGGTTGTTTCAAGATTTGCTCCTTAAGTTGCTCATACTCGGGCTCCTGAAACGCAGACTCCGGGATTGAACCACCAATGTGTCCGTGCTCCCGGAGACAGGGAATGATCGAGTTCACCCGCTCGTCCTTCGAGCATGTTCTTGACAACGCATCGGGAACAACGTTAAAGGCACCTTTCCGGTGTTCAATTTGGAAATTGAATCCTTGTAATTTCAGACTCCAGCGAGCCAATCGACCAGAAAGGTCCGACTGCTGCATCAGCCATTTAAGACTGGCATGGTCGGTTATGATGGTGAAGGGCAACCCTTCGATATATGCCCTGAATCTCTTTACGCTCTGCACAGCAGCTAAGCATTCCAATTCTGTAATGCTATAGTTACGTTGCGCAGCGTTGAGCTTCATAGACATATATGCGATTGGATGCTCTCCACCCTCATCGTCCTTCTGGAACAAAACACTTCCAATACCCACTGTACTTGCGTCACACTGGATATAGAAGTGCTTCGTAAAGTCGGGGTTGGCCAGCACTGGAGCAGAAATCAGCAATTGCTTCACTTTATTGAAGGCACTATTGGCGGAAGCAGACCACTTGAAGGCACGTTTGCCCTTTAGCAAATCCGTTAGAGGGGCCGTAACCGAGGCGAAGTTTGGAATGAAACGCCTGTACCATCCTGCCATGCCCATAAACCGTCTCACGTCTTTGGCCGTTCGGGGTTCAGGATAGGAGACTATACCTGAAGCCTTCTCCGGATCGGTGCGCAGGATACCATCACTCACTACAAAGCCAAGATATTTGATCTCCTTCTTGACGAACTTGCTTTTTTCAACATTGATGGTCAAGTTGGCGTCCCTGAGCAGTTTTGCAACAGTACTCAGGAGCTCCAAGTGCTCATCAAATGTTGAACTTGTAACAAGCAGGTCATCTAGGTAAACAAATACCTTGTCCTGCAACTCATGCGGTATTACTTTATGCATCAACCGACACATCGTTTGGGGAGCATTACATAGACCGAACGGCATGACCTTGAAATGGTACAAGGGCCTGCCAGGGACAGTAAAAGCCGTTTTCTCCTTACTTGCCTCATCCAATGGTATTTGCCAAAAGGCATCCTTCAGGTCCAAGCTGGTGATGAACCTGGTACTCTGCAACCGTGCCAAAAGACCTTCAATCAGTGGCAGCGGATAGGCGTCCTTAACAGTCACCTCGTTGAGGCGTCTAGCGTCAAGGCACCTTGCCGGGTTTTCTGACGAGGGTCACAGGAGAACTCCACTAACTCTGACTTTCCTCTATTGCCCCCAAAGACAACATACGATCGAGTTCGTCATACAACAGTTTCTGTATAACAGGCGAGACAGCATAATGCCGCTGCTTAATGGGTCGAGCAGAACCAGTGTCGATGTGATGAGACACGAGACTGGTCCTACCCAAGCCTTTCTCATTATACGACGGAAACTGTTGTTTGACGAAGCCCAGTCGTTGCTGATCTTTTGGAGAGAAAAGATGAAATTCAGGGCTCTGAAGCTCCGAGGCTGCTTCGATAGAGTTGGCCTGGATTGGTGCTATTTTGAAGAGATCCCAGAAGTCAATTCCAAGATACACTGCATGTGTCAAGGAAGGAACAACCAGGAATCTCATCAATTTAGTGGTGTTGTTAAATCGCACCAATGTGGTGACGTATCCCAGAACTGGATCCTTGTGCCCTGATGCAGTCTGAACATGAGCATGCATGGTATTCATATGCAAACCCAAGTCCGACAGCAGTTCCAAGGCTCCGGCTCCGAGGATACTAACACTGGCTCCGCTATCAAGCAAGCCCGTCAATTTGCGACCCTTGACGGAAATCTCTGCGTAGGGCCTATTGTCACCAGGAGTTGCAACAATTGACTCCACGCACGCACGCTTCAAGAGACGCCTGGCGAAGAAATATCTCCAGGATCTCCGAAAGCGATCCCGAAAAGGTCGTGCTCTAAAACTAGCGGGTGATTCACGATCATCGCCCGCCTTTCCATTACATTCAACGTAGTCCGGTAACCTGCTTGGAGCAATCACATTGCTAGAAAATGGTGGTGAATCGGACTTATGAGGCAAATTGAAGTAATTTGTGGATGGGCAGTGGTCTGGTATCTGGTTATTCATTGTGCTATGGTATTCCTGGAAGGACGAAGGGATCCCACTTGGAGGCTGACTCTGGAAGTGTGCATGATATCCTGCAGCAGATCTCGGTTGAGGATCACACCAGGCATTCTCCAACATATCAACAGCGTCAATGTTGGGAGGATGCTTACTGCGATGGTCAGCCACAGGTCTACCGGAGGGATACCACACAGCTTCAACTCTAGTGCAGTGACGAACTAACTCTGTTGTCGATGCGAATTCCAAGCCTGCCAAACGATTCCTCATTCGTTCGTCCATGTTCGGCAATAGAATGGCTTGCATGTCAAAATCAGATAACCGATTTTTAAGACGCAAGGCCATCTCTATTATGGAGCCATGAAACTCACGGAAAGATTCTTCTGGCCTCTGGAAACGCGCATCGATCGCTCGCCGCACACCTACGTCGGTCCAATGAGATCCATAACGCTCCTTCAACGCAGCTTCCAAATCAGGCCACGTAAAATTGGGGTTGAGCTGCCGGAATAACCAGTACCATTCTTCTGCTGGTCCTTTCAGAAGAATGTGGAGGCTAGATGCCAGTTCCTCCAAGGGAATGTTGTAATTTCTTGCCAAGGTGGTGGCTCGAAACAGGAACTGCTCAACATCTAGACCAGCAGAAGAACCATCAAAACTGACCCTCCACTTATGCATTGGTGGGAAGGAATAAAATTCGTCGTCAGAGCTAGAATAGGTGGAGTAAGAAGCGTTATGCGATTTCATAATTGAAAATTAATATTATAAATACAGGATAACCAAACTGTAAAATCGATAAATCAATTAACAATTATCGGACGGACACACCGACGAAATCAGCAAAATCAATAATTAGCGCACGGACTTTCCCGATAATTTGAATAAAATAAATAATTTAATAAATATTGTAACAGACGGACAAACAAACGATTCTTTAAAAATAAATTAAAATTTGAATGCCAGACAGACAAACAGACAAGTAAATAAATATATAAAATTTTAACACCTAACCTAAACTAAAATTGAAATTAATTCGAAAGTCTCAAAATGTACTTTAAACTAACCCAAACTAAAACCTAACTCACTACCCTAAACTAAACTGAATCTACAAAACTCAATCTAAAATTACTCACAACCCAAAAACGAACTAAACCAAACTCAATCATTAAAATTAAAACTAACTGAAATTATCCTAAACTTACATCCGTAAAACCAATTATCTAAAACTAATCTAAGTCAAAACCCTAATTAAACCCAATAATCTATAACTAAGCTAAACCTACATTCCCCAATAAAATAAAATAACAAAAATACCTAACTGTAAAGATCAATTCCATAAACCAAAGTTCAAGCTACCTAAATTAAAATAAAAAAAATTAACGCAAATTATAGATAATACGAAATAAAAACGATTCCACAGACTGACAAACAGACTATTGCAATAATAACAATTAATGGTTGTGGCTATTATTGCGATTGATTAGCAGTGAAGAGGAATAGTGTTGGAAACGATCGAAAATATTGATTTTTGTAATTGCAATTGAAATCGAGATACAACTCATAAAAAAAAATTCATTTCTCAAAATGATCATCCCCATTAATGGAAAGGGAAAAGAAAAGGTAGTTAAAATGGGATGAAGGTTGAAATTTAAACATAACACGAAGCAGACAAACCACAACAGTGCCTGGTATAACAATGGAATTCGTAGGCGGACTCCGCTCCAATTGTCACCTCAATGGGCTGACTACGAGACCATTATGAAATACTACGGACTTCATAATGGCTCGGACAAGAGCCGCACATATCCCAAAGCTACCACCAGATAGATGATGGAAGGGATGAAAGCGTTGGCTAATTCCAAGAGTTGGATCTAAGTCCAACTATCCCGTGCAGGGAGATATAACCAACGACTTGAAATTCGATTGATCCCAACCAACATCTACATTGCCACAGCTTATCCACTATCATAGCCGGTGGAGACTGTTAAACACAAAATTCAGCACGGTGGGCGCCACTGCAACTGCGGCGAACCCCGTGATCAAAATTCTATCATTAACTAATTAATAAAACCGAAACTATATCTGTTTATCAATTTATCAAAATTCTTAACAAAACAAAACAAAACAAAAAAAAAATATTTCCCTGAAATGCACAGACCACTATTCAAGTCAGGCACTCCAGGTACTCAAGCCCAACAAATCAAAAATTGTAAAATTTAAACTATCAAAAAGCAAGCAATCAAAATCAATTAAACATATTAGAAAGCCTAGTGTTTTGGGCGCCATATGTAGCAACCACGGAAGTCACCGCAGTTGCAGACATTAAGTTCTGGCAGAGGGGTGTGTAGCCCGGGGTGGCATACTGAGGCCGGCTAGCGCTCAGTCGTGTCGTGGGACTTCCGGGACACCCCCTGCTCGTGCTGAGCCACCTTACATAAAGAAACTAACACAGTGGGAAAAGGACGGGAAAGGGAGAGGTCATGTTTGAGAAATGAAAAAAATTATTTTTATTTACAACATAGTGGCCGATTTATTCAAATAGGAAAAAAAAGAACACAACAACAATTCATGTGAAAAAAAAATATTATTAACAAGCTACTTCTTTTTGATTTTGCAATAAGTTAACTAATGAATCAATTGAATAACTAAATCTCACCACTTCTATAAAATAAAACCAGCCAATATTTTTAATTAAAGGGAAAAAAAATATATACCAAGGGAAAAATTGTAATAAAAGGAAAATTCCAATATGATTAAATGTTAATTAATAAAAAAATATAATGAAAAAAATGCGCAATTACTCACCCCTATTAATGCTGCTGAGCGCTCGGCAACTGAAGGGGGGGCACTGAAAACTAACTTCAATTTTCAAAAAAAATGTTTACACTACTCTAAACGCCAACTAAACCGGCCACTTTTTAAATATAGATCTTTTCTTCGGAAACCTGGCACTATAGATTTATCCTTCAGGGATCTCGTTACAAATTCATTCAGACCAGCGTTTGGTTTTTGATTCACTTGTCGTTAATAAGCTTTTGTTTTTTTGTTAATCCATACTTTCATTTTCTTTACGGCATCCACCACAATCTGCATTCACTGTTATTTTTTTTGTTTTATTACCACTGTTATTTTTTTGTTTTATTACCACTGTTACTCCAAACCAATTTTCTTTCTAATTCAAACTATTTAAATTTCTTTTGTTTTATGTGATTTAAACCGACACTGTTTTATTCCGGCTTCACCTCACTTAATTACGTGTTTCTTTTGTGTTTAGCCCACTTAACTTCACTCACACGCAATTTAAATTCTTTAACCCTCCAGCAAATGTTACTTTTCATGTAAAAGGTCACTATCCTTTCAAATTTCCGCTCATTTCACTACCGAAAACTCCCCGAATCACAATCATGGCTTTTATTTACCAATCTTTCATGTTAAAACTCCTTACACCAATTTTCAAATCTCAACATTTCGATGGTTTTCCTCCCCGTCGTCATTGACAAACTCTAAAAAAAACTTTTTCGCGAAAATAAGTCACTGTTATCCACCTTCTCCAAGTCAAAAGAACCGACTGACCCCGCATTCAAGCACCCAATCCCGCATTTCACCTTCCCAAATCATATTCCGCAATCCTTTTCATTTTTAAATTACCGCTGCCACATCTGGGTAACGTAATCGAAGTTCATTACACTTCGATTCCGCTACCCACACATCTTTTGTTCCATATCGACAAACTCAATAGTATCCATTGTTTTACATATGACAATTTGAACACTCCAAGAAGCGCTTGGTTGAATTCAAAGTGTCACATATACACATTTCGGAAGCTATTGGTTTTGCCGATACCCCAAAAAGAGTGCTTCCGTGCGCCCGGGGGAACTTGAACTCAGGGTTCCAGCAGACCCTCGATCGAGAACTCACGACGCAGCTAATGGTGCCATGGATGGTCGATCTCCCATTCATCTCATAAGCAACTTCAACGATGCATTTGGGCATGACATTGAATTTTGTTAGTAGGGGAACGTGAATCAATTTTTGTTAGTATAAAAAATAAAATTGGTTAGTGGGAATTAGTAAATAGAATTAGTTAGTATGAAGGAAAAGAATTAGGTTTTGTTAGGGAAAAGGTATTGAATGAAGTTTGTTAGTGGGAATTAATAAATGGACTGATGTTAGTGGGAAAATTGAAATCATAGTTGGAAATAAGGGTAGGATTTGGATGATGAAGAAATAAAAATTGAAGGGAAATTGGAAAATTGTTAATAAAATTAAATGAATACACAGAGGAAAAGGTAGGAGTGCCCAAAGGAAGGTGGAAATGTTACGGCGACAATTAGAAGTTGCGAATGGGAGAAAGTCGGTACGCCGGAATTCGCAACAATACCCCACTCGACTACCTTTGATTAAAAAATATTTTTAACGGCCAATTCGTTATTAGGGGGGACCCCCTTAACATTTTTTAAAATTTTTGTTAAGGCCTTAACTTTTGAGAGACTTTCACTTCTGACCTCTTCACAAAGTTTGAGCATTCTATCGTTTCTGAGGAAATCAGCTGTGACCCACGGACAGACGGACAGACAGGTCGCAACATTTTATAAGCCGGATCCAGCAATTTGGTTCGACCAAGTTAAAGCTGCATTTTATACGCATCACATAACACAGGACGAAATATAGTTCAAATATTTGATTAAGTATGCAGATATTCTACCGCACGTCATCTCCATCGCACGGAACCCGCCAGCTGAAAACAAATACGAAGCAGTGAGCAACAAAATTTGACGGTGATTGCGGAATCCAACGAGTCTAAGTTGAGACGCTTATTACAAGGACTAAATTCGGATGGAAGGAAGCCTTTGCATGATCTACAGGATCTTCGCAATACTGGAGGGGAGCAAGTAACTGATGCAATGCTACGATCGCTGCTCCTGGAACAAGTCCCGAAAAATATTCGTGTCGTACTTGCAATATCGAGCGAGCCCAACATTGAAAAATTGGCGAAAATGGCGGTTTTGATGATCGAACTTCAGCAGCCTTCCGGTGGTGCGGCAGTCCACAGAGAGTAAACGAATGATATTTTAACTTAACTAGTGAATCTAATGGATTGCCTGAAGTTGCGTACTCGAAACCATTCACGCTCCACATCTAGGACCAGAAGAGGCCGATCAAATTCACCCGCCAACGACGGTTTTTGTTTTTGCCATAAGCGTTTTGGAAAGCGTCCCCGGAATTGTCGTCCGCCATGCCAGTGGACAGTCAATGATAAAGCGGATTCGGGAAACTAAATTCGTCGTCCCGAATTACGGCGGCCGGGGACGACCAACTTCATGTAAACAATCGCCGACTAATAATCCATGATCGGAAAAGCGGAACTCGCTTCCTCATCAAAATAGGAGCCGACATTTCAGCCCTGTCACGAGACAAAATTCACATCACTCCAGGGGGATTGGAGCTATACGCCGCAAATAATTCTCCGATTAAAAGGTACGGCCAGAAACTAATGACACTTGACCTCGGACTTCGTAGATCGTTTGCTTCAAGATTTTTAGTTGCAAATGTAAGGTAAGGCCGATTTTTTGCTATACTTTGGCCTTATAGTAGATTACTACGATAAAAGAAAGCTCGGGGTACTACGATCTGCTGAAGGATTACGCCGATTTAGCTGTACTATCTGTAACCAGGAAGGTTATGGCTCATGGCATTTACCACCACATTGTAACAAAAGGCCCTCCAGTTGCAGAAAAGGCAAGATGCCTAACGCCTGAGAAGCTGAGAGTAGCAAAAGCAGAATTCGAATTTATGCTACAACAAGGAATTTGTAAGCCGTCAAGCAGTCAATGGGTAAGTCCACTACACCTAGTCCAAAAGAAAACTGGCCAGTGGAGACCTTGTGGTGACTATCGTCGTTTGAATGCAATCACTATCCCGGATAAATATCCCATTGCTCCTCTTAGTGACTTTGCTCACAGACTCAGTGGATGCACGGTATTTTCGGCGCTCGATCTGATGCGGGCATACCATCAAATTCCGGTGGCTCCTGAGGATATTCCGAAGTCTGCCGTTATAACGCCATTCGGATTACTCGAATTCAAGGTGATGACGTTTGGTTTGTGCAAGCGCTATATTGACCACGCTCTACGAGGCTAGTATTTTTGTTATTCGTACATTGACGATATATTAATTGCCTCTAAAGCACACGAAGAACACCGTGAGCATTTAAGAATCATCCTGGACAGATTGCGTGAGTATGGCCTTTCTATAAAAATAGAGAAATGTACGTTTAGAAAACCGATTATCAAATATCGTGGAATATCGTCGAACATCACGGTATAACGCGTATTCCGACAAGAGTTGAAACAATCCTAAGCTTTAAAAAACCAGCAACTGCCATGGACAGATTTCTAGGAGTGATCAATTTCTATCGGAAATCGCTTAAAAATGCAGCAGCCATTCCAGCACCTCTACATGAGTTCTTCGTCAGAGCAAGAAGAAAAGATCGCCGTGCCATCGTATGGACTCCACAAACAGATGCAGCTTTTGAGGAATGCAAATACCAGATTGCCAACGCAACTTTGCTCCAACACCCAATCGAAAATGCAACGCTGGCAGTCAAATGCGACGCTTCTATTACCGCAATGGGAGCAGTTCTCGAGCAATTAAACAACAACGTTTCGTAACCGCTCGGATTCTTCTCCCAGAAGTTTAGCGAAGCGCAGCGCAAATACAGTGTTTATGATCGGGAGCTGCAGGCGATTTACAGTGCCATAAAATTGAAGGACGGCAACTCATTATTAAAACCGATCATAGGCCCATCATATACGCCTTTAATAAAAAAAGCAGACAAGGCATCTCCGAGACAACTCAGGCAACTCAATTTCATTGGGAAATTTTCAACAAATATTATTCACATAGCCGGAAGCGACAACGAAACAGCCGATGCGCTATCCCGAATTACCGCTATTGAAATGCTAGGTGCAGTGACGATCGAAGATTTAGCGAAGGCACAGTAGGAGGATGCAGAATTGAATCATCTACTTCGAGGCGAAACGAACGTGCAATTCCGGAGACTACGTCTAGACGACAGCGAGGCAGCTATTTATTGCGATGTTTCAACGAGCAACATTCGGCCTCACGTCCCAAAACCATTGCGACGACAAGTTTTCAACTTGTTGGATCGATCGTCTCATCCCAGCGACGAAGCTACGAAGAAGCTTTTGTAGAAAATGGTATGTGTGGCCAAGTATGTCCAAAGATATACTCGAATGGGCTTTCCCATGTCAGCGGAGTAAAATTGGACGACATGCCAGGCCTGGACAAGCTCAAATTGATATGCCTGATACAAGGTTTAGTCACGTGCATATTGACATCGTTGGACCACTAAAGCCGTCAAAAGGATATTCGTATATTTCAACGATAATTGATCGAATTACAAGGTGGCCTGAGGCGATTCCCATCAAAACTATCTCGGCAGACGAAGTCGCCACCGCAGTTTATTCCAACTGAATTGCACGCTATGGAGCCCCGAGCGTTCTAACGTCGAACCAGCGATCCCAGTTTTAATCCGTCCTATTCCAATCGCTAACACACTTAGTTCGCTGCAGAAAACCACAAACGACGCCATATCCCCTGCGGCAAATGGGATGATTGAACGTTGGCACCGGTCTTTAAAGACCGCAGTTATGTGCCACAACAATCAAGAATGGATTGAAATCCTACCAACCGTTCTGCTAAGACTGCGTACGAGTATCAAAGAAGATATTGGCCCAACAGCTTCGGAACTTGTGTACGGGACTACTCTACGAATCCGGGTGAATTTTTCTTCGACAAAGACATGCCGCCGGATCCTAAATTATTTGTCCAAAAGTTTCGCGAACATATGAAGACTGTACGAGCCACTCCAGCATCACGTCATGACAAGCGCAAAATCGTCATTCATAAGGATTTTGCAACTTGCTGACACGTTTTCGTCCGTATCGATCGTGTAAGAAAGCCATTGGAGCCTCAGTATGAAGGACCATACAAAGTTGTAGAGCGATATGAAAATGTGTGCAAAATCTGATTAAAGTCTTCCAAGCTCTCTTCTCTACGCATCTTCCTTTATTCTTTGAGATAAATTCTGTAAAAGTCTCTCGTAATACTTACGAATACGTACTTTTGTACAGTAGAATAAACTGGTCTCATTTCAGAAGCGCCCTAAATAGCAGCATTTCTTTAAATCGACACAACTCAATTGACTCAGTTGTAAAAATAAATGAGGAGATCGCTTCATTTCAAGAGAATATTTAGAAGGCTATAATTGTAGTGTTCCCAAGAAATCAGTGTCTTGCAGACACAATCAACTAAATACTGAAACAATAAAACTCATCCTAATAAGAAATAATCAGAGGCGAAAATGGCAAAGAACAAGAGATAGAATGACGAAACCCGGGGTCAACATCCTAACATCAGCTATTCACACAATAGCTCAACATCTCCGATATAATCAATGAAATTCGATATAATCAATGAAATTCTATTCTATCTTGAGATATTGTTGATATTTTGATGATTGAAACGATGATTTGGTTATTGAAGAGGATGTCATCTCCAGGACGGGGAAATGTGATGATTTGCCATTCATTGAATTAATTGATGTTTGAGGCTGGTCACTAATTTTAATAGCATAATTGTCTAAGTTCTCAATTAACACAACGATATTGCCTTTCAACGATTTAGGGGGAGAAGATGGAGGGGATTGCCTTTTTTAGTAGAAAATGAGGTGTTAGTTTAGTTAAAGGAACACACACATTCTTATCATTGATAATTTTGTTGTCGTTCTTGAAACCTATTGCGCCATTTTATTCCTTCCACTGCTTACACACCATACTGTTCCAAGCATAACTACCATTTTTTTCGTTGTAATTCAACAAAAGTCAGGCATGCAGTGATGGAGCTTCGTTTTCGCTTGTTTCGGTGATGTAATTCTTCAACTCTGCTACCATGGATGAGAAAGTTATTTTCTATTTTTCGTTGAACTGTCGCTGCATTGAAATTCTTTAAAGTCCCTTCCATGAAGAAAATACTGAAGCCTGCATCACTGTTGAACTTTAAATTTTCAGAATATGCACCAGCATTTGAGTTTCTTAATTTTAGTCTTTTAATTCTGGAATTCCACTCCTCTTCTGACCAGAACGTTCCTAGTTTGTAGATAAAGTTTGGACTCCGTACACAAAATGAAGCTGGATCATCAGACGTTCAATGTATATTACAGGATATCTACGGCTCCGTATAAGTTTTCTTTTTATGATTATTAATCTGAACATTATTATTACTGCAGATCTTTGCAAATTTTCTTAGTTTGACCAGAATCTGCTCCATATCCTCCTGATCTCTCGGTCTGCTTACATATGAATAAAATGTTTTGAGAACATCATCTTGTTTTTTAAGGATATTTAAAACATTCTCTTGAATGACGATGACTTCATGCATCGATCGTATCTTGTGATGATTGGATGCTAGAACCCATCTCTTTAATCATTTCTAAATGATTTCCAAAAGTTTCTAATGATTTGCTTACTTTTTTGTTGTTATCAGCTAGTTTGGTAGCAAGTTCATCGAAGCTACTTGCCATTTTCGCGAAACTTCGTCATTAGCTCGAGACTGTCGTGCAATTAACTGATCTTTTTCTTCGTTAATTCTGGGAATTTAATCAATCAGTTTATCATACATGCTTTTAATAATGCCGCCGAAGCAGATGAAGCGCATATCCATATACGGATGATACCAATCTCTCGAGGAATCCATGCAAGCTCCATGACGCTATTGCAAAATGCTCTGCACGTCAAGAATTTAAAGGGATTGCCAAAGGAGTACAATTTAGTACGTTGCATTTTACACTAATTGTTTCTTAGTTGTGTTTGACTGCAACACAGTCACAATTAGAAGTCAAGGTCGAGAGTAAGTTTTTAATTGAATTTATAAAAGGAACGCGTTCTTACACTTTTTTCCATTAGTTACGCATGTACACTTTTTTGATGAAAGGGGCGATCGTTAACTTAAACCAATTAATTGGAGTGATGAAGTAAAACGCGTACTTGCACTTTTCATTTAAATTTAAAAGTCTTGTGCCACTTAACCAACGTATCGCACGCACCAGCAGTTTTTAATTGCACAAATATTCAGTTGATTTGTAAATTGTTCAGTAATTGCACGTACATGCTGAATTGTTTATTTTGGATGTAAGAAAAATATTTATGTGTGAAGTTAAAAATTCTATAATTAAATGAGTCAATAAAATTGTGCACTTGTAGCCACTTTTTAATTCACTCGTTAGAACCATCAGTTAAGACACTAGACATGAATTCTAAATTAATGAACTAAGTAAGACATAAAAGATAAATTAATAATAAATTAAATCTGCATCGAGCGATAAATAACACGTCCGAATCGTTTAGCAGTTAAATTGATTTAACTCCAAGAGTGTAATTTTTTTTTTGTGGTAGGGAGGTGCATGCTATTTATGCACAGAGTGTGGGACTCCCATGCGCGACTGGACTACCCACTAAACACCTCCCCTGTCAACCTGAGAACCCAGCCTGGAACCGTTTGACACATTACTTCGGGCCAGGTATCGTTTTGTTACGCCGTGGAGCGCCTTCAAGCTGGGAAATCCCTTTCCTAGCGGGAGGGGAGAGGGGAAAAGGAATTGCCAGAAGAGCGATCCCCCAGCCCCAGCGCCCCCGGCTGCTGTGAGTCCCTTTTATATTTTAGGACTGCCCGAGCATAATGTGCCACCTGGTTCCATTCGTCAACCGATTCAAGCATCACCGCAACTATATTATCCGGGGTGAGCTCCCCCGTCTCCCTGTAAAGTTCCCTTCGCAGCCTGACCCATTTTGTACACGCAAAAAATGTGTGACAGGCATTGTCCTCCTCTCCTGGGCAAAACCGACAATCGGGGGACCGTGACTTACCGATCTTGTGCAGGTAAGACTGAAAACACCCGTGCCCGCTCAAAAGCTGGGTCAGATAGAAGTCAGTCTCACCATGCCTTCGATTTAGCCATGGTCTCACATCCGGGATGAGGCGCGCAGTCCACCGCAGTCCAGATTTTTGTCCTTGACTGAGTAAATGAAGAAATACGGAGTAACGTAAAGTAGGTTTCCTCTCCGTATGGTTTTGTTTTGTGACGGGTTTGAAAACGGGCATGTATTGGTGGCTGAATATTGTAAATGAGCGTAACCCATTCGGAGACCCGCGACCAAAATCCTCTCCGATCTAGCTGGCCGACAAGCAGCCACCGCGTGAATGGGTTATGGTGCACGGATTTTTTTTGTTTTTTTTTGTGGTAGGGAGGTGAAGGCATTTATGCCCGCCGAGTCTGGCAGTGTGGGACTCCCATGGAGGATACCTTTGGACTACCCACTAAACACCTCCCCTGTCAATCTGAGAACCTAGCCTGGAACCGTTTGACACATTACTTCGGGCCAGGTCTCGTTTTGTTACGCCGTGGGGCGCCTTCAAGCTGGGGAGTCCCTTTCCTAGCGGGAAGGGAGAGGGGAAAAGGAATTGCCAGAAGAGCGATCCCCCAGCCCCAGTGCCTCCGGCTGCTGTGAGTCCCTTTTATATTTTAGGACTGCCCGAGCATAATGTGCCACCTGGTTCCATTTGTCAACCGATTCGAGCATCACCGCAACTATATTATCCGGGGTGAGCTCTCCCGTCTCCCTGTAGAGTTCCCTTCGCAGCCTGGCCCATTTGGTACACGCAAAAAATGTGTGACAGGCATTGTCCTCCTCTCCTGGGCAAAACCGACAATAGGGAGACCGTGACTTGCCGATCTTGTGCAGGTAAGACTGAAAACACCCGTGCCCGCTCAAAAACAGGGTCAGATAGAAGTCAGTCTCACCATGCCTTCGATTTAGCCACGGTCTCACATCCGGGATGAGGCGCGCAGTCCACCTTCCCTTCGTGCAATTCCTCCAAGACTGCTGCCAATCGTTGAGCGAGCGTTGTCTCTCCTCGCGGACAACCATCTCCCTCGCATCCTCGTTTCGGCGCAGGTAAATAGCGTGGCGCTCTCTAGCAAGGAGGGCGACAGGTATCACGCCTGCAATCACTCTCACCGCCGAGTCGGAGACTGTTGGATACGAAGATGCAATTCTCAGTGCTCCTCTTCTCTGTACCTGTGCCAATCGTTTTCGGTATACCTCCTTGCTGAGAGCGTCGCCCCATACCTCTGCTCCGTACAGTAGCACTGACCCTACAGCACTCATCAAGAGGTGTCTTCTTGATGAACTGGGCCCCCCTACGTTGACCATAGGTCGACTCAGAGCCGATATTCCCGAAGCAGCCTTCTCAGCCGTTGCCCTGATTTGCTCAGAGAAACTCATCTTCGAGTCGATCAGTAGCCCCAGGTACTTCACCGCTGGCTTCGATTGGATTTGTATGTCTCCAATACTGATCATCCTTACTCTAGGGATTCTTTTTTTTTGTTAAGATGACCACTTCGGTTTTCTCCAGTGCTAAACTGAGCCCGCGAGCAGTCATCCAGTCCCTCACTCGGCGCATCAGCATACCTAGCCTAAGTTGCGCTTGTTCAACGGTGCGCCCAGTGACCAGAGCCGCAACATCATCCGCATAGCCAACCAAGCGCGACTCATCAGGTATCTCAAGTCTCAGTAGCCCGTCGTAAGACACGTTCCACAGGTCCGGACCAAGGATAGATCCCTGGGCAACACCCGATGTAATTTCCATCCTTCGTTGGCCCTGTGTCGTGTCGTAGAGCAGGCTTCGGTCCTTAAGATAGTTCCTTAAAAACCGCATTAGATATTCTGGAACTTGAAAAGAGTTTTCCAGCGTATCCAGAATATCCACCCATCTAGCGGAGTTGAAGGCATTCCTGACGTCGAGTGTCACCAACAGGACGATCCGTCGCTTGGTGCGACTATATGCCTCTGCCTTTTGGACCGCGTTCACCACCTCTGCAATCGCATCAATGGTAGAACGTCCTGCTCTAAAGCCGTACTGCGAGGAGATAGGTCCCCAGCAGCACGAATCGCGTCAGTGAGTCTTCCCTTGATGAGTTTCTCTAGCACTTTCCCAGCCGTGTATAGCATGCATAACGGGCGGTATGCAGACGGCGATCCGGGATATCCCTTCACCTTGCTGATCAGCACGAGCCTCGCCACCTTCCATCGTACCGGGAAAACCCCGTACCGTAGGCAAGCGTTGAATGTGCTGAGCAGCAAGTCAGGACAATGGTGATAGACGAGCCGCAACACCTCAGCTGGAACACCATCTGGACCTGGAGCCTTCCTCGTTTTCAATGAGAGAACTGCCTCCTCCAGCTCCAGCTGTGTGAAGAGTGGGCACTCGACTGGTGTTTCACCATGGACAGCGTCAACACGGACGGGATGGGCGGGGAAGAGTCCCCGCACTATCGCGTCCATCTTTTCCGCGTCATGTATACAAGGCTACCGTAGGGCACCAAGTTTCCCCATGACCAGCTTGTAGCCAAGGCCCCACGGATCCTTGTTCACATTGTCCACTAGGTCTTGCCAGCAGCGAGCCTTGCTACTGTTGATCAGCTTGCGAAGGCATTTCCTGGCCGACTTATATGCTGCCACCTGCTCGCATGCCTCATCAGGGTTCCGCACCCGTTGAGCCTCACGTCGAAGCTTGTGACACTCCCTTCGCTTTTCAGCGATTTCAGTTGACCACCAGTACACTGGGGGCTTGCCGACCCGGGATCTTTGACGGGGCATAGAAGCGCAGCAAGCAGTCGTAATGATGCTCATAGTAGAGTTCACCACGTCTTCAGCTGCCCGTTCTTCCGTCCCCTCCGAAGCTCCCTGCAGCGGCTCACCTGCTGTAAGAGTCTTGAGACGTCCATCCTTCCGATGTTCCATCCAGTTGTGGAAGGCCGAGAGCACGGACTTCGGGAGACAGCATCACTTATCTCAAGCAGAATGCACTGATGATCACTGGCTGAGTAGTCCTCTAATACTTTCCAGTTGTGTATCCTTCGTACTAAGGACTCCGAGGCGAATGTCACGTCCGGTATGGTTCCCTCACAGCCAATACGGCGGAAAGTCGGCGTATTTCCGGAGTTTAGTACGACGAGGGCCGTCCTGGCCGCCATTTCCAGGATTCGTTTTCCCCGCGGATCCGTCTGAGGCATGCCCCATTCGATTGCTTTAGCGTTGAAGTCGCCCCCAACGAGCACTTTGCCCTCTGCGTTCGAGACAGCGCCCTCCAAAGCATTAAGCTTTGCTTGGAAAGATGATATCGACTCGTTAGGCGTTAGGTACACACTAAAGAAGGTGATCCCTGAGCACCGAACCCACACGAAACCATCCCCTCGTCCACAACTCTCCGCTTGAAAGTCACTGTTCCGAACCCAGATGGCGGCAGTACCAGTTTCATCAGAATACCATAATGCAGGACTTTTATTATGGTGTTGCTCACTCAGCAGCAAGAAGTCGGCTTTCATGTCCCTCGCAAACTGCTCAAGCAGATTTTGGGCGGTTGAACTGCGGTGTAGGTTTAGCTGCAGGATGCGGGTCATCGAAGCTCTGATTTGGCCTTGGCTAGGGCTTCCTGGAACGCCCGGCATTTTCCTGATCCCAAGACGTGTCCAAAATCAGGTTTTGGATCAGCATCCTTGCAAAGAATACAGTGTGCCTCCTTCGTACACTCTTTTCTTTTATGTCCCATTTCACCGCATTTGTAACATAGGGAACTCCTATCGGGTCCTTTGCATACTTGTGTGGTGTGACCATAACCAAGGCATTTGAAACATTGAAGAGGCGTTGCTCTTCGCCGTATCCTACAGACAACCCACCCTATTCGTGCTTTGCCCTTGTTCAGGAATTGTTCGGCGTCCTTTTCGGCCAAGTCAACTATGGCCATGCGTTGTCCCCTGTTGTTTTCTGGTGTCAGTCTCGATTTGATCCTTCCCACGCTAGGGAACTCCCTTTTGATGGCCTCTTCTACCTCGGCCAGATCCGTCACGCAGTCAATGTCCCGTATTTCGATCGTTGCCATCGGCTCGAGCGGGGCTATAGTTGCGCTTTTGCCGAGGACTTTCTTTACTGCGTCACAGAATGCTTCTTTATTGCCGGCCTCTGCTCCGAATTCGACCAGTATGTAGCCCGACCGCGTTGGTCGTACTATTTTAATGGTAGTATTGGTGCCTTCGGGCCTTACGTTTCCCCTGATGTCCCGCAGCACCTCCGCGTAGGATCGGCCATCTTGGGGCTTTACAAGCAGTGCGTGCTGCCGGGGTCTTCGTCGGGGCTTCTGCCTCTCCTGTTTTGCATCAGGCCCTTTTTCTAATTGGGCGTCCGTGCGAATTTTATTTTCTGGCTTTTTTTGAAGGAGTTTCTTTGCGGCTTTCTTCGCTCCTTTTGTAAGCACTGCCTGGAACCCCTGATCTGGTGCTCCACGCCCGGCAAGTGCCTCTTCCTTCCCTCTTTTATCCCGATCTCCTTCGATTGGGCTAGACGCCATTCTTTTATTGACTTTTAATGATGGAGCTATCTGCATGTCGCCTTTAGATTTTGCCCCAAGCGCCTTCTGTTCATCTTCGGCCCTTAACCAGCTCCTCCGATAGTGCCCTATGCGATCTAGGAGCTCCTCTAGTTCAAGGAGCCCTGCCTTTGCTACTTTGCTAATTTTTGGGGAGTCGCATGCAGCTTGTATTCTTTTCAGAACATCTCCCGCTTTTCGAAGTAGTCTTTCTTCTTCGTATCGCTGGGCCGCAATTGTACCTTGAAACCATCCTTGGGAGAGGTTTTCGCGTTCCGTTTCCGAGTGCAGTACTTCCGCCACATTTTCAACGTTGGCGGTACAATCACGCGGTGTCTGGTCACTCTTTGCTTTTAGTGCCGTAATCTCCTCGGTTGCCTCTGGATTTTTCGTTGCAATATCGGGATTTGTGACCCTTGCATCGGTCGCTTTAGAAACGATCGCAGCGGTGACAATCGAATTTTCGGTGCTCTTTATGTTATCTTCCACTGCTCGAACACCTGAAGCATCCTGCCGAGTCTCCCGCTTCTCCTTAATAGGACGCTCGGGCGTTCGCATAATTTTTTTGCTGCGCCCAAACGCCAAGGAATCTCAGTCTGCACCAGACTGTCTGCTGTCCTCCGTTTTTCGTCTACCGTCACTGCCGTCGTGTTAGTCTTCGTTTTTTTCGTGGTTAGTACAGCTCTCGATGTACTGTTGACATCGTGGCTGCAACCGCTGGTTGCGTCGTCGTTGCTTTTATTTTTTATTTCCTTTTTTGGATTTTTTTGGTCTTTTGATTGCTCCAGTTTTGTTGGGAGCCGCTATCTCCGTTCGTGTGTGTAGTCGCCTTTTTGGTCCCATGGCTATCTTTGCAGAGCAGGGAGGCCATGCGAGGGTTGGCACAAGCCCTTATGGGGACAAGTGCTCAGAGCCAGACCAGCGCTAATCGGGAGTCCGTCTCAACCGAACCTACACCACCAACCCAATGGTGCGAACTTCGAACGTACTCCGAGGCCTGCCAAGGTTTTACCGGTACGAAGACGGTATTATAGTTGAATTGGAGCCGTTCACACACGAGTTTCACCTCGGCGCTACTGTGCAAAGCAACTAGGTCCAAACCATCACATCCGCCAGCCCAAAGCGTAATGGAATCACACATAAAACTAGTAACTTTAGAAATTATTTGATTTGTGTTAATATCCTATACTAGTTTATATCCAATTTAACAAAGTAGTATCCAATTTAACAAAGTAGTTATCAATTTATGCATTTTAATTATATTAAATTCAACAAACTAGTAGTTTCTAGTTTATGTATTTTGAATAAATACTTTGAAAAATCATGAATAAAGGACACTTTCTTATTGTGTTTATTTATACAGTTTCTCTCGCTAACCACGTCGAATCATTAAAATATCCGCACTTTGTCATTTACTTTTGCTGTCAAAACGCAAAACGACCTAGGTAGTTCAATCGAACAAAAAAATAAAATTAACTCACGACAACAAGCGAATAGATTTTGATTCTACTATTCATACCTATCATGCTCAACTCAAATTAAAAACCAAGAAGAATCACTGTCTCGGATAAGGCTCCAAAGAATTCTTGTCCATAAAACTATTGCTCGAAGTAATAAAATTAAATTTAGTTTGTATAATGGCAGAATCTAGAATTTGAGCTATGCGAAAAAGATTTACTTTAGGCCTACACTACTGCTTATACATTTATATTGGCTATAAAATCCTCTCAATAGGATCGTACTTCTGCCCACTTTTTGTTGTGTTAATAATATTACGAGCATATACGAGTATTTTTATGCTTCGCTGTATAATTTTTGCTGATTACATTTGCTGTTAGATTGATAATTTTACAGTTTCTAAGCAGGTATAAATATTTTGGATTCTTACAGCCCTGGCGCGATTATACTCTACTTATGCATGTTGTACTGACTATACCTGTAACGGTTCAGAGAATTTTACATGTTGATTTTTCATTGGTTTAGATTTAATGGTAAATTCGATACACGAAGTAGAATATGGATTTTCTAAAACTGAAGAGCTCAGCAGTATACTTGCTAAAGAGTTGAGACGCTTATTACAAGGACTAAATTCGGATGGAAGGAAGCCTTCGCAT
Organism: Odontomyia ornata; assembly: GCA_963969285.1. Taxonomy (NCBI): domain Eukaryota; kingdom Metazoa; phylum Arthropoda; class Insecta; order Diptera; family Stratiomyidae; genus Odontomyia; species Odontomyia ornata. The sequence goes on along the minus strand of OZ017740.1, from coordinate 232,623,561 downwards.
TACCTACAGGATCTTCGCAATACTGGAGGGGAGCAAGTAACTGATGCAATGCTACGATCGCTGCTCCTGGAACAAGTCCCGAAAAATATTCGTGTCGTACTTGCAATATCGAGCGAGCCCAACATTGAAAAATTGGCGAAAATGGCGGTTTTGATGATCGAACTTCAACAGCCTTCTGGTGGTGCGGCAGTCCACAGAGAGTAAACGAATGATATTTTAAGTTAACTAGTGAATCTAATGGATTGCCTGAAGTTGCGAACTCGAAACCGTTCACACTCCACATCTAGGACCAGAAGAGGCCGATCAAATTCACCCGCCAACGACGGTTTTTGTTTTTGCCATAAGCGTTTTGGAGAGCGTCCCCGAAATTGTCGTCCGCCATGCCAGTGGACAGTCAATGATAAAGCGGATTCGGGAAACTAAATTCGTCGTCCCGAATTACGGCGGCCGGGGACGACCAACTTCATGTAAACAATCGCCGACTAATAATCCATGATCGGAAAAGCGGAACTCGCTTCCTCATCGAAATAGGAGCCGACATTTCAGCCCTGTCACGAGACAAAATTCATATCACTCCAGGGGGATTGGACCTATACGCCGCAAATAATTCTCCGATTAAAAGGTACGGCCAGAAACTAATGACACTTGACCTCGGACTTCGTAGATCGTTTGCTTCAAGATTTTTAGTTGCAAATGTAAGGTAACCAATAAGCGGAGCAGATTTTTTGCTATACTTTGGCCTTATAGTAGATTACTACGAAAAAAGAAAGCTCGGGGTAATACGATCTGCTGAAGGATTACGCCGATTTAGCTGTACTATCTGTAACCAGGAAGGTTATGGCTCATGGCATTTACCACCACATTGTAACAAAAGGCCCTCCAGTTGCAGAAAAGGCAAGATGCCTAACGCCTGAGAAGCTGAGAGTAGCAAAAGCAGAATTCGAATTTATGCTACAACAAGGAATTTGTAAGCCGTCAAGCAGTCAATGGGTAAGTCCACTACACCTAGTCCAAAAGAAAACTGGCCAGTGGAGACCTTGTGACTATCGTCGTTTGAATGCAATCACTATCCCGGATAAATATTCCATTGCTCCTCTTAGTGACTTTGCTCACAGACTCAGTGGATGCACGGTATTTTCGGTGCTCGATCTGATGCGGGCATACCATCAAATTCCGGTGGCTCCTGAGGATATTCCGAAGTCTGCCGTTATAACGCCATTCGGATTACTCGAATTCAAGGTGATGACGTTTGGTTTGTGCAAGCGCTATATTGACCACGCTCTACGAGGCTAGTATTTTTGTTATTTGTACATTGACGATATATTAATTGCCTCTAAAGCACACGAAGAACACCGTGAGCATTTAAGAATCATCCTGGACAGATTGCGTGAGTATGGCCTTTCTATAAAAATAGAGAAATGTACGTTTAGAAAACCGATTATCAAATATCGTGGAATATCGTGGAACATCACGGTATAAGGCGTATTCCGACAAGAGTTGAAACAATCCTAAGCTTTAAAAAACCAGCAACTGCCATGGACAGATTTCTAGGAGTGATCAATTTCTATCGGAAATCGCTTAAAAATGCAGCAGCCATTCCAGCACCTCTACATGAGTTCTTCGTCAGAGCAAGAAGAAAAGATCACCGTGCCATCGTATGGACTCCACAAGCAGATGCAGCTTTTGAGGAATGCAAATACCAGATTGCCAACGCAACTTTGCTCCAACACCCAATCGAAAATGCAACGCTGGCAGTCAAATGCGACGCTTCTATTACCGCAATGGGGGCAGTTCTCGAGCAATTAAACAACAACGTTTCGTAACCGCTCGGATTCTTCTCCAAGAAGTTTAGCGAAGCGCAGCGCAAATACAGTGTTTATGATCGGGAGCTGCAGGCGATTTACAGTGCCATAAAATTGAAGGACGGCAACTCATTATTAAAACCGATCATAGGCCCATCATATACGCCTTTAATAAAAAAAGCAGACAAGGCATCTCCGAGACAACTCAGGCAACTCAATTTCATTGGGAAAATTTCAACAAATATTATTTACATAGCCGGAAGCGACAACGAAACAGCCGATGCGCTATCCTGAATTACCGCTATTGAAATGCTAGGTGCAGTGACGATCGAAGATTTAGCGAAGGCACAGAAGGAGGATGCAGAATTGAATCATCTACTTCGAGGCGAAACGAACGTGCAATTCCGGAGACTACGTCTAGACGACAGCGAGGCAGCTATTTATTGCGATGTTTCAACGAGCAACATTCGGCCTCACGTCCCAAAACCATTGCGACGACAAGTTTTCAACTTGTTGGATCGATCGTCTCATCCCAGCGACGAAGCTACGAAGAAGCTTTTGTAGAAAATGGTATGTGTGGCCAAGTATGTCCAAAGATATACTCGAATGGGCTTTCCCATGTCAGCGGAGTAAAATTGGACGACATGCCAGGCCTGGACAAGCTCAAATTGATATGCCTGATACAAGGTTTAGTCACGTGCATATTGACATCGTTGGACCACTAAAGCCGTCAAAAGGATATTCGTATATTTCAACGATAATTGATCGAATTACAAGGTGGCCTGAGGCGATTCCCATCAAAACTATCTCGGCAGACGAAGTCGCCACCGCATTTTATTCCAACTGAATTGCACGCTATGGAGCCCCGAGCGTTCTAACGTCGAACCAGCGATCCCAGTTTTAATCCGTCCTATTCCAATCGCTAACACACTTAGTTCGCTGCAGAAAACCACAAACGACGCCATATCCCCTGCGGCAAATGGGATGATTGAACGTTGGCACCGGTCTTTAAAGACCGCAGTTATGTGCCACAACAATCAAGAATGGATTGAAATCCTACCAACCGTTCTGCTAAGACTGCGTACGAGTATCAAAGAAGATATTGGCGCAACAGCTTCGGAACTTGTGTACGGGACTACTCTACGAATCCGGGTGAATTTTTCTTCGACAAAGACATGCCGCTGGATCCTAAATTATTTGTCCAAAAGTTTCGCGAACATATGAAGACTGTACGAGCCACTCCAGCATCACGTCATGACAAGCGCAAAATCGTCATTCATAAGGATTTTGCACTTGCTGACACGTTTTCGTCCGTATCGATCGTGTAAGAAAGCCATTGGAGCCTCAGTATGAAGGACCATACAAAGTTGTAGAGCGATATGAAAATGTGTGCAAAATCTGATTAAAGTCTTCCAAGCTCTCTTCTCTACGCATCTTCCTTTATTCTTTGAGATAAATTCTGTAAAAGTCTCTCGTAATACTTACGAATACGTACTTTTGTACAGTAGAACAAACTGGTCTCATTTCAGAAGCGCCCTAAATAGCAGCATTTCTTTAAATCGACACAACTCAATTGACTCAGTTGTAAAAATAAATGAGGAGATCGCTTCATTTCAAGAGAATATTTAGAAGGCTATAATTGTAGTGTTCCCAAGAAATCAGTGTCTTGCAGACACAATCAACTAAATACTGAAACAATAAAACTCATCCTAATAAGAAATAATCAGAGGCGAAAATGGCAAAGAACAAGAGATAGAATGACGAAACCCGGGGTCAACATCCTAACATCAGCTATTCACACAATAGCTCAACATCTCCGATATAATCAATGAAATTCGATATAATCAATGAAATTCTATTCTATCTTGAGATATTTTTGATATTTTGATGATTGAAACGATGATTTGGTTATTGAAGAGGATGTCATCTCCAGGACGGGGAAATGTGATGATTTGCCATTCATTGAATTAATTGATGTTTGAGGCTGGTCACTAATTTTAATAGCATAATTGTCTAAGTTCTCAATTAACACAACGGTATTGCCTTTCAACGATTTAGGGGGAGAAGATGGAGGGGATTGCCTTTTTTAGTAGAAAATGAGGTGTTAGTTTAGTTAAAGGAACCACACACATTCTTATCATTGATAATTTTGTTGTCGTTCTTGAAACCTACTGCGCCATTTTATTCCTTCCACTGCTTACACACCATACTGTTCCAAGCATAACTACCATTTTTTTCGTTGTAATTCAACAAAGTCAGGCATGCCGTGATGGAGCTTCGTTTTCGCTTGTTTCGGTGATGTAATTCTTCAACTCTGCTACCATGGATGAGAAAGTTATTTTCTATTTTTCGTTGAACTGTCGCTGCATTCAAATTCTTTAAGCCCCTTCCATGAAGAAAATACTGAAGCCTGCATCACTGTTGAACTTTAAATTTTCAGAATATGCACCAGCATTTGAGTTTCTTAATTTTAGTCTTTTAATTCTGGAATTCCACTCCTCTTCTGACCAGAAGGTTCCTAGTTTGTAGATAAAGTTTGGACTCCGTACACAAAATGAAGCTGGATCATCAGACGTTCAATGTATATTACAGGATATCTACGGCTCCGTATAAGTTTTCTTTTTATGATTATTAATCTGAACATTATTATTACTGCAGATCTTTGCAAATTTTCTTAGTTTGACCAGAATCTGCTCCATATCCTCCTGATCTCTCGGTCTGCTTACATATGAATAAAATGTTTTGAGAACATCATCTTGTTTTTTAAGGATATTTAAAACATTCTCTTGAAATGACGATGACTTCATGCATCGATCGTATCTTGTGATGATTGGATGCTAGAACCCATCTCTTTAATCATTTCTAAATGATTTCCAAAAGTTTCTAATGATTTGCGTACTTTTTTGTTGTTATCAGCTAGTTTGGTAGCAAGTTCATCGAAGCTACTTGCCATTTTCGCAAAACTTTCGTCATTAGCTCGAGACTGTCGTGCAATTAACTGATCTTTTTCTTCGTTAATTCTGTGAATTTAATCAATCAGTTTATCATACATGCTTTTAATAATGCCGCCGAAGCAGATGAAGCGCATATCCATATACGGATGATACCAATCTCTCGAGGAATCCATGCAAGCTCCATGAAGCTATTGCAAAATGCTCTGCACGTCAAGAATTTAAAGGGATTGTCAAATGCAATACAATTTAGTACGTTGCATTTTACACTAATTGTTTCTTAGTTGTGTTTGACTGCAACACAGTCACAATTAGAAGTCAAGGTCGAGAGTAAGTTTTTAATTGAATTTATAAAAGGAACGCGTTCTTACACTTTTTTCCATTAGTTACGCATGTACACTTTTTTGATGAAAGGGGCGATCGTTAACTAAAACCAATTAATTGGAGTGATGAAGTAAAACGCGTACTTGCACTTTTCATTTAAATTTAAAAGTCTTGTGCCACTTAACCAACGTATCGCACGCACCAGCAGTTTTTAATTGCACAAATATTCAGTTCATTTGTAAATTGATCAGTAATTGCACGTACATGCTGAATTGTTTATTTTTGATGTAAGAAAAATATTTATGTGTGAAGTTATTAAAAATTCTATAATAAAATGAGTCAATAAAATTGTGCACTTGTAGCCACTTTTTAATTCACTCGTTAGAACCATCAGTTAAGACACTAGACATGAATTATAAATTAATGAACTAAGTAAGACATAAAAGATAAATTAATAATAAATTAAATCTGCATCGAGCGATAAATAACACGTCCGAACCGTTTAGCAGTTAAATTGATTTAACCCCAAGAGTGTGATGGAATCACACATAAAACTAGTAACTTTAGAAGTTATTTGATTTGTGTTAATATCCTATACTAGTTTATATCCAATTTAACAAAGTAGTATCCAATTTAACAAAGTAGTTATCAATTTATGCATTTTAACTATATTAAATTCAACAAACTAGTAGTTTCTAGTTTATGTATTTTGAATAAATACTTTGAAAAATCATGAATAAAGGACACTTTCTTAATTGTGTTTATTTATACAGTTTCTCTCGCTAACCAAGTCGAATCATTAAAATATCCGCACTTTGTCATTTACTTTGCTGTCAAAACGCAAAACGACCTAGGTAGTTCAATCGAACAAAAAAATAAAATTAACTCACGACAACAAGCGAATAGATTTTGATTCTACTATTCATACCCATCATGCTCAACTCAAATTAAAAACCAAGAAGAATCACTGTCTCGGATAAGGCTCCAAAGAATTCTTGCCCGTAAAACTATTGCTCGAAGTAATAAAATTAAATTTAGTTTGTATAATGGCAGAATCTAGAATTTGAGCTATGCGAAAAAGATTTACTTTAGGCCTACACTACTGCTTATACATTTATATTGGCTATAAAATCCTCTCAATAGGATCGTACTTCTGCCCACTTTTTGTTGTGTTAATAATATTACGAGCATATACGAGTATTTTTATGCTTCGCTGTATAATTTTTGCTGATTACATTTGCTGTTAGATTGATAATTTTACAGTTTCTAAGCAGGTATAAATATTTTGGATTCTTAAAGCCCTGGCGCGCTTATACTCTACTCATGCATGTTGTACTGACTATACCTGTAACGGTTCAGAGAATTTTACATGTTGATTTTTCATTGGTTTAGATTTACTGGTAAATTCGATACACGAAGTAGAATATGGATTTTCTAAAACTGAAGAGCTCAGCAGTATACTTGCTAAAGAGTTGAGACACTTATTACAAGGACTAAATTTGGATGGAAGGAAGCCTTCGCATTACCTACAGGATCTTCGCAATACAGGAGGGGAGCAAGTAACTGATGCAATGCTACGATCGCTGCTCCTGGAACAAGTCCCGAAAAATATTTGTGTCGTACTTGCAATATCGAGCGAGCCCAACATTGAAAAATTGGCGAAAATGGCGGTTTTGATGATCGAACTTCAGCAGCCTTCCGGTGGTGCGGCAGTCCACAAAGAGTAAACGAATGATATTTTAAGTTAACTAGTGAATCTAATGGATTGCCTGAAGTTGCATACTCGAAACCGTTCACGCTCCACATCTAGGACCAGAAGAGGCCGATCAAATTCACCCGCCAACGACGGTTTTTGTTTTTGCCATAAGCGTTTTGGAGAGCGTCCCCGAAATTGTCGTCCGCCATGCCAGTGGACAGTCAATGATAAAGCGGATTCGGGAAACTAAATTCGTCGTCCCGAATTACGGCGGCCGGGGACGACCAACTTCATGTAAACAATCGCCGACTAATAATCCATGATCGGAAAAGCGGAACTCGCTTCCTCATCGAAATAGGAGCCGACATTTCAGCCCTGTCACGAGACAAAATTCACATCACTCCAGGGGGATTGGAGCTATACGCCGCAAATAATTCTCCGATTAAAAGGTACGGCCAGAAACTAACGACACTTGACCTCGGACTTCGTAGATCGTTTGCTTCAAGATTTTTAGTTGCAAATGTAAGGTAACGAATAATCGGAGCAGATTTTTTGCTATACTTTGGCCTTATAGTAGATTACTACGAAAAAAGAAAGCTCGGGGTACTACGATCTGCTGAAGGATTATGCCGATTTAGCTGTACCATCTGATACCAGCAAGGTTATGGCTCATGGCATTTACGACGACATTGTAACAAAAGGCCCTCCAGTTGCAGAAAAGGCAAGATGCCTAACGCCTGAGAAGCTGAGAGTAGCAAAAGCAGAATTCGAATTTATGCTACAACAAGGAATTTGTAAGCCGTCAAGCAGTCAATGGGTAAGTCCACTACACCTAGTCCAAAAGAAAACTGGCCAGTGGAGACCTTGTGGTGACTATCGTCGTTTGAATGCAATCACTATCCCGGATAAATATCCCATTGCTCCTCTTAGTGACTTTGCACGGTACCAAGGGCAACACCATCAGCAACAACAATATCAACAGGTTCCACACGGTATTTTCGGCGCTCGATTTGATGCGGGCATACCATCAAATTCCGGTGGCTCCTGAGGATATTCCGAAGTCTGCCGTTATAACGCCATTCGGATTACTCGAATTCAAGGTGATGACGTTTGGTTTGTGCAAGCGCTATATTGACCACGCTCTACGAGGCTAGTATTTTTGTTATTTGTACATTGACGATATATTAATTGCCTCTAAAGCACACGAAGAACACCGTGAGCATTTAAGAATCATCCTGGACAGATTGCGTGAGTATGGCCTTTCTATAAAAATAGAGAAATGTACGTTTAGAAAACCGATTATCAAATATCGTGGAATATCGTCGAACATCACGGTATAAGGCGTATTCCGACAAGAGTTGAAACAATCCTAAGCTTTAAAAAACCAGCAACTGCCATGGACAGATTTCTAGGAGTGATCAATTTCTATCGGAAATCGCTTAAAAATGCAGCAGCCATTCCAGCACCTCTACATGAGTTGTAATGAATCATGCGACGCCGCTGGTGACCACTACCAACACACTTTGCTGCTAGGTGGCTTGTCATTTTACATTGGTTGCGACCAGTGCACATCCCACGTCTATTTTGTCGTGGGATGCCAACAGAATTTGAGAGCCACATGGAATTGAAGTGTGGAGGTAGTGGCCGCCACGCATAAGGAGTGTGCCGACAGTTCCAAAAGTGTATTGTAAAATTACTTCAAAAAACTGATGTTATTACTTTTACTCTCTCTAAAATCGAGCGCTAATGCAGAAAAAAATCGCTAATCATATTTTGTGAATGTGATTTTTCATTATGAGTATTCGGATATAAGTGTGTATATAATGTAACAATGTCAATAACGTGAATAACGAAGATCATCAAGATTGAGCATTTGAATTCATCGTTATTTATTGGAATAATTATTATTGCAAGTGCAAACGCCAGCTGAGTTCACATAATCGGTAGAAAACAAATTTCATTCTTTGTAAATAATTCTCATACATATTTTTTTACAGCTTCATTGTAATAGATAAGAGAATGTGTATTTTACTGTTATTGAGGAATATCAACCAGTAACAAGTATGTATACATTTTCTTTTCATTAGTTCGCATAATATGGTAATTTTGATTTTGCGATATCAACAAGGAGGCCAGAAGTGAAAAGTATGAGTATTATGAATAATTGCTTCTATAGGGTAATGAATCTACTTGAAAGTTCTTATTTAACATACGAATGTACAATCAAATTTAAGCTCCTGAATGAGGCTATATGCTTAAGATGAGAACTTTTTCATATCACCGAACAGATTCTTGATATTACTCAAAGCAAAAGCAAATCTTACGAAGCATCAACGATTTTAGCGGCTCTTTCATTTAAGCGAAGAATTCTTAGAAGGTAACGTGAAGCACTTATATAAGAGATCACAAAGATAAGCGAGCAAGAGCAAAGATAAAGAGAAAACGAACTAAATTGGAAATTTGGGGAAGAATTTCGAATTTATTACATTTTGCGTAGAATTTCTCTACTGAATTATTATTAATAAATATCCATGTTCAAATAACCACCGATGATAGAAGGGAAGTTAAAGCGTAAAATGCATAGTGTTTAGGTATCATGTTGAAAATATTAATTTATTCATCAATCGAATGCTAGGAGCTCCTTTAATGCGGTTGATTACTCTTGTGTCTCCCAAACAAAAACTATTATTTGACACCATTTTCTTCTAAAAATAAATTTCAAAAAAAATATTAAAAGTGGTTCTGATCGTTGTAAATAAATGAATATCATATGTCCTGAAACTGAAAAATTTCCTCTTTCCTCGGATTTGTGAAGGAAGGTGTATCAAAAACGAGAACCCCAAATGAACATCGACAATCATCTCCAAATAATCATGTTGATAACATCCAGTTGCCTCTTGCATTCGATTAATGATTAAATTCTCCTCATCAATCACATTCACATCAAACTCATCTTAACCATTTTGCGCGATCGATAATTATCATCTTTCAATATTCCAACTATCATAACCCTTAAACGTAGTATGCATAGCATTAAGCATTAAGTATTCCATTTTCAAATCTTATTAGTAATGATCATTTCAAGAAGAAATGCATCCAATGTATTTAATGAAATATTGAAGCGAATGCGTTTCACGCAAACAAATAAAAGTGAAGCATGAAAAAGTTGCAAAAATTTGTAACTGAAGTAAATTAAGAAAATTAAAGAAAAAAGATTGACAGTTGTATTTATTCCTTTGTAAATTGTATTTTATATAAACTTTAGTCGGTATCATTAAATTTAAAATCATGTTAAGATTAAAACATTAAAATAATGAAAATGACGAGAGAAGCCCAACATTTGTTAATTTATAAGCGCTCGTTCACTAAATTTGTAGAGTATACATGTGTTGAATAGTTGTGTATGATAAGTGCAAAATTAACTAACGTTTCGATTTTTTTTACACTTCAAAGATATGCAGATCAGCGTGAATGATTTTTATTCGTCGTATTATTGTAATTCTTAGTCAGTGATTGGACAATTCATTTCTCTAAGAGCTAGTTAAAATCGTGAAAGTAAAACTGATGAAATTGAACAATATATTTGCTTGGAATTCTTGCGTACATAACAAGTAATCAGTGCTTATTCAAATATACTTACCTACTATAATGATTTATTCAAATGAAATCTAGACTCTCATATTTAGATTCTCTAGTACGCATAATAATTGACCTTTAACTTAAGATACAATAAACGTTGGCAAATCTAGCGCTGCTACCTCTCACTTCTCAGTGAAAGCTTCACAATCAAGAGCAATCCAAAAATGCAATAGAAACCGTTTTTGAAACGAAATTATCATAAGAACTAGGCATTAGAAATGAATTCAAATTGCAATCAATCATGTGTGAAATGGAGAAAAAATCAAGTCTGCACAATAATTCAATCATATGATGCTAAGTTAAAGGTTAATACGAGTATGTTAGTACGTTATTACACTGTTATCTAAATAGACATATTCATGAAAAATGAAATTATATAACAACATGATTTGCTAATTAAAAAAACACGACTTTCCTTTCCAGTAGTTCTTCTTTTCAGCGGGAAATGAGGTGCAGGGTAGGTATGCCGTCGCGAGGGTAGGGTTTGAGAAAATCCGCTGAGGTCGGTTTCGCATTGCGCGCGGTACGCGGTACCTTAGTTGATTTTGATTTTTCTTTAGCGTAGCTTTTTTCGGAATTACGTTAACGTAGTGTATTTTTCGGTACCGCGTCGGAATTTCGGGAACGCGAAGTAAAAATTAGATTTTGTTCTTTGACTGATAAATGAAGAAATACGGAGTAACGTAAAGTAGGTTTCCTCTCCGTATGGTTTTGTTTTGTAACGCGTTTGAAAACGGGCATGTATAGGTGGCTGAATATTGTAAATGAGCGTAACCCATTCGGAGACCCGCGACCGAAATCCTCTCCGATCTAGCTGGCCGACAAGCAGCCACCGCGTGGATGGGTTACGGTGCACGGATTGGTTGACCGATTGGTACCGTCCGTTGGCACTACTCAGACTTAACGTCTAGAACTGATGAGAGGTCGGTTCCGCGTTCGCACGTAGACTTTTAAACCATTACAAATGACGCCCAACGTGGGGCCCAAAACATCCTAAGGGGATAAAAGATTCGCGTCTTCTGACGAGTTGGTCCTTTACGGAGGATGAATGGTACTTTGGTACTCGAGCCTCACAAACAGGAGCAGTGGAGTTGTGTGATACACATTAGCAGTCGCTTCACGTGAGTTGTAGCTTCCGCTCTCCTTTGTTTGATTTTTTTTTCGCGACAGAATCCTTCCGATGTGTTGTCCCAAGCTAACCCCTGTAAGGACCTTCTATTTTCTTGATGGAACTGTCAGCCAGATGGGGTTTCTCCTGTTGGCCTGGACTCTCAAGAAAATAGAAGGCTACCTTGCCTTTATGTCGCGGAAGGATTCTACTTATTTCGTATGCGTGATAGACGAGTGGTATCGGTTCAACGTTCGGTGGCGTATGCTGGAGTTGCGGAGCCCGGAATGCTTCCACGCGTCGGGAATTTTGACCGCGTACAAAACCGTTACGGTAGCTCTACCACTTGTCTCATCGAGTCATTTAACGTAGTTTAGAGACGGTTTTTGTGATGTATGTGGGTTTAGGCGATAAATTTTGTAAATCGACCGAAAGCACCCTTTCTTCGGCAGACTACCACGCATTCTCGTTTCCCTTTGGAGGAGTCGACTGCTGGAAAGGAAAGTGTGTATCAAATAATTTTTTTTTTATTTGCTTATATTAAATAGCTCGCCACTATCGGCCACTCAGTTTCATAAGCGTGTATATATATACTTATATATTAGAATAGGCTTAGTTATATATTTGTTTTTTCTTCTGCTCGTTTCTTTTTAGGCATACCTAGCCCAACCTATATTAAAACAAATATGGCAACGAAGCGGACCCCAGATAAGCGTTGGACCAGATCCAAAACGGTCCAACCAGCTAACTGCGGGATCTGCTTTGAAGACGTAGTGGAGGGCGTACGCAGCGTGCGATTGGAGTGCGGACACCTTTTCCATCGTGCCTGTGTCCAACAGCTCCTCCTCACGTCCGAGCTTTGCCCACTATGCCGGCGACCCATAGAGCGGACCGCCGTAGACGTCCCCCTCGGAACGCCCGTCCCCACGCGTGGAGCAGTGGCGAAAGGGGTCCCAGAGGCCGAATCGCCCCAATCACTGATGGACTTGCAAGGAGCCGTGGGCGGTGAAGTTCCTGCTGCAGTTGTCGCAGCCGAGGTTACCCCTGCGCCGTCCACCCACTCCATTGACACCCTCGTGGCGTTAATGCGGGATATGTCGGAGAGGATTGGCAACTTGGAGGGAAGGCTCCAGAACCTCCCCATGAGCCAACCACCCAGCCGCGTGAGAACTCCGCTTGGCTGGGAGCCCAATCCCAGTGTGGCTGTGCCCCACTCTCGACCATCTGATCAATGGGCCCTACCTCCAAGGAACTCGGGAATGGATCCCAGAGCTCCCGAGTATAGACCACGACACAGCACCGCACCTCCGTTGGTACCTCCAGTCCCCGAGGCAGTCCCTTAAAACAGGTCAAACGAAGATGCGATTCCCCCCGGGAACGCATTGACACCTTTCCGAGACCCGACGCCTCGTATCATGGAGTGTTGGCGCCTGAACTTCACGGGTTTCAACGCTATGATATCGGCGGACCGGTTCCTTTTCCGGATTCAGGCGTTAGTATCCAGCACCCTGGGCGGTGATTTCTCGGCCTTCCTCCGGCATGCACATCTTTTGTTCAGCGGAGATGCTGCCGACTGGTACTGGAGTTTTAAGGAGTCGACGCCACGTCCCACTTGGGATTCTTTCAGTGCAGCCTTCCGCAATCGATTTGATGACGGCTTCACTGAGAGAGAACTAAGGGAACAGATAAGGAAACGGAAACAGGGCGCTCACGAACCGTTCGACCAGTACTACACAAGTATAGTGAGATTGAGCACTCGCTTGCGAACAACTATGCCCGAGGACGAACTGGTAGAAATTATCAGAGAGAATATGCGTTGGGAGCTTCAGAACAGCCTTCTGCATTTTCCCATCAACACCATACAGGGATTGCGCCTCCATGCCCGTAGGCAAGAACAACTGGATGAGCGGCGAGGTACCTTCCGTCCACAACCTCGTATAACGGGACCAAATCCCCGAAATCATCACACCGCGGAGTTGATGGCAGCGGACCACCTACTTGCTGATCCAGTACCAGTACCGAGGAGGTGAGCACCACAGGAGCTTGAGGACCCAGCAATGATTGATCGACCCTCCCTTGAAGCAATTACAAGCCCGACGGTCTGTTGGAACTGCCGACAAACGGGGCATCGTTGCTATGCATGTCCAGCGGAACCAACGCTCTTCTGTTAGCGATGCGGGAAGGCCGACACTTACGCACCTGATTGCGCAAATTGCAAACTGCGAAAAAACTTGCCAGCGAGTGCCGCGACCACCCGTCGGCACTCCTAAAACCCGGACGAACCAAGGCTGACCTAGCTATGACCAAGCCCCTGACATGACTCCAATTCTGCTGACTCGCACCGCCGAACACAGTTCTCCCGAAGTTCCACAACCGATGCCATCCTTTGTCGAGGCGGACGCGCAGGGAAATGGTAGCGAGGCGAAAGTTCCTTGGCATGTCAAACCCTTCCACGTCAGACTGCGGAATTATTTGGCTACTCGACAGCGCATCTTCCATGAGAAGTTGGCTACAACAGTCCCACCGCGAAGAAAGCGAGCCACGCGTCGGATGCGGAGCTTCTGGAGTAGGGTCAGGCAGTCGAGGAAGGTGCTGAAGGACGTACACTTAGACGAATTATTGAGGGATGACGTTCGACCATATGCGTCAGTACACCTCCTGCAAAAACGTTTGTCAGGTTTAGCCGATACGGGAGCCAGTGTGAATTGCATATCAGCCGATTTTGCAGGGGAGGTACTGGCAATGCACGCGGACCAAATCCACCATTTTACCACCTGGTTAAGCACGGCAGACGGAACTCGTCACTCTGTAGTGGGAAAAATTACGACGGATGTCACCTTTAAGGGAGTAACTAAGCCTCTGGAATTTTACATCATACCTAAATTAACCCAGAATCTTTATCTAGGAGTGGATTTCGTTCGAAAATTTAACTTGGCCCCGGCACTGTTTTCCGGTACGACCCTGGAGTCCGTCACTACAGTTCCTGACCAAACTCAAACCACTCACTTATTACGACATACACTGGATGTGAATCAGCAACTACGACTTGACTCGGCTATATCAGCTTTTCCATCACATGAGAAGGAAGGTCTCGGGCGGACGGCACTGGTGTTACACACTATAGATGTGGGGGATGCTAAACCCATAAAATAGAGGCATTTTGCCATATCTCCGGCGAAGGAAAAGTTGTTATATGCCGAAGTTGATCCAATGCTAGCATTAGGCGTGATCGAAGAATCGCAGAGCGCGTTGGCTTCCCCGGTCACCTTAGTTGTCAAGCCGAACAAGGTCCGGCTATGCTTAGATGCCAGACGCTTGAACGCCGTCACTGTCAAGGACGCATACCCTCTACCATTGATTGAAGGCATTTTGAGTCGGTTGCCTAAAGCCCACTTCATCACGAGCTTAGACCTCAAGGACGCCTTCTGGCAAATTCCTTTAGACCCTGGCTCAAAGGAGAAAACAGCCTTCACAGTCCCAGGTCGGCCCCTGTATCAATTCGTGACCATGCCATTCGGATTGTGCAATGCCCCTCAAACAATGACGCGCCTTATGGATAAGGTGATACCACCTCATTTACGGCACCAAGTTTTCGTGTACTTGGACGATCTGCTGCTTATAACCGAGACCTTTAACGAACACATCGACCTGCTTCAGGAGGTGGCTCTGCACATCCGGAGGGCAGGGTTAACCATCAACATACAGAAGAGTCAGTTCGTGATGACGGAGGTGAAGTATTTAGGTCACATCATTGGGCATGGCAATATCAAGACCGATCCGGACAAGACTCAAGCGATTGACGTTTTTCCATTACCCAAGACCACCAAGCAATTACGCCGATTCCTAGGCTTATGCGGATGGTACCAGCGTTTCGTACGTGGCTATGCCACCATTACCACTCCTTTGACCGACATGCTGCGTAAGGGACGTAAGTTCGTCTGGGAAGAGCCCAGCTTGCGAGCCTTTGAAGAGCTAAAGAAGAGTCTGACTACAGCCCCCGTACTGCACAGTCCGGACTTTGACAAACCGTTCTCAATCCATTGTGACGCGAGTCAACATGGGGTGGGAGCAGTCTTAGTCCAGGTTGCACAAGACGGCGAGGAGAGACCTATAGCCTTCATGTCCCACAAGCTGAACCAGGCCCAGCGGAACTACACGGTCTCGGAGCAGGAATGCCTGGCGGCTGTGCTGGCAGTGAAACGTTTTCGAGCATATGTAGAAGGACATCATTTTGAAATCGTCACTGATCATGCGTCACTGAAATGGCTGATGAGCCAAACTGATCTCCACGGCCGCTTGGCCAGATGGGCCTTGAAATTACAGGCGTTTGACTTCACGATAAGACACCGCAAAGGAAGTCAGCACGTGGTACCGGACACACTATCAAGGATGTTCGCCCCTGAGGAAAATTCGAACTACCGGAGCGGGTGTTCCAGCGCCTGTATATAGATCTCATCGGTCCGTACCCTCGCTTGACTTCGGGATACACGGGAGCTGTCGTGGTCCTGGACCACTTGTCCAAATTTCCGATTGTGGAACCTCTTCGAAACCTGCACAGCGGCCCCATAGTCAGTTTTCTGGAAAATCGCGTTTTCCATATATTTGGAGTACCGGAGAAGCTGGTCTCCGACAACGGAGTTCAGTTCACCTCGTCTAGATTTCGAGAATTAATGGAGAAGTATGGCATTACGCAAGCCAATGCGTCCGAGCGATTGAACCGCACCCTTATAGCCGCCATTCGGGCCTACGTCCAACCGGATCAGAAGGATTGGGACCGCAGGATTTCCGACATCACCTGTGCCCTGCGATCGTCCTATCACTCCACCACAGGCATCTCCCTAACTTTGCCGTGTTCGGCCAGCATATGATTTGCCACGGAACCTCGTACCGGCTATTGCGACAGTTGAAAGGGTTAGAAGACCCAATAGTGGTGCTGGAGCCGCACGAGAAACTCCAAATTCTACGAGAACAAATCCGGGAGAGGATTGAAGACAGTAGACGGGTGGGGGAGGAGCGGTACAATCTGCGATCCCATCCTTCTGGCTTCAAGGCAGGCGACGAAATCTACCGACGGAATTTTAGACAAAGTGAAGCAGGTCGGCACTACACTGCCAAGCTAGACAAGAAGTTCGTGAAGTGTCGAGTCTTACAAGTTTTAAGTCCCACGCGGTACCTCATTGCGGACATGTCCGGAAGGGAGCTGGGAGTCTACCATGCCAAAGACCTACGACGCTGAGAGAAAAAAAAAAAAAAACATCATAGGGCCAAGCAGCGTTTCGTTCAGTCTCCCCATGCCTGGTAGGCATCGTGGACACTGCCCTGTAATGAATCATGCGACGCCGCTGGTGACCACTACCAACACACTTTGCTGCTAGGTGGCTTGTCATTTCACGTTGGTTGCGACCAGTGCACATCCCACGTCTATTTTGTCGTGGGATGCCAACAGAATTTGAGAGCCACATGGAATTGAAGTGTGGAGGTAGTGGCCGCCACGCATAAGGAGTGTGCCGACAGTTCCAAAAGTGTATTGTAAAATTACTTCAAAAAAACTAATGTTATTACTTTTACTCTCTCTAAAATCGAGCGCTAATGCAGAAAAAAATCGCTAATCATATTTTGTGAATGTGATTTTTCATTATGAGTATTCGGATATAAGTGTGTATATAATGTAACAATGTCAATAACGTGAATAACGAAGATCATCAAGATTGAGCATTTGAATTCATCGTTATTTATTGGAATAATTATTATTGCAAGTGCAAACGCCAGCTGAGTTCACATAATCGGTAGAAAACAAATTTCATTCTTTGTAAATAATTCTCATACATATTTTTTTACAGCTTCATTGTAATAGATAAGAGAATGTGTATTTTACTGTTATTGAGGAATATCAACCAGTAACAAGTATGTATACATTTTTCTTTTCATTAGTTCGCATAATATGGTAATTTTGATTTTGCGATATCAACAAGGAGGCCTGAAGTGAAAAGTATGAGTATTATGAATAATTGCTTCTATAGGGTAATGAATCTACTTGAAAGTTCTTATTTAACATACGAATGTACAATCAAATTTAAGCTCCTGAATGAGGCTATATGCTTAAGATGAGAACTTTTTCATATCACCGAACAGATTCTTGATATTACTCAAAGCAAAAGCAAATCTTACGAAGCATCAACGATTTTAGCGGCTCTTTCATTTAAGCGAAGAATTCTTAGAAGGTAACGTGAAGCACTTATATAAGAGATCACAAAGATAAGCGAGCAAGAGCAAAGATAAAGAGAAAACGAACTAAATTGGAAATTTGGGGAAGAATTTCGAATTTATTACATTTTGCGTAGAATTTCTCTACTGAATTATTATTAATAAATATCCATGTTCAAATAACCACCGATGATAGAAGGGAAGTTAAAGCGTAAAATGCATAGTGTTTAGGTATCATGTTGAAAATATTAATTTATTCATCAATCGAATGCTAGGAGCTCCTTTAATGCGGTTGATTACTCTTGTGTCTCCCAAACAAAAACTATTATTTGACACCATTTTCTTCTAAAAATAAATTTCAAAAAAAATATTAAAAGTGGTTCTGATCGTTGTAAATAAATGAATATCATATGTCCTGAAACTGAAAAATTTCCTCTTTCCTCGGATTTGTGAAGGAAGGTGTATCAAAAACGAGAACCCCAAATGAACATCGACAATCATCTCCAAATAATCATGTTGATAACATCCAGTTGCCTCTTGCATTCGATTAATGATTAAATTCTCCTCATCAATCACATTCACATCAAACTCATCTTAACCATTTTGCGCGATCGATAATTATCATCTTTCAATATTCCAACTATCATAACCCTTAAACGTAGTATGCATAGCATTAAGCATTAAGTATTCCATTTTCAAATCTTATTAGTAATGATCATTTCAAGAAGAAATGCATCCAATGTATTTAATGAAATATTGAAGCGAATGCGTTTCACGCAAACAAATAAAAGTGAAGCATGAAAAAGTTGCAAAAATTTGTAACTGAAGTAAATTAAGAAAATTAAAGAAAAAAGATTGACAGTTGTATTTATTCCTTTGTAAATTGTATTTTATATAAACTTTAGTCGGTATCATTAAATTTAAAATCATGTTAAGATTAAAACATTAAAATAATGAAAATGACGAGAGAAGCCCAACGTTTGTTAATTTATAAGCGCTCGTTCACTAAATTTGTAGAGTATACATGTGTTGAATAGTTGTGTATGATAAGTGCAAAATTAACTAACGTTTCGATTTTTTTTACACTTCAAAGATATGCAGATTAGCGTGAATGATTTTTATTCGTCGTATTATTGTAATTCTTAGTCAGTGATTGGACAATTCATTTCTCTAAGAGCTAGTTAAAATCGTGAAAGTAAAACTGATGAAATTGAACAATATATTTGCTTGGAATTCTTGCGTACATAACAAGTAATCAGTGCTTATTCAAATATACTTACCTACTATAATGATTTATTCAAATGAAATCTAGACTCTCATATTTAGATTCTCTAGTACGCATAATAATTGACCTTTAACTTAAGATACAATAAACGTTGGCAAATCTAGCGCTGCTACCTCTCACTTCTCAGTGAAAGCTTCACAATCAAGAGCAATCCAAAAATGCAATAGAAACCGTTTTTGAAACGAAATTATCATAAGAACTAGGCATTAGAAATGAATTCAAATTGCAATCAATCATGTGTGAAATGGAGAAAAAATCAAGTCTGCACAATAATTCAATCATATGATGCTAAGTTAAAGGTTAATACGAGTATGTTAGTACGTTATTACACTGTTATCTAAATAGACATATTCATGAAAAATGAAATTATATAACAACATGATTTGCTAATTAAAAAAACACGACTTTCCTTTCCAGTAGTTCTTCTTTTCAGCGGGAAATGAGGTGCAGGGTAGGTATGCCGTCGCGAGGGTAGGGTTTGAGAAAATCCGCTGAGGTCGGTTTCGCATTGCGCGCGGTACGCGGTACCTTAGTTGATTTTGATTTTTCTTTAGCGTAGCTTTTTTCGGAATTACGTTAACGTAGTGTATTTTTCGGTACCGCGTCGGAATTTCGGGAACGCGAAGTAAAAATTAGATTTTGTTCTTTGACTGATAAATGAAGAAATACGGAGTAACGTAAAGTAGGTTTCCTCTCCGTATGGTTTTGTTTTGTAACGCGTTTGAAAACGGGCATGTATAGGTGGCTGAATATTGTAAATGAGCGTAACCCATTCGGAGACCCGCGACCGAAATCCTCTCCGATCTAGCTGGCCGACAAGCAGCCACCGCGTGGATGGGTTACGGTGCACGGATTGGTTGACCGATTGGTACCGTCCGTTGGCACTACTCAGACTTAACGTCTAGAACTGATGAGAGGTCGGTTCCGCGTTCGCACGTAGACTTTTAAACCATTACAAATGACGCCCAACGTGGGGCCCAAAACATCCTAAGGGGATAAAAGATTCGCGTCTTCTGACGAGTTGGTCCTTTACGGAGGATGAATGGTACTTTGGTACTCGAGCCTCACAAACAGGAGCAGTGGAGTTGTGTGATACACATTAGCAGTCGCTTCACGTGAGTTGTAGCTTCCGCTCTCCTTTGTTTGATTTTTTTTTCGCGACAGAATCCTTCCGATGTGTTGTCCCAAGCTAACCCCTGTAAGGACCTTCTATTTTCTTGATGGAACTGTCAGCCAGATGGGGTTTCTCCTGTTGGCCTGGACTCTCAAGAAAATAGAAGGCTACCTTGCCTTTATGTCGCGGAAGGATTCTACTTATTTCGTATGCGTGATAGACGAGTGGTATCGGTTCAACGTTCGGTGGCGTATGCTGGAGTTGCGGAGCCCGGAATGCTTCCACGCGTCGGGAATTTTGACCGCGTACAAAACCGTTACGGTAGCTCTACCACTTGTCTCATCGAGTCATTTAACGTAGTTTAGAGACGGTTTTTGTGATGTATGTGGGTTTAGGCGATAAATTTTGTAAATCGACCGAAAGCACCCTTTCTTCGGCAGACTACCACGCATTCTCGTTTCCCTTTGGAGGAGTCGACTGCTGGAAAGGAAAGTGTGTATCAAATAATTTTTTTTTTATTTGCTTATATTAAATAGCTCGCCACTATCGGCCACTCAGTTTCATAAGCGTGTATATATATACTTATATATTAGAATAGGCTTAGTTATATATTTGTTTTTTCTTCTGCTCGTTTCTTTTTAGGCATACCTAGCCCAACCTATATTAAAACAAATATGGCAACGAAGCGGACCCCAGATAAGCGTTGGACCAGATCCAAAACGGTCCAACCAGCTAACTGCGGGATCTGCTTTGAAGACGTAGTGGAGGGCGTACGCAGCGTGCGATTGGAGTGCGGACACCTTTTCCATCGTGCCTGTGTCCAACAGCTCCTCCTCACGTCCGAGCTTTGCCCACTATGCCGGCGACCCATAGAGCGGACCGCCGTAGACGTCCCCCTCGGAACGCCCGTCCCCACGCGTGGAGCAGTGGCGAAAGGGGTCCCAGAGGCCGAATCGCCCCAATCACTGATGGACTTGCAAGGAGCCGTGGGCGGTGAAGTTCCTGCTGCAGTTGTCGCAGCCGAGGTTACCCCTGCGCCGTCCACCCACTCCATTGACACCCTCGTGGCGTTAATGCGGGATATGTCGGAGAGGATTGGCAACTTGGAGGGAAGGCTCCAGAACCTCCCCATGAGCCAACCACCCAGCCGCGTGAGAACTCCGCTTGGCTGGGAGCCCAATCCCAGTGTGGCTGTGCCCCACTCTCGACCATCTGATCAATGGGCCCTACCTCCAAGGAACTCGGGAATGGATCCCAGAGCTCCCGAGTATAGACCACGACACAGCACCGCACCTCCGTTGGTACCTCCAGTCCCCGAGGCAGTCCCTTAAAACAGGTCAAACGAAGATGCGATTCCCCCCGGGAACGCATTGACACCTTTCCGAGACCCGACGCCTCGTATCATGGAGTGTTGGCGCCTGAACTTCACGGGTTTCAACGCTATGATATCGGCGGACCGGTTCCTTTTCCGGATTCAGGCGTTAGTATCCAGCACCCTGGGCGGTGATTTCTCGGCCTTCCTCCGGCATGCACATCTTTTGTTCAGCGGAGATGCTGCCGACTGGTACTGGAGTTTTAAGGAGTCGACGCCACGTCCCACTTGGGATTCTTTCAGTGCAGCCTTCCGCAATCGATTTGATGACGGCTTCACTGAGAGAGAACTAAGGGAACAGATAAGGAAACGGAAACAGGGCGCTCACGAACCGTTCGACCAGTACTACACAAGTATAGTGAGATTGAGCACTCGCTTGCGAACAACTATGCCCGAGGACGAACTGGTAGAAATTATCAGAGAGAATATGCGTTGGGAGCTTCAGAACAGCCTTCTGCATTTTCCCATCAACACCATACAGGGATTGCGCCTCCATGCCCGTAGGCAAGAACAACTGGATGAGCGGCGAGGTACCTTCCGTCCACAACCTCGTATAACGGGACCAAATCCCCGAAATCATCACACCGCGGAGTTGATGGCAGCGGACCACCTACTTGCTGATCCAGTACCAGTACCGAGGAGGTGAGCACCACAGGAGCTTGAGGACCCAGCAATGATTGATCGACCCTCCCTTGAAGCAATTACAAGCCCGACGGTCTGTTGGAACTGCCGACAAACGGGGCATCGTTGCTATGCATGTCCAGCGGAACCAACGCTCTTCTGTTAGCGATGCGGGAAGGCCGACACTTACGCACCTGATTGCGCAAATTGCAAACTGCGAAAAAACTTGCCAGCGAGTGCCGCGACCACCCGTCGGCACTCCTAAAACCCGGACGAACCAAGGCTGACCTAGCTATGACCAAGCCCCTGACATGACTCCAATTCTGCTGACTCGCACCGCCGAACACAGTTCTCCCGAAGTTCCACAACCGATGCCATCCTTTGTCGAGGCGGACGCGCAGGGAAATGGTAGCGAGGCGAAAGTTCCTTGGCATGTCAAACCCTTCCACGTCAGACTGCGGAATTATTTGGCTACTCGACAGCGCATCTTCCATGAGAAGTTGGCTACAACAGTCCCACCGCGAAGAAAGCGAGCCACGCGTCGGATGCGGAGCTTCTGGAGTAGGGTCAGGCAGTCGAGGAAGGTGCTGAAGGACGTACACTTAGACGAATTATTGAGGGATGACGTTCGACCATATGCGTCAGTACACCTCCTGCAAAAACGTTTGTCAGGTTTAGCCGATACGGGAGCCAGTGTGAATTGCATATCAGCCGATTTTGCAGGGGAGGTACTGGCAATGCACGCGGACCAAATCCACCATTTTACCACCTGGTTAAGCACGGCAGACGGAACTCGTCACTCTGTAGTGGGAAAAATTACGACGGATGTCACCTTTAAGGGAGTAACTAAGCCTCTGGAATTTTACATCATACCTAAATTAACCCAGAATCTTTATCTAGGAGTGGATTTCGTTCGAAAATTTAACTTGGCCCCGGCACTGTTTTCCGGTACGACCCTGGAGTCCGTCACTACAGTTCCTGACCAAACTCAAACCACTCACTTATTACGACATACACTGGATGTGAATCAGCAACTACGACTTGACTCGGCTATATCAGCTTTTCCATCACATGAGAAGGAAGGTCTCGGGCGGACGGCACTGGTGTTACACACTATAGATGTGGGGGATGCTAAACCCATAAAATAGAGGCATTTTGCCATATCTCCGGCGAAGGAAAAGTTGTTATATGCCGAAGTTGATCCAATGCTAGCATTAGGCGTGATCGAAGAATCGCAGAGCGCGTTGGCTTCCCCGGTCACCTTAGTTGTCAAGCCGAACAAGGTCCGGCTATGCTTAGATGCCAGACGCTTGAACGCCGTCACTGTCAAGGACGCATACCCTCTACCATTGATTGAAGGCATTTTGAGTCGGTTGCCTAAAGCCCACTTCATCACGAGCTTAGACCTCAAGGACGCCTTCTGGCAAATTCCTTTAGACCCTGGCTCAAAGGAGAAAACAGCCTTCACAGTCCCAGGTCGGCCCCTGTATCAATTCGTGACCATGCCATTCGGATTGTGCAATGCCCCTCAAACAATGACGCGCCTTATGGATAAGGTGATACCACCTCATTTACGGCACCAAGTTTTCGTGTACTTGGACGATCTGCTGCTTATAACCGAGACCTTTAACGAACACATCGACCTGCTTCAGGAGGTGGCTCTGCACATCCGGAGGGCAGGGTTAACCATCAACATACAGAAGAGTCAGTTCGTGATGACGGAGGTGAAGTATTTAGGTCACATCATTGGGCATGGCAATATCAAGACCGATCCGGACAAGACTCAAGCGATTGACGTTTTTCCATTACCCAAGACCACCAAGCAATTACGCCGATTCCTAGGCTTATGCGGATGGTACCAGCGTTTCGTACGTGGCTATGCCACCATTACCACTCCTTTGACCGACATGCTGCGTAAGGGACGTAAGTTCGTCTGGGAAGAGCCCAGCTTGCGAGCCTTTGAAGAGCTAAAGAAGAGTCTGACTACAGCCCCCGTACTGCACAGTCCGGACTTTGACAAACCGTTCTCAATCCATTGTGACGCGAGTCAACATGGGGTGGGAGCAGTCTTAGTCCAGGTTGCACAAGACGGCGAGGAGAGACCTATAGCCTTCATGTCCCACAAGCTGAACCAGGCCCAGCGGAACTACACGGTCTCGGAGCAGGAATGCCTGGCGGCTGTGCTGGCAGTGAAACGTTTTCGAGCATATGTAGAAGGACATCATTTTGAAATCGTCACTGATCATGCGTCACTGAAATGGCTGATGAGCCAAACTGATCTCCACGGCCGCTTGGCCAGATGGGCCTTGAAATTACAGGCGTTTGACTTCACGATAAGACACCGCAAAGGAAGTCAGCACGTGGTACCGGACACACTATCAAGGATGTTCGCCCCTGAGGAAAATTCGAACTACCGGAGCGGGTGTTCCAGCGCCTGTATATAGATCTCATCGGTCCGTACCCTCGCTTGACTTCGGGATACACGGGAGCTGTCGTGGTCCTGGACCACTTGTCCAAATTTCCGATTGTGGAACCTCTTCGAAACCTGCACAGCGGCCCCATAGTCAGTTTTCTGGAAAATCGCGTTTTCCATATATTTGGAGTACCGGAGAAGCTGGTCTCCGACAACGGAGTTCAGTTCACCTCGTCTAGATTTCGAGAATTAATGGAGAAGTATGGCATTACGCAAGCCAATGCGTCCGAGCGATTGAACCGCACCCTTATAGCCGCCATTCGGGCCTACGTCCAACCGGATCAGAAGGATTGGGACCGCAGGATTTCCGACATCACCTGTGCCCTGCGATCGTCCTATCACTCCACCACAGGCATCTCCCTAACTTTGCCGTGTTCGGCCAGCATATGATTTGCCACGGAACCTCGTACCGGCTATTGCGACAGTTGAAAGGGTTAGAAGACCCAATAGTGGTGCTGGAGCCGCACGAGAAACTCCAAATTCTACGAGAACAAATCCGGGAGAGGATTGAAGACAGTAGACGGGTGGGGGAGGAGCGGTACAATCTGCGATCCCATCCTTCTGGCTTCAAGGCAGGCGACGAAATCTACCGACGGAATTTTAGACAAAGTGAAGCAGGTCGGCACTACACTGCCAAGCTAGACAAGAAGTTCGTGAAGTGTCGAGTCTTACAAGTTTTAAGTCCCACGCGGTACCTCATTGCGGACATGTCCGGAAGGGAGCTGGGAGTCTACCATGCCAAAGACCTACGACGCTGAGAGAAAAAAAAAAAAAACATCATAGGGCCAAGCAGCGTTTCGTTCAGTCTCCCCATGCCTGGTAGGCATCGTGGACACTGCCCTGTAATGAATCATGCGACGCCGCTGGTGACCACTACCAACACACTTTGCTGCTAGGTGGCTTGTCATTTCACGTTGGTTGCGACCAGTGCACATCCCACGTCTATTTTGTCGTGGGATGCCAACAGAATTTGAGAGCCACATGGAATTGAAGTGTGGAGGTAGTGGCCGCCACGCATAAGGAGTGTGCCGACAGTTCCAAAAGTGTATTGTAAAATTACTTCAAAAAAACTAATGTTATTACTTTTACTCTCTCTAAAATCGAGCGCTAATGCAGAAAAAAATCGCTAATCATATTTTGTGAATGTGATTTTTCATTATGAGTATTCGGATATAAGTGTGTATATAATGTAACAATGTCAATAACGTGAATAACGAAGATCATCAAGATTGAGCATTTGAATTCATCGTTATTTATTGGAATAATTATTATTGCAAGTGCAAACGCCAGCTGAGTTCACATAATCGGTAGAAAACAAATTTCATTCTTTGTAAATAATTCTCATACATATTTTTTTACAGCTTCATTGTAATAGATAAGAGAATGTGTATTTTACTGTTATTGAGGAATATCAACCAGTAACAAGTATGTATACATTTTCTTTTCATTAGTTCGCATAATATGGTAATTTTGATTTTGCGATATCAACAAGGAGGCCAGAAGTGAAAAGTATGAGTATTATGAATAATTGCTTCTATAGGGTAATGAATCTACTTGAAAGTTCTTATTTAACATACGAATGTACAATCAAATTTAAGCTCCTGAATGAGGCTATATGCTTAAGATGAGAACTTTTTCATATCACCGAACAGATTCTTGATATTACTCAAAGCAAAAGCAAATCTTACGAAGCATCAACGATTTTAGCGGCTCTTTCATTTAAGCGAAGAATTCTTAGAAGGTAACGTGAAGCACTTATATAAGAGATCACAAAGATAAGCGAGCAAGAGCAAAGATAAAGAGAAAACGAACTAAATTGGAAATTTGGGGAAGAATTTCGAATTTATTACATTTTGCGTAGAATTTCTCTACTGAATTATTATTAATAAATATCCATGTTCAAATAACCACCGATGATAGAAGGGAAGTTAAAGCGTAAAATGCATAGTGTTTAGGTATCATGTTGAAAATATTAATTTATTCATCAATCGAATGCTAGGAGCTCCTTTAATGCGGTTGATTACTCTTGTGTCTCCCAAACAAAAACTATTATTTGACACCATTTTCTTCTAAAAATAAATTTCAAAAAAAATATTAAAAGTGGTTCTGATCGTTGTAAATAAATGAATATCATATGTCCTGAAACTGAAAAATTTCCTCTTTCCTCGGATTTGTGAAGGAAGGTGTATCAAAAACGAGAACCCCAAATGAACATCGACAATCATCTCCAAATAATCATGTTGATAACATCCAGTTGCCTCTTGCATTCGATTAATGATTAAATTCTCCTCATCAATCACATTCACATCAAACTCATCTTAACCATTTTGCGCGATCGATAATTATCATCTTTCAATATTCCAACTATCATAACCCTTAAACGTAGTATGCATAGCATTAAGCATTAAGTATTCCATTTTCAAATCTTATTAGTAATGATCATTTCAAGAAGAAATGCATCCAATGTATTTAATGAAATATTGAAGCGAATGCGTTTCACGCAAACAAATAAAAGTGAAGCATGAAAAAGTTGCAAAAATTTGTAACTGAAGTAAATTAAGAAAATTAAAGAAAAAAGATTGACAGTTGTATTTATTCCTTTGTAAATTGTATTTTATATAAACTTTAGTCGGTATCATTAAATTTAAAATCATGTTAAGATTAAAACATTAAAATAATGAAAATGACGAGAGAAGCCCAACATTTGTTAATTTATAAGCGCTCGTTCACTAAATTTGTAGAGTATACATGTGTTGAATAGTTGTGTATGATAAGTGCAAAATTAACTAACGTTTCGATTTTTTTTACACTTCAAAGATATGCAGATTAGCGTGAATGATTTTTATTCGTCGTATTATTGTAATTCTTAGTCAGTGATTGGACAATTCATTTCTCTAAGAGCTAGTTAAAATCGTGAAAGTAAAACTGATGAAATTGAACAATATATTTGCTTGGAATTCTTGCGTACATAACAAGTAATCAGTGCTTATTCAAATATACTTACCTACTATAATGATTTATTCAAATGAAATCTAGACTCTCATATTTAGATTCTCTAGTACGCATAATAATTGACCTTTAACTTAAGATACAATAAACGTTGGCAAATCTAGCGCTGCTACCTCTCACTTCTCAGTGAAAGCTTCACAATCAAGAGCAATCCAAAAATGCAATAGAAACCGTTTTTGAAACGAAATTATCATAAGAACTAGGCATTAGAAATGAATTCAAATTGCAATCAATCATGTGTGAAATGGAGAAAAAATCAAGTCTGCACAATAATTCAATCATATGATGCTAAGTTAAAGGTTAATACGAGTATGTTAGTACGTTATTACACTGTTATCTAAATAGACATATTCATGAAAAATGAAATTATATAACAACATGATTTGCTAATTAAAAAAACACGACTTTCCTTTCCAGTAGTTCTTCTTTTCAGCGGGAAATGAGGTGCAGGGTAGGTATGCCGTCGCGAGGGTAGGGTTTGAGAAAATCCGCTGAGGTCGGTTTCGCATTGCGCGCGGTACGCGGTACCTTAGTTGATTTTGATTTTTCTTTAGCGTAGCTTTTTTCGGAATTACGTTAACGTAGTGTATTTTTCGGTACCGCGTCGGAATTTCGGGAACGCGAAGTAAAAATTAGATTTTGTTCTTTGACTGATAAATGAAGAAATACGGAGTAACGTAAAGTAGGTTTCCTCTCCGTATGGTTTTGTTTTGTAACGCGTTTGAAAACGGGCATGTATAGGTGGCTGAATATTGTAAATGAGCGTAACCCATTCGGAGACCCGCGACCGAAATCCTCTCCGATCTAGCTGGCCGACAAGCAGCCACCGCGTGGATGGGTTACGGTGCACGGATTGGTTGACCGATTGGTACCGTCCGTTGGCACTACTCAGACTTAACGTCTAGAACTGATGAGAGGTCGGTTCCGCGTTCGCACGTAGACTTTTAAACCATTACAAATGACGCCCAACGTGGGGCCCAAAACATCCTAAGGGGATAAAAGATTCGCGTCTTCTGACGAGTTGGTCCTTTACGGAGGATGAATGGTACTTTGGTACTCGAGCCTCACAAACAGGAGCAGTGGAGTTGTGTGATACACATTAGCAGTCGCTTCACGTGAGTTGTAGCTTCCGCTCTCCTTTGTTTGATTTTTTTTTCGCGACAGAATCCTTCCGATGTGTTGTCCCAAGCTAACCCCTGTAAGGACCTTCTATTTTCTTGATGGAACTGTCAGCCAGATGGGGTTTCTCCTGTTGGCCTGGACTCTCAAGAAAATAGAAGGCTACCTTGCCTTTATGTCGCGGAAGGATTCTACTTATTTCGTATGCGTGATAGACGAGTGGTATCGGTTCAACGTTCGGTGGCGTATGCTGGAGTTGCGGAGCCCGGAATGCTTCCACGCGTCGGGAATTTTGACCGCGTACAAAACCGTTACGGTAGCTCTACCACTTGTCTCATCGAGTCATTTAACGTAGTTTAGAGACGGTTTTTGTGATGTATGTGGGTTTAGGCGATAAATTTTGTAAATCGACCGAAAGCACCCTTTCTTCGGCAGACTACCACGCATTCTCGTTTCCCTTTGGAGGAGTCGACTGCTGGAAAGGAAAGTGTGTATCAAATAATTTTTTTTTTATTTGCTTATATTAAATAGCTCGCCACTATCGGCCACTCAGTTTCATAAGCGTGTATATATATACTTATATATTAGAATAGGCTTAGTTATATATTTGTTTTTTCTTCTGCTCGTTTCTTTTTAGGCATACCTAGCCCAACCTATATTAAAACAAATATGGCAACGAAGCGGACCCCAGATAAGCGTTGGACCAGATCCAAAACGGTCCAACCAGCTAACTGCGGGATCTGCTTTGAAGACGTAGTGGAGGGCGTACGCAGCGTGCGATTGGAGTGCGGACACCTTTTCCATCGTGCCTGTGTCCAACAGCTCCTCCTCACGTCCGAGCTTTGCCCACTATGCCGGCGACCCATAGAGCGGACCGCCGTAGACGTCCCCCTCGGAACGCCCGTCCCCACGCGTGGAGCAGTGGCGAAAGGGGTCCCAGAGGCCGAATCGCCCCAATCACTGATGGACTTGCAAGGAGCCGTGGGCGGTGAAGTTCCTGCTGCAGTTGTCGCAGCCGAGGTTACCCCTGCGCCGTCCACCCACTCCATTGACACCCTCGTGGCGTTAATGCGGGATATGTCGGAGAGGATTGGCAACTTGGAGGGAAGGCTCCAGAACCTCCCCATGAGCCAACCACCCAGCCGCGTGAGAACTCCGCTTGGCTGGGAGCCCAATCCCAGTGTGGCTGTGCCCCACTCTCGACCATCTGATCAATGGGCCCTACCTCCAAGGAACTCGGGAATGGATCCCAGAGCTCCCGAGTATAGACCACGACACAGCACCGCACCTCCGTTGGTACCTCCAGTCCCCGAGGCAGTCCCTTAAAACAGGTCAAACGAAGATGCGATTCCCCCCGGGAACGCATTGACACCTTTCCGAGACCCGACGCCTCGTATCATGGAGTGTTGGCGCCTGAACTTCACGGGTTTCAACGCGCTGATATCGGCGGACCGGTTCCTTTTCCGGATTCAGGCGTTAGTATCCAGCACCCTGGGCGGTGATTTCTCGGCCTTCCTCCGGCATGCACATCTTTTGTTCAGCGGAGATGCTGCCGACTGGTACTGGAGTTTTAAGGAGTCGACGCCACGTCCCACTTGGGATTCTTTCAGTGCAGCCTTCCGCAATCGATTTGATGACGGCTTCACTGAGAGAGAACTAAGGGAACAGATAAGGAAACGGAAACAGGGCGCTCACGAACCGTTCGACCAGTACTACACAAGTATAGTGAGATTGAGCACTCGCTTGCGAACAACTATGCCCGAGGACGAACTGGTAGAAATTATCAGAGAGAATATGCGTTGGGAGCTTCAGAACAGCCTTCTGCATTTTCCCATCAACACCATACAGGGATTGCGCCTCCATGCCCGTAGGCAAGAACAACTGGATGAGCGGCGAGGTACCTTCCCTCCACAACCTCGCATAACGGGACCAAATCCCCGAAATCATCACACCGCGGAGTTGATGGCAGCGGACCACCTACTTGCTGATCCAGTACCAGTACCGAGGAGCGGAGCACCACAGGAGCTTGAGGACCCAGCAATGATAGATCGACCCTCCCATGAAGCAATTACAAGCCCGACGGTCTGTTGGAACTGCCGACAAACGGGGCATCGTTGCTATGCATGTCCAGCGGAACCAACGCTCTTCTGTTAGCGATGCGGGAAGGCCGACACTTACGCACCTGATTGCGCAAATTGCAAACTGCGAAAAAACTTGCCAGCGAGTGCCGCGACCACCCGTCGGCACTCCTAAAACCCGGACGAACCAAGGCTGATCCCATCACTAGCTATGACCAAGCCCCAGACATGACTCCAATTCTGCTGACTCGCACCGCCAAACACAGTTCTCCCGAAGTTCCACAACCGACGCCATCCTTTGTCGAGGCGGACGCGCAGGGAAATGGTAGCGAGGCGAAAGTTCCTTGGCATGTCAAACCCTTCCACGTCAGACTGCGGAATTATTTGGCTACTCGACAGCGCATCTTCCATGAGGAGTTGGCTACAACAGTCCCACCGCGAAGAAAGCGAGCCACGCGTCGGATGCGGAGCTTCTGGAGAAGGGTCAGGCAGTCGAGGAAGGTGCTGAAGGACATACACTTAGACGAATTATTGAGGGATGACGTTCGACCATATGCGTCAGTACACCTCCTGCAAAAACGTTTGTCAGGTTTAGTCGATACGGGAGCCAGTGTGAATTGCATATCAGCCGATTTTGCAGGGGAGGTACTGGCAATGCACGCGGACCAAATCCACCATTTTACCACCTGGTTAAGCACGGCAGACGGAACTCGTCACTCTGTAGTGGGAAAAATTACGACGGATGTCACCTTTAAGGGAGTAACTAAGCCTCTGGAATTTTACATCATACCTAAATTAACCCAGAATCTTTATCTAGGAGTGGATTTCGTTCGAAAATTTAAATTGGCCCCGGCACTGTTTTCCGGTACGACCCTGGAGTCCGTCACTACAGTTCCTGACCAAACTCAAACCACTCACTTATTACGACATACACTGGATGTGAATCAGCAACTACGACTTGACTCGGCTATATCAGCTTTTCCATCACATGAGAAGGAAGGTCTCGGGCGGACGGCACTGGTGTTACACACTATAGATGTGGGGGATGCTAAACCCATAAAATAGAGGCATTTTGCCATATCTCCGGCGAAGGAAAAGTTGTTATATGCCGAAGTTGATCCAATGCTAGCATTAGGCGTGATCGAAGAATCGCAGAGCGCGTTGGCTTCCCCGGTCACCTTAGTTGTCAAGCCGAACAAGGTCCGGCTATGCTTAGATGCCAGACGCTTGAACGCCGTCACTGTCAAGGACGCATACCCTCTACCATTGATTGAAGGCATTTTGAGTCGGTTGCCTAAAGCCCACTTCATCACGAGCTTAGACCTCAAGGACGCCTTCTGGCAAATTCCTTTAGACCCTGGCTCAAAGGAGAAAACAGCCTTCACAGTCCCAGGTCGGCCCCTGTATCAATTCGTGACCATGCCATTCGGATTGTGCAATGCCCCTCAAACAATGACGCGCCT
The DNA here is from genome assembly GCA_963969285.1 of Odontomyia ornata. Taxonomy (NCBI): domain Eukaryota; kingdom Metazoa; phylum Arthropoda; class Insecta; order Diptera; family Stratiomyidae; genus Odontomyia; species Odontomyia ornata. The sequence goes on along the minus strand of OZ017740.1, from coordinate 232,591,303 downwards.
TATGGATAAGGTGATACCACCTCATTTACGGCACCAAGTTTTCGTGTACTTGGACGATCTGCTGCTTATAACCGAGACCTTTAACGAACACATCGACCTGCTTCAGGAGGTGGCTCTGCACATCCGGAGGGCAGGGTTAACCATCAACATACAGAAGAGTCAGTTCGTGATGACGGAGGTGAAGTATTTAGGTCACATCATTGGGCATGGCAATATCAAGACCGATCCGGACAAGACTCAAGCGATTGACGTTTTTCCATTACCCAAGACCACCAAGCAATTACGCCGATTCCTAGGCTTATGCGGATGGTACCAGCGTTTCGTACGTGGCTATGCCACCATTACCACTCCTTTGACCGACATGCTGCGTAAGGGACGTAAGTTCGTCTGGGAAGAGCCCAGCTTGCGAGCCTTTGAAGAGCTAAAGAAGAGTCTGACTACAGCCCCCGTACTGCACAGCCCGGACTTTGACAAACCGTTCTCAATCCATTGTGACGCGAGTCAACATGGGGTGGGAGCAGTCTTAGTCCAGGTTGCACAAGACGGCGAGGAGAGACCTATAGCCTTCATGTCCCACAAGCTGAACCAGGCCCAGCGGAACTACACGGTCTCGGAGCAGGAATGCCTGGCGGCTGTGCTGGCAGTGAAACGTTTTCGAGCATATGTAGAAGGACATCATTTTGAAATCGTCACTGATCATGCGTCACTGAAATGGCTGATGAGCCAAACTGATCCCCACGGCCGCTTGGCCAGATGGGCCTTGAAATTACAGGCGTTTGACTTCACGATAAGACACCGCAAAGGAAGTCAGCACGTGGTACCGGACACACTATCAAGGATGTTCGCCCCTGAAGGAGCCGAGTTGGCCCAGGAGGACGACAGCCCCCTATGGATCGACTTGGACCATTCCGCCTTCAAGTCAGCATGTTATATCCAGCTGATGAATACGATTCAGGACCAGTTGCCACAGCTGCCAGAACTACGGGTGACGGAGGGATTTATATACAAGCGGACGAGACACGCCTCCGGAGACCCCATTCAAGAAGAGGAACAGTGGAAGTTATGGGTGCCCGAAGAACTGACATGCGAATTGGTTAAGCGGGCTCGTGACCACCCATTGAGTGCACACGGCGGTTATGGTCGTACGATTCGGCGACTGAAGACTTACTTCTTTTGGCCTAAGATGGCGCAGGAAATGAAAAAGTACGTAGCCGCTTGTGAGCTGTGCAAATGCACTAAAGCGCCCAATACTGTTCTTCGGCCCCCGATAGGAAAATTCGAACTACCGGAGCGGGTGTTCCAGCGCCTGTATATAGATCTCATCGGTCCGTACCCTTGCTTGACTTCGGGATACACGGGAGCTGTCGTGGTCCTGGACCACTTGTCCAAATTTCCGATTGTGGAACCTCTTCGAAACCTGCACAGCGGCCCCATAGTCAGTTTTCTGGAAAATCGCGTTTTCCATATATTTGGAGTACCGGAGAAGCTGGTCTCCGACAACGGAGTTCAGTTCACCTCGTCTAGATTTCGAGAATTAATGGAGAAGTATGGCATTACGCAAGCCAATGCGTCCGAGCGATTGAACCGCACCCTTATAGCCGCCATTCGGGCCTACGTCCAACCGGATCAGAAGGATTGGGACCGCAGGATTTCCGACATCACCTGTGCCCTGCGATCGTCCTATCACTCCACCACAGGCATCTCCCTAACTTTGCCGTGTTCGGCCAGCATATGATTTGCCACGGAACCTCGTACCGGCTATTGCGACAGTTGAAAGGGTTAGAAGACCCAATAGTGGTGCTGGAGCCGCACGAGAAACTCCAAATTCTACGAGAACAAATCCGGGAGAGGATTGAAGACAGTAGACGGGTGGGGGAGGAGCGGTACAATCTGCGATCCCATCCTTCTGGCTTCAAGGCAGGCGACGAAATCTACCGACGGAATTTTAGACAAAGTGAAGCAGGTCGGCACTACACTGCCAAGCTAGACAAGAAGTTCGTGAAGTGTCGAGTCTTAAAAGTTTTAAGTCCCACGCGGTACCTCATTGCGGACATGTCCGGAAGGGAGCTGGGAGTCTACCATGCCAAAGACCTACGACGCTGAGAGAAAAAAAAAACATCATAGGGCCAAGCAGCGTTTCCTTCAGTCTCCCCATGCCTGGTAGGCATCGTGGACACTGCCCTGTAATGAATCATGCGACGCCGCTGGTGACCACTACCAACACACTTTGCTGCTAGGTGGCTTGTCATTTCACGTTGGTTGCGACCAGTGCACATCCCACGTCTATTTTGTCGTGGGATGCCAACAGAATTTGAGAGCCACATGGAATTGAAGTGTGGAGGTAGTGGCCGCCACGCATAAGGAGTGTGCCGACAGTTCCAAAACTGTATTGTAAAATTACTTAAAAAAACTGATGTTATTACTTTTACTCTCTCTAAAATCGAGCGCTAATGCAGAAAAAAATCGCTAATCATATTTTGTGAATGTGATTTTTCATTATGAGTATTCGGATATAAGTGTGTATATAATGTAACAATGTCAATAACGTGAATAACGAAGATCATCAAGATTGAGCATTTGAATTCATCGTTATTTATTGGAATAATTATTATTGCAAGTGCAAACGCCAGCTGAGTTCACATAATCGGTAGAAAACAAATTTCATTCTTTGTAAATAATTCTCATACATATTTTTTTACAGCTTCATTGTAATAGATAAGAGAATGTGTATTTTACTGTTATTGAGGAATATCAACCAGTAACAAGTATGTATACATTTTCTTTTCATTAGTTCGCATAATATGGTAATTTTGATTTTGCGATATCAACAAGGAGGCCAGAAGTGAAAAGTATGAGTATTATGAATAATTGCTTCTATAGGGTAATGAATCTACTTGAAAGTTCTTATTTAACATACGAATGTACAATCAAATTTAAGCTCCTGAATGAGGCTATATGCTTAAGATGAGAACTTTTTCATATCACCGAACAGATTCTTGATATTACTCAAAGCAAAAGCAAATCTTACGAAGCATCAACGATTTTAGCGGCTCTTTCATTTAAGCGAAGAATTCTTAGAAGGTAACGTGAAGCACTTATATAAGAGATCACAAAGATAAGCGAGCAAGAGCAAAGATAAAGAGAAAACGAACTAAATTGGAAATTTGGGGAAGAATTTCGAATTTATTACATTTTGCGTAGAATTTCTCTACTGAATTATTATTAATAAATATCCATGTTCAAATAACCACCGATGATAGAAGGGAAGTTAAAGCGTAAAATGCATAGTGTTTAGGTATCATGTTGAAAATATTAATTTATTCATCAATCGAATGCTAGGAGCTCCTTTAATGCGGTTGATTACTCTTGTGTCTCCCAAACAAAAACTATTATTTGACACCATTTTCTTCTAAAAATAAATTTCAAAAAAAATATTAAAAGTGGTTCTGATCGTTGTAAATAAATGAATATCATATGTCCTGAAACTGAAAAATTTCCTCTTTCCTCGGATTTGTGAAGGAAGGTGTATCAAAAACGAGAACCCCAAATGAACATCGACAATCATCTCCAAATAATCATGTTGATAACATCCAGTTGCCTCTTGCATTCGATTAATGATTAAATTCTCCTCATCAATCACATTCACATCAAACTCATCTCATTTTGCGCGATCGATAATTATCATCTTTCAATATTTCAACTATCATAACCCTTAAACGTAGTATGCATAGCATTAAGCATTAAGTATTCCATTTTCAAATCTTATTAGTAATGATCATTTCAAGAAGAAATGCATCCAATGTATTTAATGAAATATTGAAGCGAATGCGTTTCACGTAAACAAATAAAAGTGAAGCATGAAAAAGTTGCAAAAATTTGTAACTGAAGTAAATTAAGAAAATTAAAGAAAAAAGATTGACAGTTGTATTTATTCCTTTGTAAATTGTATTTTATATAAACTTTAGTCGGTATCATTAAATTTAAAATCATGTTAAGATTAAAACATTAAAATAATGAAAATGACGAGAGAAGCCCAACATTTGTTAATTTATAAGCGCTCGTTCACTAAATTTGTAGAGTATACATGTGTTGAATAGTTGTGTATGATAAGTGCAAAATTAACTAACGTTTCGATTTTTTTTACACTTCAAAGATATGCAGATTAGCGTGAATGATTTTTATTCGTCGTATTATTGTAATTCTTAGTCAGTGATTGGACAATTCATTTCTCTAAGAGCTAGTTAAAATCGTGAAAGTAAAACTGATGAAATTGAACAATATATTTGCTTGGAATTCTTGCGTACATAACAAGTAATCAGTGCTTATTCAAATATACTTACCTACTATAATGATTTATTCAAATGAAATCTAGACTCTCATATTTAGATTCTCTAGTACGCATAATAATTGACCTTTAACTTAAAGCTTCACAATCAAGAGCAATCCAAAAATGCAATAGAAACCGTTTTTGAAACGAAATTATCATAAGAACTAGGCATTAGAAATGAATTCAAATTGCAATCAATCATGTGTGAAATGGAGAAAAAATCAAGTCTGTACAATAATTCAATCATATGATGCTAAGTTAAAGGTTAATACGAGTATGTTAGTACGTTATTACACTGTTATCTAAATAAACATATTCATGAAAAATGAAATTATATAACAACATGAATTGCTAATTAAAAAAACACGACTTTCCTTTCCAGTGGTTCTTCTTTTCAGCGGGAAATGAGGTGCAGGGTAGGTATGCCGTCGCGAGGGTAGGGTTTGAGAAAATCCGCTGAGGTCGGTTTCGCGTTGCGCGCGGTACGCGGTACCTTAGTTGATTTTGATTTTTCTTTGGCATAGCTTTTTTCGGAATTACGTTAACGTAGTGTATTTTTCGGTACCGCGTCGGAATTTCGGGAACGCGAAGTAAAAATTAGATTTTGTTCTTTGACTGATAAATGAAGAAATACGGAGTAACGTAAAGTAGGTTTCCTCTCCGTATGGTTTTGTTTTGTAACGCGTTTAAAAACGGGCATGTATAGGTGGCTGAATATTGTAAATGAGCGTAACCCATTCGGAAACCCGCGACCGAAATCCTCTCCGATCTAGCTGGCCGACAAGCAGCCACCGCGTGGATGGGTTACGGTGCACGGATTGGTTGACCGATTGGTACCATCCGTTGGCACTACTCAGACTTAACGTCTAGAACCGATGAGAGGTCGGTTCCGCGTTCGCACGTAGACCTTTAAACCATTACAGAGTTCTTCGTCAGAGCAAGAAGAAAAGATCACCGTGCCATCGTATGGACTCCACAAGCAGATGCAGCTTGTGAAGAATGCAAATTCCAGATTGCCAACGCAACTTTGCTCCAACACCCAATCGAAAATGCAACGCTGGCAGTCAAATGCGACGCTTCTATTACCGCAATGGGAGCAGTTCTCGAGCAATTAAACAACAACGTTTCGTAACCGCTCGGATTCTTCTCCAAGAAGTTTAGCGAAGCGCAGCGCAAATACAGTGTTCATGATCGGGAGCTGCAGGCGATTTACAGTGCCATAAAATTGAGGGACGGCAACTCATTATTAAAACCGATCATAGGCCCATCATATACGCCTTTAATAAAAAAAGCAGACAAGGCACCTCCGAGACAACTCAGGCAACTCAATTTCATTGGGAAATTTTCAACAAATATTATTCACAAAGCCGGAAGCGACAACGAAACAGCCGATGCGCTATCCCGAATTACCGCTATTGAAATGCTAGGTGCAGTGACGATCGAAGATTTAGCGAAGGCACAGTAGGAGGATGCAGAATTGAATCATCTACTTCGAGGCGAAACGAACGTGCAATTCCGGAGACTACGTCTAGACGACAGCGAGGCAGCTATTTATTGCGATGTTTCAACGAGCAACATTCGGCCTCACGTCCCAAAACCATTGCGACGACAAGTTTTCAACTTGGTGGATCGATCGTCTCATCCCAGCGACGAAGCTACGAAGAAGCTTTTGTAGAAAAAGGTATGTGTGGCCAAGTATGTCCAAAGATATACTCGAATGGGCTTTCCCATGTCAGCGGAGTAAAATTGGACGACATGCCAGGCCTGGACAAGCTCAAATTGATATGCCTGATACAAGGTTTAGTCACGTGCATATTGACATCGTTGGACCACTAAAGCCGTCAAAAGGATATTCGTATATTTCAACGATAATTGATCGAATTACAAGGTGGCCTGAGGCGATTCCCATCAAAACTATCTCGGCAGACGAAGTCGCCACCGCATTTTATTCCAACTGAATTGCACGCTATGGAGCCCCGAGCGTTCTAACGTCGAACCAGCGATCCCAGTTTTAATCCGTCCTATTCCAATCGCTAACACACTTAGTTCGCTGCAGAAAACCACAAACGACGCCATATCCCCTGCGGCAAATGGGATGATTGAACGTTGGCACCGGTCTTTAAAGACCGCAGTTATGTGCCACAACAATCAAGAATGGATTGAAATCCTACCAACCGTTCTGCTAAGACTGCGTACGAGTATCAAAGAAGATATTGGCGCAACAGCTTCGGAACTTGTGTACGGGACTACTCTACGAATCCGGGTGAATTTTTCTTCGACAAAGACATGTCGCCGGATCCTAAATTATTTGTCCAAAAGTTTCGCCAACATATGAAGACTGTACGAGCCACTCCAGCATCACGTCATGACAAGCGCAAAATCGTCATTCATAAGGATTTTGCAACTTGCTGACACGTTTTCGTCCGTATCGATCGTGTAAGAAAGCCATTGGAGCCTCAGTATGAAGGACCATACAAAGTTGTAGAGCGATATGAAAATGTGTGCAAAATCTGATTAAAGTCTTCCAAGCATTCTTCTCTACGCATCTTCCTTTATTCTTTGAGATAAATTCTGTAAAAGTCTCTCGTAATACTTACAAATACAGTAGAACAAACTGGTCTCATGTCAGAAGCGCCCTAAATAGCAGCATTTCTTTAAATCGACAGAACTCAATTGACTCAGTTGTAAAAATAAATGAGGAGATCGCTTCATTTCAAGAGAATATTTAGAAGGCTATAATTGTAGTGTTCCCAAGAAATCAGTGTCTTGCAGACACAATCAACTAAATACTGAAACAATAAAACTCATCCTAATAAGAAATAATCAGAGGCGAAAATGGCAAAGAACAAGAGATAGAATGACGAAAGCCGGGGTCAACATCCTAACATCAGCTATTCACACAATAGCTCAACATCTCCGATATAATCAATGAAATTCGATATAATCAATGAAATTCTATTCTATCTTGAGATATTTTTGATATTTTGATGATTGAAACGATGATTTGGTTATTGAAGAGGATGTCATCTCCAGGACGGGGAAATGTGATGATTTGCCATTCATTGAATTAATTGATGTTTGAGGCTGGTCACTAATTTTAAAAGCATAATTGTCTAAGTTCTCAATTAACACAACGGTATTGCCTTTCAACGATTTAGGGGGAGAAGATGGAGGGGATTGCCTTTTTTAGTAGAAAATGAGGTGTTAGTTTAGTTAAAAGAACCACACACATTCTTATCATTGATAATTTTGTTGTCGTTCTTGAAACCTACTGCGCCATTTTATTCCTTCCACTGCTTACACACCATACTGTTCCAAGCATAACTACCATTTTTTTCGTTGTAATTCAACAAAGTCAGGCATGCCGTGATGGAGCTTCGTTTTCGCTTGTTTCGGTGATGTAATTCTTCAACTCTGCTACCATGGATGAGAAAGTTATTTTCTATTTTTCGTTGAACTGTCGCTGCATTCAAATTCTTTAAGCCCCTTCCATGAAGAAAATACTGAAGCCTGCATCACTGTTGAACTTTAAATTTTCAGAATATGCACCAGCATTTGAGTTTCTTAATTTTAGTCTTTTAATTCTGGAATTCCACTCCTCTTCTGACCAGAAAGTTCCTAGTTTGTAGATAAAGTTTGGACTCCGTACACAAAATGAAGCCGGATCATCAGACGTTGAATGTATATTACAGGATACAGGCTCCGTATAAGTTTTCTTTTTATGATTATTAATCTGAACATTATTATTACTGCAGATCTTTGCAAATTTTCTTAGTTTGATCAGAATCTGCTCCATATCCTCCTGATCTCTCGGTCTGCTTAAATATGAATAAAATGTTTTGAGGACATCATCTTGTTTTTTAAGGATATTTAAAACATTCTCTTGAAATGACGATGACTTCATGCATCGATCGTATCTTGTGATGATTGGATGCTAGAACCCATCTCTTTAATCATTTCTAAATTATTTCCAAAAGTTTCTAATGATTTGCTTACTTTTTTGTTGTTATCAGCTAGTTTGGTAGCAAGTTCATCGAAGCTACTTGCCATTTTCGCAAAACTTTCGTCATTAGCTCGAGACTGTCGTGCAATTAACTGATCTTTTTCTTCGTTAATTCTGTGAATTTAATCAATCAGTTTATCATACATGCTTTTAATAATGCCGCCGAAGCAGATGAAGCGCATATCCATATACGGATGATACCAATCTCTCGAGGAATCCATGCAAGCTCCATGAAGCTATTGCAAAATGCTCTGCACGTCAAGAATTTAAAGGGATTGTCAAATGCAATACAATTTAGTACGTTGCATTTTACACTAATTGTTTCTTAGTTGTGTTTGACTGCAACACAGTCACAATTAGAAGTCAAGGTCGAGAGTAAGTTTTTAATTGAATTTATAAAAGGAACGCGTTCTTACACTTTTTTCCATTAGTTACGCATGTACACTTTTTTGATGAAAGGGGCGATCGTTAACTAAAACCAATTAATTGGAGTGATGAAGTAAAACGCGTACTTGCACTTTTCATTTAAATTTAAAAGTCTTGTGCCACTTAACCAACGTATCGCACGCACCAGCAGTTTTTAATTGCACAAATATTCAGTTCATTTGTAAATTGATCAGTAATTGCACGTACATGCTGAATTGTTTATTTTTGATGTAAGAAAAATATTTATGTGTGAAGTTAAAAATTCTATAATTAAATGAGTCAATAAAATTGTGCACTTGTAGCCACTTTTTAATTCACTCGTTAGAACCATCAGTTAAGACACTAGACATGAATTATAAATTAATGAACTAAGTAAGACATAAAAGATAAATTAATAATAAATTAAATCTGCATCGAGCGATAAATAACACGTCCGAACCGTTTAGCAGTTAAATTGATTTAACCCCAAGAGTGTGATGGAATCACACATAAAACTAGTAACTTTAGAAATTATTTGATTTGTGTTAATATCCTATACTAGTTTATATCCAATTTAACAAAGTAGTATCCAATTTAACAAAGTAGTTATCAATTTATGCATTTTAATTATATTAAATTCAACAAACTAGTAGTTTCTAGTTTATGTATTTTGAATAAATACTTTGAAAAATCATGAATAAAGGACACTTTCTTAATTGTGTTTATTTATACAGTTTCTCTCGCTAACCACGTCGAATCATTAAAATATCCGCACTTTGTCATTTACTTTTGCTGTCAAAACGCAAAACGACCTAGGTAGTTCAATCGAACAATAAAATAAAATTAACTCACGACAACAAGCGAATAGATTTTGATTCTACTATTCATACCTATCATGCTCAACTCAAATTAAAAACCAAGAAGAATCACTGTCTCGGATAAGGCTCCAAAGAATTCTTGCCCGTAAAACTATTGCTCGAAGTAATAAAATTAAATTTAGTTTGTATAATGGCAGAATCTAGAATTTGAGCTATGCGAAAAAGATTTACTTTAGGCCTACACTACTGCTTATACATTTATATTGGCTATAAAATCCTCTCAATAGGATCGTACTTCTGCCCACTTTTTGTTGTGTTAATAATATTACGAGCATATACGAGTATTTTTATGCTTCGCTGTATAATTTTTGCTGATTACATTTGCTGTTAGATTGATAATTTTACAGTTTCTAAGCAGGTATAAATATTTTGGATTCTTACAGCCCTGGCGCGCTTATACTCTACTTATGCATGTTGTACTGACTAAACCTGTTACGGTTCAGAGAATTTTACATGTTGATTTTTCATTGGTTTAGATTTAATGGTAAATTCGATACACGAAGTAGAATATGGATTTTCTAAAACTGAAGAGCTCAGCAGTATACTTGCTAAAGAGTATCACGAAATCAAAATAGCCATGGCAAAAAATTTGGGTATGTCGATAAAAGCAATTACAAGTCTTCGCCACAAAGAGGCCCAAAATGTGTATGTTCCAACCCTTAGCATTGATGAAATTGAAAAACTCTTGAGAAAATCTTATGGCGATATTTTGGGTGAAGTCGATATGAATTGGAATCCACCAAAGGTATGTTAAATGCATTTTCAAAAAGAAGCTTAAAATTATTTCATTTCAGTCCCCAACGTTGCCCGAAATAATTAAAACATATTATAAAGAACTCTCTGAAGAGAGTGCCGTCGGGAAAGACTACAGCAATATTTTCATTCAAATACTAAGTGTGGCTAGACACTCAACAACGACTGAATTTCTTAAAGTACTCGAAATGAAAAGAAATAAACCCTTGACTCTTCAAATTGCAAATTTGTTTGGAGCTGTTCAGAGTCCATCGGCTTATGACGCGGTTACTGCCTCATTTGATTGGGATAAAGCGACAGATTTTCCTTCTCTGGAAAAGTTCTTACAATCATTAGCAACTGGAGTCCGACCAAACAAGTATATTATTGAAAAAATGCTTAGGTTGCTTACAAAAAATTCAATTCGAGATTATAATCTTAGAGAAACAACCATGCTGTGCATGTGCTCGATGTCCCAGAAGTTATACACTTTAGAAGGCAATGTTGGTCTTTATGATGAGGTCAAGAATTATATTGTTCAAAACTTGAAATTATGTGCGACGAATGAATGCAAAGCAATGTTTATTCGCTGCCTGCATAATTTGGGTGATACTACAACAATCCCCCTACTTTTACAAATTGCGTTGCGAGAAGGGAAAGTCCTGTCCATTTCAGCAATGAAAGCATTACAGGCATTCAAATATAGTGATTTTACTGATGCTCAAAGGTCGATGTTGATAAATGTTTTTTATCAAAATACTCGCAAAGTTGATTCGAGTTTGAAAATTTTGGCGCTTGATATACTTTTGCATGTAGAAATTTCCAGTTTAGAGCTAGCCCAATTAAGTGAAATATTGAATGGAGACAATATTACTCAAGAAGAGAAAAGTTACTTCATCCAAAAGTTTAGATTGCTTCAACATACTTCCACTCGATTTAAAGCCCTCACAAAAAGCAATCTGCGTATTTCTAAGATTTTTAATAACTATAACTTTTTATCGCAAAACGGCCTGTCGACAGTTATTGAACGGCCCTATATTTCAACTAACTTTCTGAACGGTACACTCCAAAGCAAACAAGAAGTCAAAAACGGAATTTTAAAACGAGGATCAGTTTCAATTGATCTTTGGGGTCATGCTGAAAGAGCTACCATCTTTGAGGTAGATTATTTAAGTTTCTTAAGAATAAATTGATAAATTATTTTCAGCTAGGATTATACACGAGTGGAGTTTCATCAATGGTTGGTAGAAATTATTTTCAAGACGAAGATTTAGCCGATGAAGAACCTGTCGCAGCTGGAATGGAAATAACTGTTTTAGGGAGTCAAATGAGACCACTAACATTATTCCATGGACATAGTGAGCTAATGGGTCATATCTGGAGTGGTACAGCGTCAGAACCCATTTCCGCTTTCCAATCGACAATTTTTATTCATGATAGCGAACAGTTCATCATTTTGCACAACGGAATAGTTTTAAGTTTACAATTGTTGGGTGCTAATTCAGTAGACTTATTTGGTAGAGCACTATTCAGTCTATGGAATCGTAATGCGCACACGCAAATAACAAAAAGGTAGTGACCGAATATTACTTTACTTGTGTACATAGATATTTTTCAGTTCTGGCTGGACTGTACAAAAAACATTGGCCGTAACTATTTTTAATGTGACTCTGAAACAGAGTATTTTAGCAATGGCCCAGCCAAATTTGGATTTAATTGGAGACATGGATTTTTATTCGGACATGAAATTTTGCCTTCAACTCAAGCGAGCTGAAACATCAATTAAGTAAAATACTATAAAAATATATAATTATAGTTTGCCTTCTATACTATCATTTCAGAGTGCAATCAAGTCATTTGCTTTTCTCAGGATCTAGCATATACAATACACTAACTTCAAATATCCAATACATCAGTCCAGGCTACACTACAGCCTTAAACAGAAAAAATAACGAAATGTGTAATTCCATTTTTGGATAAAATATTTCGAATTTTCAAAGCTACACTTTATAATAAAATACAATTTTATTGTTCGAAAAGTATTGAATTTCATTAAATTTTTTATAAAAAAGGAAGAAGTTAGTTGACATCTATCTTCGCAGTCTCTCTGCAATACAATATAAAATGAAACTACTAATACTTAACTTTTGAATATTTACAAATCCAGCATTTGGGTTTGAGCAGGTAACAAAAGTCATGTTCTTATTAAAATAAAACACTTGTTAAACAATACACTTTTTTTTCTAATTTTTTTACCAGCGCTTTTTGCCTCATAAGGGCATCATCAGTTAATCATATTAACATCAAACATAATTATCGCTACTTTAGCAAATTTTTTTGGATTGAGTAACGGGCTATTGTATCCAAAGTCTAGTTTATCATGTACAATTTGCTCATCTACGTTTTGAATTTCAAATATTTCCAGTTTTTTCATCATTTCTCCTCTGTCCATGCAGTAATTTAATGCTGTTAATTCTACGTCTAGCAGTCGTTGCGAACAAACGTGTTTTTAATCGCTTCTGTCAATAATTTTCAAAAATTAAATAAATTTTTACAAAAGTCAGGGGAATTAATTTTTTAAATTGAAAATCATATCCGTCGAATTGTTCGAACATTTATCGAATACCTGAAGTTTATTTTCTCAAGAAGTTTCAAAAAGCGGAAAGACATTAAAGGGTGGTCCCGGTTTATGAACATTCCCTCTAATCTCGCTGCAAAAGCAACGAGATGGAGGAGCCCGACGGCTTCAGCCATCAAATACAACGATCATGTCTACCGCCAACGATAACGGGGGAGAAGAAGTTAAAGCGAAGATACGACAACAACGAAGAAAAAGACAAACCAAAAGTTTTATCAGCCGTCGAAATCGAGCAACTAGTCAATAGCCTTGACAAAGTGGAGAAGTATGAGGGAGAAAACGAGGAACTCAGACACAGAATGCAGCCGTTAGAAGAGCTAGTTGCCAAATTAACATTCAACAAAGAAAAAGATACCACCAAGAAAGGAAAAGAAGTAAAGTCAAAGGCAACCGGAGAAAAAAAAATCAAAGAAACTACAACAGGAACCTGATCAAGAAGATGTCCTCTGCGCAGGCGGAGCAAACGGCAGTACACCCTATTATGCAGCGCTATCTGGGCTTAGCGATTCCATGAACATTGAAGAGGATAAAGGTAACAAAACTTCTGAACATTGTTTTACTAAACATAATAATAAATTCATCGAATATTTAAAAATTAAAAATAGGGAATAGGGGGTTTTGTCTGCTGGTCTGTCAGTCAATATTAATCAAAAGAAAGAAAAAGTCCCACCAATCAATGTATTTGGGCACTGGCAAAGATATGGTTCGGTTTTTGGCAGCCAAAAATAAATTAAATGATTTTGAGATCAAAAGAGTGAATGCGGACAAACTGACAAATAAAACTAAGTCACTGGTTGACTTTCAGACAGCAAAAAGTGAGTTGAATTCTGGAGAGGCTCCGCACTTTGCGTACACCCCCAAGAGCGAGAAAAACCAATCCTTTTTATTGAAGGGTCTGGACTGCGGAGATCTCTTCAGGACTCCTTCAGGACTTCGCAACAAGCAGATTGATTGTCGAACGTAAAAATTTGCCTTTTTAATTAGTCCAAATTTCAAGCAAAATCAGTCCAAGTGCCCTTCAAAAAATAAGGTACGAGTACTTGAACTTTCGAGTGGTTGGATGGGAACGAGAAGAACGAGGTCAATCAGTGCTTTATATGCCAAAGATTCAGTCATTCGGCTGCTAATTGTGCCATGAAATACATATGTGTAAAAGTGTAAAGATGTCCATGCACCAGCGAGTGCAAATTGGCTCAGAAGGAGCCAAAAAAACTGTACTGTGTGATCTGCGGTGTCTGTCATCCAGCATCATATCGAGGATGCTCTCGATATCAAGATGCAACAGTTAAATTGATTCCAAAACAACAATTATATTCTTGTCGGTGACCCTAATGCCTGGCATGCATCATGGCTGAACATTAACAATAATCGAAGAGATGTATTCCTGAAATCGTGGATAATACAGAACCAAATTGAATACAGGCGTAATCTATATGGGTCGGAGATTGAATTTAAAAAAAAAAACGGATTGACGAAAGTTTCAAAAGAAGCTTAATCGGGACTACCAGAAGCCATGTCCTCCTTCTGGTGATGGCAACACTTGCTCAATGATTCCTAATGACTGGAATCTTACTAACGATGAAATAGATCTCTATTTGTTGATGCTAGAGAAGCTGACATTGGAAATGATTGAGTAAGTAGTTCCCAAGAGTAAACATCGAAGCAATATGGGAGGATATCAAACACCAATCATCGCAAGGTTAAAAAGATTGAAAAGCTTTCTTCTCACACTCGTCAAGAATATTTATCGGTGATTTTCAGACTGCAACCATCCCTCGTTGGCTTTGTTGAAATTACACCTGAAGAATGGCGGGAACGTAATCCGTTCATACTTTAGGAGTGAGGTCAGCAATCAATGGGCAGAATACTGAGGGGCATTAGCCCACAGCTTATTCCGAAAGAAGTCTCGAGTGAAGGTATTGAATCTTGAAGTCGCTACTGATGAGATAAATCTTCTCGATAGGGCTGGTATCGAAATTGAATAGTATGGCTCCGGATAGAATTGGAAACAGGAATATATGAAAGGGATTGCAGAAACTTGCCCTGATTGGAACACAGTTCGAACTTGTTCATCTACCAAACCCTGAGAGAGAGAATGAAATATTTTCAAAGGTCGTTGAAGCAAAAGTTTCCGACTTCAAACCAAGCCTAAACGGCGAATCAATTTTTCATTTCAATGAAACATTCACATCTGACCTCATACTGAGCTTGAATCTTGTTGATTATTTCGTTAGCTATGAAGACTTGTGTTTCATATTTCGCAGGATAAACAACAAGAAATCATGTGGTACTGACGGTATTCCAAATATAGTTCTCCGACATTTGCCTGAGGTTACTTTTAGGAATTATTACATATTGTTTAACAACATTTCGAGCAATTCATATTTCTCAAATGAGTGGAAAAAGGCCAAGGTATTTCCGATCTTGAAGAAAGGAAAAGAATCTTCATGCCCCAAAAGCTATCGCCCAATCAGCTTGCTGCCTAACATCAGCAAGGTGTTTGAAGTGATACTCAACAGAGCATTAAACGCCCACATTGACAAATATGAGTTGGTGCCGAATTGCCAATTTGGTTTTTGTGCCAGGCATTCGACGTATGGTAACGAAATGTGTGATAACGAAAGTGACCTCACACATCTGTTGGAAACTGAATGATAGACAATGCGTTTGAGCGTGCCTGATTGATATGGAGCAAGCCATCGATACGGTGTGGTTAGATGGACTAATTTTTAAACTCCTTCCGAACAGGTTCCCCTGACACCTTGTCGCCATGATGTTACATAACCAGTATACCCTATGTATAATTCTTAAACATTTAAATTAACATCAGATTGACTAATTGCATCTTCGCGTGTTATATTATTGGAAACCTCTAACTAACAGTATGGAGTGACGCGCTTTTCACTTTCACCTTGACTTGTCGCACTTCACAGGTGAGCGCCAGCCTGTAGCGAGAATCAAGATGATGGGCTAATGGATCGGGGTGGCCACACGGCGTGAACGCCAAAGGGCCGGTTGAGGTTCGTGGCTCAAGCCAACACCTCACCACTTCTCATCTATTGCTCACCAAACAACACTTCCGTCTGAAACTTAAACCGCGGATGTCAAGTAACTACTCGAACGTTGTAAATAATAAATGGGTAGCAGCGCGCTCCCTTGTAGACTCGAACACAGACTCACTTCCATAGTTTGCCCAAGAGCTTTAAACCTCAATTCTCCTGGAAAATAGCGAGTAGCCGAACGCGTGCGCTCGTGTTCCGCGAAAGCTTTTCCTCCCTGCTCCGTCGCGCTTGCTTGGATGGTGAGAATCAGTAGACGAATATGCGAAACTGAGGAAATTGAGCGAAGGACTGATTTCGCTCTAGTTTTCGGCTTTCTCGCTATCTTTTTGGGCAAATTAGCGAAACTGGAGACATTGAGCGAGAGAACGTTTTCGCCTGAACTTTAAGCTTTCCTTTCAGCGTTACTCTGCTGGAAGCACACCCAAAGCTTGTCGTCCACGTTGTGATAGCTCGTGTGAAGTGCATTGCGGGTTGATCTTTTGCTTATTTACTTTTTCACTTGCTCATTGGACGATAAGTACATGCTTCGATAAAAATGGGCGTATATGCTTGCTTGCCTAATTTCATTGGCGAAGCGCGAGTATATAGGCAATGTTTGCTCGCTCGCAACGACTTTAGTGACGAAGCGTAAGTACATAGGAGGTATGTGTTCGCTCGCAATATTTAGTGGGATTTAGTGTAGTTGGAGAGTACAATAAATCGTTGCTCTACTCCGATGATCCGGATTACCTAATGTATTTCCAATAGATTATTATCGCTTCTGGTTAGTCGCACATTTGATTGTTAGTTGATTCTCGCTATATTCCCTTTTGTGCAAATCATTTGTACTTATTTTTTGCGCTATTACGGCCATTGCTGTTGTCCACTGTATTTCTCGCTACTTATTGTTGATCATTGCTCTGCTGCTGGTTTGCGTGTAATTTACTAGATGTTAACGTAATTCTATCGCTTAATTTCGTGTATTTATAACTTCTAATTAATATGTTATTTCGACATTTATAAATTAATAAGTTAATGTTTGGTTTGATTATATACAATTAAGGATTCATGATTTGTTTGCCTCTATCGTTTTTTTTTGTGGTAGGGAGGTGAAGGCATTTACGCCCGCCGAGTCTGGTAGTGTGGGACTCCCATGGAGGATACCCTTGGACTACCCACTAAACACCTCCCCTGTCAATCTGAGAACCTAGCCTGGAACCGTTTGACACATTACTTCGGGCCAGGTCTCGTTTTGTTACGCCGTGGAGCGCCTTCAAGCTGGGGAGTCCCTTTTCTAGCGGGAGGGGAGAGGGGAAGAGGAAATGCCAGAAGAGCGATCCCCCAGCCCCAGCGCCTCCGGCTGCTGCGAGTCCCTTTTATCTTTTAGTACTGCCCGAGCATAATGTGCCACCTGGTTCCATTTGTCAACCGATTCGAGCATCACCGCAACTATATTATCCGGGGTGAGCTCTCCCGTCTCCCTGTAGAGTTCCCTTCGCAGCCTGACCCATTTTGTACACGCAAAAAATGTGTGACAGGCATTGTCCTCCTCTCCTGGGCAAAGCTACAATCGGGAGAACGTGACTTACCGATCTTGTGCAGGTAAGACTGAAAACACCCGTGCCCGCTCAAAAGCTGGGTCAGATAGAAGTCAGTCTCACCATGCCTTCGATTTAGCCACGGTCTCACATCCGGGATGAGGCGCGCAGTCCACCTTCCCTTCGTGCGATTCCTCCAAGACTGCTGCCAATCGTTGAGCGAGCGCTGTCTCTCCTCGCGGACAACCATCTCCCTCGCATCCTCGTTTCGGCGCAGGTAAATAGCGCGGCGCTCTCTAGCAAGGAGGGCGACAGGTATCACGCCTGCAATCACTCTCATCGCCGAGTCGGAGACTGTTGGATACGAAGATGCAATTCTCAGTGCTCCTCTTCTCTGTACCTGTGCCAATCGTTTTCGGTATACCTTCTTGCTGAGAGCGTCGCCCCATACCTCTGCTCCGTACAGTAGCACTGACCCTACAGCACTCATCAAGAGGCGTCTTCTTGATGGGCTGGGTCTCCCTACGTTGGCCATAAGTCGACTCAGGGCCGATATTCCCGAAGCAGCCTTCTCAGCCGTTGCCCTGATTCGCTCAGAGAAACTCATCTTCGAGTCGATCAGTAGCCCCAGGTACTTCACCGCTGGCTTCGATTGGATTTGTATGTCTCCAATACTGATCATCCTTACTCTAGGGATTCTCTTTTTTGTCAAGATGACCACTTCGGTTTTCTCCAGTGCTAAACTGAGCCCGCGAGCAGTCATCCAGTCTCTCACTCTGCGCATTAGCATACCTAGCCTAAGTTGCACTTGTTCAACGGTGCGTCCGGCGACCAGAGCCGCAACATCATCCGCATAGCCGACCAAGCGCGACTCATCTGGCATCTCAAGTCTCAGTAGCCCGTCGTAAGACACGTTCCACAGGTCCGGACCAAGGATAGATCCCTGGGCAGCACCCGATGTAATTTCCATCCTTCGTTGGCCCTGTGTGGTGTCGTAGAGCAGGCGTCGGTCCTTTAGGTAGTTCCTCAAAAGCCGCATTAGATATTCTGGAACTTGAAAAGAGTTTTCCAGCGTGTCCAGAATATCCACCCATCTAGCGGAGTTGAAGGCATTCCTGACGTCGAGTGTCACCAACAGGACGATCCGTCGCTTGGTGCGACTATATGCCTCTGCCTTTTGGACCGCGTTCACCACCTCTGCTATCGCGTCAATGGTAGAACATCCTGCTCTAAAGCCGTACTGCCGAGGAGATAGGTCCCCAGCAGCACGAATCGCGTCAGTGAGTCTTCCCTTGATGAGTTTCTCTAGCACTTTCCCAGCCGTGTATAGCATGCATAACGGGCAGTATGCAGACGGCGATTCGGGATTTCCCTTCCCCTTGCTGACCAGCACGAGCCTCGCCACCTTCCATCCTACCGGGAAAACCCCGTCCCGTAGGCAAGCGTTGAATGTGCTAAGCAGCAAGTCAGGACAATGGTGATATCGTCAATCAGTATAATTATCCATTAATGTATTTTGCTTGATATTACAATACAATGAGTTGAGATCTCGTTTGGTTCTATATAATCGTGGATTAATATTTTGTTTGCTTCAATCATTAATCAGTATTATTATTCACTATTGTATTTGTTTGATAACATCTTAAGTCAACAAATTCGTGCTTGGTTTGATTCTATACAGTTAATAATCGGTGTTTCGTTTGATACAATCATAAATTAAGAAGTTAATGTTGCATTTGATTCTATTCAATAATGGAATAATGTCACGTTTGATTCAATCCTAAATTACAGGATTATAAATTAATGTTTTGTTTTACTATAATGTTGAAGAGTATACTTAACATATTTTTCGGTTCTAAATCGTTTTTTTCTTGAGAATTAAAATATTATTTTTTACATTTGAAGGATGGCGGAATTCAATTTTTCATTTAATCGGCTTTACTTAATAGTACGGTTACATTTTCAAACTCAATGCCAATTTTTTTTTTTTGGAAGTTAATAGTTTGATTTTATTATTAACATTACTTATCTAATAATTAATTTTGTTTTCTTATTGTTACATATTTTGCATTTCTTTTATATATTTTTTTAATACCGTAATAACAAATGAATGCCAAAGATAGAATTGGACGTGTTGTTTGGTTAGTGGTTATTGTTAGTGTGTTACTATTTGATTAGTGCAGGTTTTAGTAAATTATAAACAGTTAGCGTTAGTGAGGATTTGATGCGAAGGACGTTCAACATATTTAAATGTTCTGGTTTTTGTTCTACAAGAAAAAAATTCTTTTGTTTATACCATTCATGGTTTATTGATACTCTATTAAAAAATCTTTTTATGTAAGCTTTTGCTACCATTCTCTTAACTTATTGTGCTAATAGGTTAGTAGGGAAGTTTCATTAGTAAATATTGTTAAAGCTTTAGCGGTTACTTATTGGAAACGAGTTAATATATAAATGAGGAATGAATATCTCACACGATCGTTACGTTCTTGAATTGATTTGCTTCGGAAGGAGCTTTGCCGAGAGAATAGATGTAGCTTGGGAGTTGTTGTTGTTGTATTTCCAAGACTTTAGTATAATCTATCTTGGCTTTATAGAGTGTGAGATAATGCGTGTAATACATAAACTTTCCCTTTAATATGCATGGTTATTGTTGTTAATGGGAGTGGGAGTCATAGATTGAAGATTTACGTCATTGTTTTTGCTCGCTGCTAATGAGTTTTAAAGATATGATTAGCATGAGCAAATAGAATGAAGCGATATATTGTACCTTTCTCATACGCTAATTGCTAGGATGCATATGAAGTGCTATATATGATATGTATATACTAATTCGTGGTAATCTCCTTGAAGAGCATTTGTTACTAATTAAGTCGGTTTAATGCATTTCGTAGTGGGCAGGGTTTTTTTAATCCATCTATGCTGTGGGATTGCGTAGAAGGAAGAGCTTTTAAGGTATATGCATTTAATTGTCGTTTAATTGGCTTAAATTGTCTATTACATACTTGTTTATTCATTTGTGATGGTAAAAAGGGAGGGTTATTAGAAACGGTAGTTCTTCTGTATTACGTATGAACAGTTGTGGATTATTAATTATGAAGGTTTTTATTTAGTATAGAAATGTTGAATGAGTTAATGTAAATTAAGTCGACCTTTTTCTCAAATTGAACTTAGAAGGGGCAACTTTGAGCTTGAATGTTCTTGTGTATACTTTTAACGATTTTAGTGAACTGTTAAACAGAAATACTACGTTGAAAATATCTTGCGATAAAGGTCATTATAAAAGATGATCGATGCGACACTATTACTATATGTTGGGCTTTAGAACATATAGCTTCGGCCTTCATTCAAGACTTTATATGTGTTCCGTCTAAGTTTTCAGTGCGTGTCTGCTTAGTGTGGCATAATGCTTTCCTAGTCCTTGCTGGAAGATAGTACAGTGCCGTGCGAGGTCACACTTAGCCGTTTATAAAATTATTGATCTCGATATTGAGGAAACGATTGTTTGAAGTATCTTAACGTAAAATTCTAAAATGCGATTTGATATCGTTGCCATATGTAAAGTGAAAGGGTGGGAAACGGGTGGGTTTTAAACTGTCTTGCGTTATCCATAGGAGTTTTATTGGTGACTTTGTTTTTAGTAGTTAGCAGCAAGGGCAACGCCAGCTTATGACTAAGGGGGGGAGGTGACAATGGAATAATATTATGGAGGATAAAAAATATGAACGCCTCGTACAGTCGAAAGCATGAAGCGTTACACTTTGGAAGTCTTTGCCTCGATGAATATTGTAATAAGAACGGTTCTGATATCAATGTATAAAACTTTACACGCCCTCGACAGCACAATAACTAAATCAAAGTTTTAAACACAGTCTTTATTTTAACAAAAATAATATTTAATTAAAACATAACCTGCGGGGATTTTTTGAACAACTTTCAACCACTTAATCATTAAAATTATTTTGATTTTTATTTATTATAGCTCTGTGTACACTCATTACGGCCAGACCATTAAGGCAATCTTCTGCCATAGTGCTTCTTAGCCATGTTTTTAGTCTTCTGAGGCTGCTAAAGGATCGCTCTACTGTACAGGTCGTGGATTTGTCGATCAAAAGCGATCAAAATTTTCAATGCTTTTTCCGTTTCGGGAAATAAGGAATTTGTTTCTTTTAGGACATAAATAACTGTAAAATTTGTTAGATTAAGCCTATCGTGCCACAATTGCTGCCAAAGTTCGATTTCATTCTTTATGTTCGGTAAATCATAAACCTGGGCAATAGATTCACAAGTTTGTTTCACATTTTCAGTTATCTTTTGCATATGCGCCGGGTGTAAATCAGATAATGCGAATGCTGGCGTGTTTTCTTCAGCATGTTGCGAGTGAACACATAAAACATGCTCGGATATATTCCCGCTTCATAGCTGCAATAGTAGCGAGCAAACAACACCAGCACTTCGCCAATGAAAATTAGCCATAGAAACACATGCGCAAGTAAATAAGCGAGCAGTTAAGTAAACGAGAAAGTTCAACCCGCAATGATATTTACATCATGAACGAACGGGGTGCTTCGAAGAGAGGTAAGCGGAAAGGAAAACCGAAAGTTCGGGCATAAACACTCTTTCACTCAATGTCCCCAGTTTCGCTATTTCACCTCAAGAGATCGTGGGAAAGCCGAAAGCTTAAGCTGAAAGCACTCTTTCGAAGTCGAAAGCTTAAGCGAAAAACACTTTCGCTCAATTTCCCCAGTTTCGCATATTCACCAGCCGAGCAAGTGAGACGAAGCGGGGAGGAAAAACGTTCGTGGAACGAGAGCTCACGTGTTCGGCTACTCAGCACCTTTAAAGAGAATTTAGGTTGAAAGCTCACGAAAGTATAGTATTTAAAGTTCTTCGGCAAAGCATTCGAGTGTGTATTCAAATCCAAAAGGGAGCGTGCTGCTACCCATTATTTAAGTACGTAGATTAATTACGCGGTTGAAGTTCGAGTTCGAAGAGCTGTTCAGTATTCGACCAAATGGTGAGGGGTAAGGCGTTGGCTTGTGCCGCGGTCCTCAATCGGCCTTTTGGCGTTTCACGCCGTATGGCCACCCCGAACCATAAACTCGTCCAGTTGTTACTCTCTTCAGGCTGATATTTAGAGTTTTAAATAATTAAATAATTGAAAGTATATTTTTTGAATTCGATTGTAATGTAAGTGATTTAAAAAGAATGAACAATAAAACTAAAGTAATTCATTAAAAATTAACTCTCGTCTTTTGTTGTTCTAGTTTAAATCGACAGAGTAGCAGGTAAGTGGTGATACAGTGAGTTCTTTCCCGGGAGCCTTGATGATGTACATTGGATACACATCAAATGAGCTCCCAGCTCATACCAATATACATAGGGTATACTGGTTTTGTAACAAAATTGGCGCAGCCGGTAGGATATCGGTTTTGCAGAGACCACAGTGTAGTGCGCTATGTAGTAAATTTAAATGGGCTGAAAAATCTATTCACCCAGCCGATATCTCAAACCATTCAACTCCTGTAAGACACCATTGCTACTCATACTGTCCATCAAATTAGATCAGCTTGCTTAAAAGAAAATCAAATAATAATTGTAATCATTTAAAAACCAAAAATATAATATCGGTATCTAAATACAATATTGTTACTACTCATACAGTACATAAAGCTAGATTGAACTTCTCAAAAAAGAAAATAAAATTAATATTGATTGTTCAAATAACAAAAATATAATATCAATATTCAAATACAAAATTAAGGTTACTCATACTTTCCATCAAACTAGATCAGCTTTCCTAAAAAATAAAAAAAAATCAAATAATAACTTTAATCATTTAAAAAATAAATAATATAATATCAATCTCCACACATCATAATGGTGCCACTTATACAGCGCATAAAACTAAATCAATCTTCTTAAAACAAAAAAAAAACAAATAATTATTTCAATCAATTAAATAACAAAAAGAAAGTATGAATATCCAAACATAATATTAGTGATCAAACTAAATCAGTCTGCCTTTAAAATAAACTCAAACACTTACATTGATCATTTTAATAGCCAAAATATAATAACAATATTCAAATATAACATTAATCCTACTCATACTATCCATCAAATAAGATCAGTCCTAAGATCAAATAGTCATATTGAACATTTAATTCTTCATTCATTTACTCCGTCATTCATATATCTTAAATCTCATCTTTCTTATCTGAAGTTCATTCGAACTAACTCCTAACTCCAACGTAGAATTTATAAAGATATAAAGTTTCAATCAACTGATATGCAAAACACAAAACATTACAAGTAAATATTAAACACAAATAAGCAAACCGAAAACTTAATAGCGAGCAAACAAACGCGTGCCCTTTGTTATCGAAATATGAAACCATTTATCACTCCAACCACTTAAACAATAATAAGAACAATAACGCGTACCTAACATACATGCATATTAAAGTCTTATCTTTTGAATGAAATGAGCATTCGAATTCCCTAAGAAGCAATTAAAAGAGCAAAGAAAAACAAACATTTAAGTACAAATTGAATAAATAGACACCTGGGCAATAATTTTTAAATGCAATAAGACGGAAGAGCAAATGAATTAAATTAACTGCGCTAAACAAATATAAAAAATAATTTACATGAGAACGGCAATTTCCCAACGCAAATAAACATGAAACCAATTTAATTTCAAGTTACACTGAAACAATTTAAGTATGGGAAATTTGAAACAACAGAATTTTAGCTATAAGAACAATGCAACAATGCAAACGATTTTACCCCAAAACAAATTATCTCTTTCAAAATCCACTGCAATTCTATCATGTTAAGGAAACGCAAAAAGTGGCAGTCAAGTCGGTAAAACCTTGGCAAAATTCCAAACCATAACTATCAGCAGACACGCTTTGTCGATGTCTAAATTGCACGATCACTGGAATGAAAACCAGTTGATTACACAACAGCCTCTGAGCCGTCGACGTAAACTGTCGGTGGACACGCTATTTTTAGTTATAAGTCCTCAAAGAAACACATAATAGCCTCTGAGCTGCCCGATTTCAACCTTCGGCAGACACGCTACATATAGTATTAAGTCATATGCAAAAGAGACATCAATTTACCATCCAGTCGTAGCCTCTGAGCTGTTGATCCAAAAGGGTTTACAACACGCTATCAACCATGTACCCTTTATACAAGCCACTACGTTTCCTTGCACAGTAAATACATTGTAACAGCCAACTACTAAAAAAGTTCCAATAAAACTCCTGTAGAAAGCGCAAGACAATTCAAAACCCACCCATTTCCCACCCTTTTACTTTATATATGGCGACAATATCCAATAGCGTCTTAGAATGCTATAATATATACTTTAAGATGCTTTAAACAATCTTTTTCTCAAGATCGAGATCAAAAATTTAGTAATGGCTAATGAAGTGACCTCGCACGGCACTGTACTGTCTTCCAGTAAGGTCCAGGACCTATTATGCGAAACTAAGCAGACACACACTAGGGAAAAATTAGACGGAACACATATAGGGTCTTGAATGAAGACCGAATCTATATGTTCCCAAGCCCATATAGTGATTGTGTCGCTTCGATCATCTTTTACAATAATTTCTCGCAAGATATTTTCAATGCAGTGTATCTATTTAACAATTCACTAAAATCAATAAAAGTATACACCAGAGCTCAGAATCGCTCCTTCTAATTTCAGTTTGAGAAAAAGGTCGACTTAAATTATTTGTATTAACTCATTAAACATTTCTATACTTAATAAAAAACCTACATAATCATTCCGATTTCTAAATAATCCACAATTATTTACACATACTGTTGAATACATTTCTAACAACCCTCCCTTTTTACCATCACAAACGGATAAGAAAGTATGTAATAGACAACTTAAGCCAATTAAACGACAATTAAATGCATATACCTTAAAAGCTCTTCCTCCTACACAATCCCACAGCATAGATAGATTAAAAGCCCTGCCCACTACGAAATGCATTAAGCTGACTTAATTAAAAACAAATGCTCTTCAAGGCAATTACCAGCCAACCACGAATTAGTACATACATATCATATACTTCATTTACTTCCTACCAATTAGCGCATGTGAAAGCTACAATATATTGCTTCATTCAATTTTCTCATGAATCTTTGCAGAAGCAATGCTAATCATATCTTCAAAGCTCGTTAGCGGCGAGCAAAAACAATCACATCAACCTTCAATCCATGACTCCCATTCCCATTAACAACATTAACCATGCATATTAAGGGGAAAGTTTATTTATCACACTCACTCGCACCCTATAAAGCCAAGATAGCTTATACTAAAGTCGTGGGAATACAACAACAACAACTCCCAGGCTACATCAATGGAAAGCTATTCTCTCGGCAAAACTTCTTCCGAAGCGAATCAATTCCCGAACGTAACGATCGTGTGAAATATTCATTCTCCTTTTACATATTAACTCATTCCCAATAAATAACCGCTAAAGCTTTAACAATATTTCCTATTGAAACTTCCCTACTAACCTATTCGCACAATACATAATTTTAGAAAATGCTAGCAGAAGCTTACATAAAGAGCTTTTGTTATAGCATTAAAGAAAGTAATTTAATAGAATATTAATAAACCATGAATGGAATAAAAAACGAATTTCTTTGCACATTTAAACTATTTTGAAAGCCGTTCACATTAAATCCTCACTAACGCTAACTGTTTATAATTTACTAAAACCTGCACTAATCGAACAGTAACACACTAATAATAACCACTAACCAAACAAAATGTGAAATTCTATCTTTGGCAATTACAGTTAATAATTACGATTACAGTATTCAAAAAGAAAATAAAAAAAAAATAAATGCAGAATGTATAACAATTAAATATTAAAATCTATTTTGAGATGAAAAATGCTAAAATAAAAGAAAATCATTAACTTCCAAAAAGAAAAATCGGCATTGAATGTGGATGTTAAAAGAAAATGTATTGTATTACCAAGTAAAGCCGATTATACACCTATTGCAAAGAAATAATTGAATTCCGGTATTCTTTAATTGTAAAAAAATAATAGTATATTCTTCAACATTATATATTAGTAAAACGAAATAACTTATAATCCTATAGTTTAAGGCAGAAATGAAATATTAACATCTTAATTTATAATTGTATCAAATGAAACACAGATTATTTACTGTACAGAATCAAACCGAACACGAGCTTGTTGACTTAAAATTTTATCAAACAAAAACAATATTGAATAATTATACTGATTAATGACTGAAGCAAACAAAATATTAATTCACGATTATATAGAACCAAACTAGATCTTAGTTCATTGTATCCAAAGAAATATTAGAGTATCATTACAGTAACTTATGATTAAATCAAACAAAACATTGTATGAAACCCAACTTCAAATTATTAATTTATAATTGTAGTAGTTTATGAAAGCAACATGGATATGTAATACATGTCAATTAACATTAACTCAAGGTACCAAACAAAATAGGAAAATATGATATATAATTGTATAAAATCAAATCTTAACTTAGTAATTTTTGATTGTAGTAATTTGCAAATACAACACTGACTTGTAATACATATTAATTAGCATCAACTTATGGTACCAAACAAAAAAAAAACGAGCGTAATCTATTGGGGTACATTAAGTAATCCAGATCACCGGAGTAGAGTGACGATTTATTGTACTCTCCAAGTACACTAAATCCTTTTTTCAACTGCCGGAGGAATGTTGCGAGTGAACACATAAAACATGCTCGGATATATTCCCGCTTCATAGCTGCAATAGTAGCGAGCAAACAACACCAGCACTTCGCCAATGAAAATTAGCCATAGAAACACATGCGCAAGTAAATAAGCGAGCAGTTAAGTAAACGAGAAAGTTCAACCCGCAATGATATTTACATCATGAACGAACGGGGTGCTTCGAAGAGAGGTAAGCGGAAAGGAAAACCGAAAGTTCGGGCATAAACACTCTTTCACTCAATGTCCCCAGTTTCGCTATTTCACCTCAAGAGATCGTGGGAAAGCCGAAAGCTTAAGCTGAAAGCACTCTTTCGAAGTCGAAAGCTTAAGCGAAAAACACTTTCGCTCAATTTCCCCAGTTTCGCATATTCACCAGCCGAGCAAGTGAGACGAAGCGGGGAGGAAAAACGTTCGTGGAACGAGAGCTCACGTGTTCGGCTACTCAGCACCTTTAAAGAGAATTTAGGTTGAAAGCTCACGAAAGTATAGTATTTAAAGTTCTTCGGCAAAGCATTCGAGTGTGTATTCAAATCCAAAAGGGAGCGTGCTGCTACCCATTATTTAAGTACGTAGATTAATTACGCGGTTGAAGTTCGAGTTCGAAGTGCTGTTCAGTATTCGACCAAATGGTGAGGGGTAGGGCGTTGGCTTGTGCCGCGGTCCTCAATCGGCCTTTTGGCGTTTCACGCCGTATGGCCACCCCGAACCATAAACTCGTCCAGTTGTTACTCTCTTCAGGCTGATATTTAGAGTTTTAAATAATTAAATAATTGAAAGTATATTTTTTGAATTCGATTGTAATGTAAGTGATTTAAAAAGAATGAACAATAGAACTAAAGTAATTCATTAAAAATTAACTCTCGTCTTTTGTTGTTCTAGTTTAAATCGACAGAGTAGCAGGTAAGTGGCGATACAGTGAGTTCTTTCCCCAGGAGCCTTGATGATGTACATTGGATACACATCAAATGAGCTCCCAGCTCATACCAGTATACATAGGGTATACTGGTTTTGTAACAAAATTGGCGCAGCCGGTAGGATATCGGTTTTGCAGAGACCACAGTGTAGTGCGCTATGTAGCAAATTTAAATGGGCTGAAAAATCTATTCACCCAGCCGATATCTCAAACCATTCAACTCCTGTAAGACACCATTGCTACTCATACTGTCCATCAAATTAGATCAGCTTGCTTAAAAGAAAATCAAATAATAATTGTAATCATTTAAAAACCAAAAATATA
This sequence comes from Odontomyia ornata, assembly GCA_963969285.1. Classification (NCBI taxonomy): domain Eukaryota; kingdom Metazoa; phylum Arthropoda; class Insecta; order Diptera; family Stratiomyidae; genus Odontomyia; species Odontomyia ornata. The sequence goes on along the minus strand of OZ017740.1, from coordinate 232,562,720 downwards.
ATATCGGTATCTAAATACAATATTGTTACTACTCATACAGTACATAAAGCTAGATTGAACTTCTCAAAAAAGAAAATAAAAATAATATTGATTGTTCAAATAACAAAAATATAATATCAATATTCAAATACAAAATTAAGGTTACTCATACTTTCCATCAAACTAGATCAGCTTTCCTGAAAAACAAAAAAAATCAAATAATAACTTTAATCATTTAAAAAACAAAAATATAATACCAATATCTACACATCATAATGGTGCCACTTATACAGCGCATAAAACTAAATCAATCTTCTTAAAACAAAAAAAAAACAAATAATTATTTCAATCAATTAAATAACAAAAAGAAAGTATGAATATCCAAACATAATATTAGTGATCAAACTAAATCATACTATAATAACAATATTCAAATATAACATTAATCCTACTCATACTATCCATCAAATAAGATCAGTCCTGAGATCAAATAGTCATATTGAACATTTAATTCTTCATTCATTTACTCCGTCATTCATATATCTTAAATCTCATCTTTCTTATTTGAAGTTCATTCGAACTAACTCCTAACTCCAACGTAGAATTTATAAAGATATAAAGTTTCAATCAACTGATATGCAAAACACAAAACATTACAAGTAAATATTAAACACAAATAAGCAAACCGAAAACTTAATAGCGAGCAAACAAACGCGTGCCCTTTGTTATCGAAATATGAAACCATTTATCACTCCAACCACTTAAACAATAATAATAACAATAACGCGTACCTAACATACATGCATATTAAAGTCTTATCTTTCGACTGATATGAGCATTCGAATTCCCTAAGATGCAATTAAAAGAGCAAAGAAAAACAAACAGTTAAGTACAAATTGAATAAATAGACACCTGGGCAATAATTTTTAAATGCAATAAGACGGAAGAGTAAATGAATTAAATTAACTGCGCTAAACAAATATAAAAAATAATTTACATGAGAACGGCAATTTCCCAACGCAAATAAACATGAAACTAATTTAATTTCAAGTTACACTGAAACAATTTAAGTATGGGAAATTTGAAACAACAGAATTTTAGCTATAAGAACAATACAACAATGCAAACGATTTTACCCCAAAACAAATTATCTCTTTCAAAATCCACTGCAATTCTATCATGTTAAGGAAACGCAAAAAGTGGCAGTCAAGTCGGTAAAACCTTGGCAAAATTCCAAACCATAACTACCAGCAGACACGCTTTGTCGATGTCTAAATTGCACGATCACTGGAATGAAAACCAGTTGATTACACAACAGCCTCTGAGCCGTCGACGTAAACTGTCGGCGGACACGCTATTTTTAGTTATAAGTCCTCAAAGAAACACATAATAGCCTCTGAGCTGCCCGATTTCAACCTTCGGCAGACACGCTACATATAGTATTAAGTCATATGCAAAAGAGACATCAATTTACCATCCAGTCGTAGCCTCTGAGCTGTTGATCCAAAAGGGTTTACAACACGCTATCAACCATGTACCCTTTATACAAGCCACTACGTTTCCTTGCACAGTAAATACATTATAACAGCCAACTACTAAAAAAGTTCCAATAAAACTCCTGTAGAAAGCGCAAGGCAATTCAAAACCCACCCATTTCCCACCCTTTTACTTTATATATGGCGACAATATCCAATAGCGTCTTAGAATGCTATAATATATACTTTAAGATGCTTTAAACAATCTTTTTCTCAAGATCGAGATCAAAAATTTAGTAACGGCTAATGAAGTGACCTCGCACGGCACTGTACTGTCTTCCAGTAAGGTCCAGGACAGCATTATGCGAAACTAAGTAGACACACACTAGGGAAAAATTAGACGGAACACATATAGGGTCTTGAATGAAGACCGAATCTATATGTTCCCAAGCCCATATAGTGATTGTGTCGCTTCGATCATCTTTTACAATAATTTCTCGCAAGATATTTTCAATGCAGTGTATCTATTTAACAATTCACTAAAATCAATAAAAGTATACACCAGAGCTCAGAATCGCTCCTTCTAATTTCAGTTTGAGAAAAAGGTCGACTTAATTTATTTGTATTAACTCATTAAACATTTCTATACTTAATAAAAAACCTACATAATCATTCCGATTTCTAAATAATCCACAACTATTTACACATACTGTTGAATACATTTCTAACAACCCTCCCTTTTTACCATCACAAACGGATAAGAAAGTATGTAATAGACAACTTAAGCCAATTAAACGACAATTAAATGCATATACCTTAAAAGCTCTTCCTCCTACACAATCCCACAGCATAGATAGATTAAAAGCCCTGCCCACTACGAAATGCATTAAGCCGACTTAATTAAAAACAAATGCTCTTCAAGGCAATTACCAGCCAACCACGAATTAGTACATACATATCATATACTTCATTTACTTCCTACCAATTAGCGCATGTGAAAGCTACAATATATTGCTTCATTCAATTTTCTCATGAATCTTTGCAGAAGCAATGCTAATCATATCTTCAAAGCTCGTTAGCGGCGAGCAAAAACAATCACATCAACCTTCAATCCATGACTCCCATTCCCATTAACAACATTAACCATGCATATTAAGGGGAAAGTTTATTTATCACACTCACTCGCACCCTATAAAGCCAAGATAGCTTATACTAAAGTCGTGGGAATACAACAACAACAACTCCCAGGCTACATCAATGGAAAGCTATTCTCTCGGCAAAACTTCTTCCGAAGCGAATCAATTCCCGAACGTAACGATCGTGTGAAATATTCATTCTCCTTTTACATATTAACTCATTCCCAATAAATAACCGCTAAAGCTTTAACAATATTTCCTATTGAAACTTCCCTACTAACCTATTCGCACAATACATAATTTTAGAAAATGCTAGCAGAAGCTTACATAAAGAGCTTTTGTTATAGCATTAAAGAAAGTAATTTAATAGAATATTAATAAACCATGAATGGAATAAAAAACGAATTTCTTTGCACATTTAAACTATTTTGAAAGCCGTTCACATTAAATCCTCACTAACGCTAACTGTTTATAATTTACTAAAACCTGCACTAATCGAACAGTAACACACTAATAATAACCACTAACCAAACAAAATGTGAAATTCTATCTTTGGCAATTACAGTTAATAATTACGATTACAGTATTCAAAAAGAAAATAAAAAAAAAATAAATGCAGAATGTATAACAATTAAATATTAAAATCTATTTTGAGATGAAAAATGCTAAAATAAAAGAAAATCATTAACTTCCAAAAAGAAAAATCGGCATTGAATGTGGATGTTAAAAGAAAATGTATTGTATTACCAAGTAAAGCCGATTATACACCTATTGCAAAGAAATAATTGAATTCCGGTATTCTTTAATTGTAAAAAAATAATAGTATATTCTTCAACATTATATATTAGTAAAACGAAATAACTTATAATCCTATAGTTTAAGGCAGAAATGAAATATTAACATCTTAATTTATAATTGTATCAAATGAAACACAGATTATTTACTGTACAGAATCAAACCGAACACGAGCTTGTTGACTTAAAATTTTATCAAACAAAAACAATATTGAATAATTATACTGATTAATGACTGAAGCAAACAAAATATTAATTCACGATTATATAGAACCAAACTAGATCTTAGTTCATTGTATCCAAAGAAATATTAGAGTATCATTACAGTAACTTATGATTAAATCAAACAAAACATTGTATGAAACCCAACTTCAAATTATTAATTTATAATTGTAGTAGTTTATGAAAGCAACATGGATATGTAATACAGTTCAATTAACATTAACTCAAGGTACCAAACAAAATAGGAAAATATGATATATAATTGTATAAAATCAAATCTTAACTTAGTAATTTTTGATTGTAGTAATTTGCAAATACAACACTGACTTGTAATACATATTAATTAGCATCAACTTATGGTACCAAACAAAAAAAAACGAGCGTAATCTATTGGGGTACATTAAGTAATCCAGATCACCGGAGTAGAGCGACGATTTATTGTACTCTCCAAGTACACTAAATCCTTTTTTCAACTGCCGGAGGAATGTTGCGAGTGAACACATAAAACATGCTCGGATATATTCCCGCTTCATAGCTGCAATAGTAGCGAGCAAACAACACCAGCACTTCGCCAATGAAAATTAGCCATAGCAACACATGCGCAAGTAAATAAGCGAGCAGTTAAGTAAATGAGAAAGTTCAACCCGCAATGATATTTACATCATGAACGAACGGGGTGCTTCGAAGAGAGGTAAGCGGAAAGGAAAACCGAAAGTTCGGGCATAAGCACTCTTTCGCTCAATGTCCCCAGTTTCGCTATTTCACCTCAAGAGATCGTGGGAAAGCCGAAAGCTTAAGCTGAAAGCACTCTTTCGAAGTCGAAAGCTTAAGCGAAAAACACTTTCGCTCAATTTCCCCAGTTTCGCATATTCACCAGCCGAGCAAGCGAGACGAAGCGGGGAGGAAAAACGTTCGTGGAACGAGAGCTCACGTGTTCGGCTACTCAGCACCTTTAAAGAGAATTTACGTTGAAAGCCCACGAAAGTATAGTATTTAAAGTTCTTCGGCAAAGCATTCGAGTGTGTATTCAAATCCAAAAGGGAGCGTGCTGCTACCCATTATTTAAGTACGTAGATTAATTACGCGGTTGAAGTTCGAGTTCGAAGTGCTGTTCAGTATTCGACCGAATGGTGAGGGGTAGGGCGTTGGCTTGTGCCGCGGTCCTCAATCGGCCTTTTGGCGTTTCACGCCGTATGGCCACCCCGAACCATAAACTCGTCCAGTTGTTACTCTCTTCAGGCTGATATTTAGAGTTTTAAATAATTAAATAATTGAAAGTATATTTTTTGAATTCGATTGTAATGTAAGTGATTTAAAAAGAATGAACAATAAAACTAAAGTAATTCATTAAAAATTAACTCTCGTCTTTTGTTGTTCTAGTTTAAATCGACAGAGAAGCAGGTAAGTGGCGATACAGTGAGTTCTTTCCCCAGGAGCCTTGATGATGTACATTGGATACACATCAAATGAGCTCCCAGCTCATACCAGTATACATAGGGTATACTGGTTTTGTAACAAAATTGGCGCAGCCGGTAGGATATCGGTTTTGCAGAGACCACAGTGTAGTGCGCTATGTAGCAAATTTAAATGGGCTGAAAAATCTATTCACCCAGCCGATATCTCAAACCATTCAACTCCTGTAAGACACCATTGCTACTCATACTGTCCATCAAATTAGATCAGCTTGCTTAAAAGAAAATCAAATAATAATTGTAATCATTTAAAAACCAAAAATATAATATCGGTATCTAAATACAATATTGTTACTACTCATACAGTACATAAAGCTAGATTGAACTTCTCAAAAAAGAAAATAAAAATAATATTGATTGTTCAAATAACAAAAATATAATATCAATATTCAAATACAAAATTAAGGTTACTCATACTTTCCATCAAACTAGATCAGCTTTCCTGAAAAACAAAAAAAATCAAATAATAACTTTAATCATTTAAAAAACAAAAATATAATACCAATATCTACACATCATAATGGTGCCACTTATACAGCGCATAAAACTAAATCAATCTTCTTAAAACAAAAAAAAAACAAATAATTATTTCAATCAATTAAATAACAAAAAGAAAGTATGAATATCCAAACATAATATTAGTGATCAAACTAAATCATAATATAATAACAATATTCAAATATAACATTAATCCTACTCATACTATCCATCAAATAAGATCAGTCCTGAGATCAAATAGTCATATTGAACATTTAATTCTTCATTCATTTACTCCGTCATTCATATATCTTAAATCTCATCTTTCTTATCTGAAGTTCATTCGAACTAACTCCTAACTCCAACGTAGAATTTATAAAGATATAAAGTTTCAATCAACTGATATGCAAAACACAAAACATTCCAAGTAAATATTAAACACAAATAAGCAAACCGAAAACTTAATAGCGAGCAAACAAACGCGTGCCCTTTGTTATCGAAATATGAAACCATTTATCACTCCAACCACTTAAACAATAATAATAACAATAACGCGTACCTAACATACATGCATATTAAAGTCTTATCTTTCGACTGATATGAGCATTCGAATTCCCTAAGATGCAATTAAAAGAGCAAAGAAAAACAAACAGTTAAGTACAAATTGAATAAATAGACACCTGGGCAATAATTTTTAAATGCAATAAGACGGAAGAGCAAATGAATTAAATTAACTGCGCTAAACAAATATAAAAAATAATTTACATGAGAACGGCAATTTCCCAACGCAAATAAACATGAAACTAATTTAATTTCAAGTTACACTGAAACAATTTAAGTATGGGAAATTTGAAACAACAGAATTTTAGCTATAAGAACAATACAACAATGCAAACGATTTTACCCCAAAACAAATTATCTCTTTCAAAATCCACTGCAATTCTATCATGTTAAGGAAACGCAAAAAGTGGCAGTCAAGTCGGTAAAACCTTGGCAAAATTCCAAACCATAACTACCAGCAGACACGCTTTGTCGATGTCTAAATTGCACGATCACTGGAATGAAAACCAGTTGATTACACAACAGCCTCTGAGCCGTCGACGTAAACTGTCGGCGGACACGCTATTTTTAGTTATAAGTCCTCAAAGAAACACATAATAGCCTCTGAGCTGCCCGATTTCAACCTTCGGCAGACACGCTACATATAGTATTAAGTCATATGCAAAAGAGACATCAATTTACCATCCAGTCGTAGCCTCTGAGCTGTTGATCCAAAAGGGTTTACAACACGCTATCAACCATGTACCCTTTATACAAGCCACTACGTTTCCTTGCACAGTAAATACATTATAACAGCCAACTACTAAAAAAGTTCCAATAAAACTCCTGTAGAAAGCGCAAGGCAATTCAAAACCCACCCATTTCCCACCCTTTTATTTTATATATGGCGACAATATCAAATAGCGTCTTAGAATGCTATAATATATACTTTAAGATGCTTTAAACAATCTTTTTCTCAAGATCGAGATCAAAAATTTAGTAACGGCTAATGAAGTGACCTCGCACGGCACTGTACTGTCTTCCAGTAAGGTCCAGGACCTATTATGCGAAACTAAGTAGACACACACTAGGGAAAAATTAGACGGAACACATATAGGGTCTTGAATGAAGACCGAATCTATATGTTCCCAAGCCCATATAGTGATTGTGTCGCTTCGATCATCTTTTACAATAATTTCTCGCAAGATATTTTCAATGCAGTGTATCTATTTAACAATTCACTAAAATCAATAAAAGTATACACCAGAGCTCAGAATCGCTCCTTCTAATTTCAGTTTGAGAAAAAGGTCGACTTAATTTATTTGTATTAACTCATTAAACATTTCTATACTTAATAAAAAACCTACATAATCATTCCGATTTCTAAATAATCCACAACTATTTACACATACTGTTGAATACATTTCTAACAACCCTCCCTTTTTACCATCACAAACGGATAAGAAAGTATGTAATAGACAACTTAAGCCAATTAAACGACAATTAAATGCATATACCTTAAAAGCTCTTCCTCCTACACAATCCCACAGCATAGATAGATTAAAAGCCCTGCCCACTACGAAATGCATTAAGCCGACTTAATTAAAAACAAATGCTCTTCAAGGCAATTACCAGCCAACCACGAATTAGTACATACATATCATATACTTCATTTACTTCCTACCAATTAGCGCATGTGAAAGCTACAATATATTGCTTCATTCAATTTTCTCATGAATCTTTGCAGAAGCAATGCTAATCATATCTTCAAAGCTCGTTAGCGGCGAGCAAAAACAATCACATCAACCTTCAATCCATGACTCCCATTCCCATTAACAACATTAACCATGCATATTAAGGGGAAAGTTTATTTATCACACTCACTCGCACCCTATAAAGCCAAGATAGCTTATACTAAAGTCGTGGGAATACAACAACAACAACTCCCAGGCTACATCAATGGAAAGCTATTCTCTCGGCAAAACTTCTTCCGAAGCGAATCAATTCCCGAACGTAACGATCGTGTGAAATATTCATTCTCCTTTTACATATTAACTCATTCCCAATAAATAACCGCTAAAGCTTTAACAATATTTCCTATTGAAACTTCCCTACTAACCTATTCGCACAATACATAATTTTAGAAAATGCTAGCAGAAGCTTACATAAAGAGCTTTTGTTATAGCATTAAAGAAAGTAATTTAATAGAATATTAATAAACCATGAATGGAATAAAAAACGAATTTCTTTGCACATTTAAACTATTTTGAAAGCCGTTCACATTAAATCCTCACTAACGCTAACTGTTTATAATTTACTAAAACCTGCACTAATCGAACAGTAACACACTAATAATAACCACTAACCAAACAAAATGTGAAATTCTATCTTTGGCAATTACAGTTAATAATTACGATTACAGTATTCAAAAAGAAAATAAAAAAAAAAATAAATGCAGAATGTATAACAATTAAATATTAAAATCTATTTTGAGATGAAAAATGCTAAAATAAAAGAAAATCATTAACTTCCAAAAAGAAAAATCGGCATTGAATGTGGATGTTAAAAGAAAATGTATTGTATTACCAAGTAAAGCCGATTATACACCTATTGCAAAGAAATAATTGAATTCCGGTATTCTTTAATTGTAAAAAAATAATAGTATATTCTTCAACATTATATATTAGTAAAACGAAATAACTTATAATCCTATAGTTTAAGGCAGAAATGAAATATTAACATCTTAATTTATAATTGTATCTAATGAAACACAGATTATTTACTGTACAGAATCAAACCGAACACGAGCTTGTTGACTTAAAATTTTATCAAACAAAAACAATATTGAATAATTATACTGATTAATGACTGAAGCAAACAAAATATTAATTCACGATTATATAGAACCAAACTAGATCTTAGTTCATTGTATCCAAAGAAATATTAGAGTATCATTACAGTAACTTATGATTAAATCAAACAAAACATTGTATGAAACCCAACTTCAAATTATTAATTTATAATTGTAGTAGTTTATGAAAGCAACATGGATATGTAGTACAGTTCAATTAACATTAACTCAAGGTACCAAACAAAATAGGAAAATATGATATATAATTGTATAAAATCAAATCTTAACTTAGTAATTTTTGATTGTAGTAATTTGCAAATACAACACTGACTTGTAATACATATTAATTAGCATCAACTTATGGTACCAAACAAAAAAAAACGAGCGTAATCTATTGGGGTACATTAAGTAATCCAGATCACCGGAGTAGAGCGACGATTTATTGTACTCTCCAAGTACACTAAATCCTTTTTTCAACTGCCGGAGGAATGTTGCGAGTGAACACATAAAACATGCTCGGATATATTCCCGCTTCATAGCTGCAATAGTAGCGAGCAAACAACACCAGCACTTCGCCAATGAAAATTAGCCATAGCAACACATGCGCAAGTAAATAAGCGAGCAGTTAAGTAAATGAGAAAGTTCAACCCGCAATGATATTTACATCATGAACGAACGGGGTGCTTCGAAGAGAGGTAAGCGGAAAGGAAAACCGAAAGTTCGGGCATAAGCACTCTTTCGCTCAATGTCCCCAGTTTCGCTATTTCACCTCAAGAGATCGTGGGAAAGCCGAAAGCTTAAGCTGAAAGCACTCTTTCGAAGTCGAAAGCTTAAGCGAAAAACACTTTCGCTCAATTTCCCCAGTTTCGCATATTCACCAGCCGAGCAAGCGAGACGAAGCGGGGAGGAAAAACGTTCGTGGAACGAGAGCTCACGTGTTCGGCTACTCAGCACCTTTAAAGAGAATTTACGTTGAAAGCCCACGAAAGTATAGTATTTAAAGTTCTTCGGCAAAGCATTCGAGTGTGTATTCAAATCCAAAAGGGAGCGTGCTGCTACCCATTATTTAAGTACGTAGATTAATTACGCGGTTGAAGTTCGAGTTCGAAGTGCTGTTCAGTATTCGACCGAATGGTGAGGGGTAGGGCGTTGGCTTGTGCCGCGGTCCTCAATCGGCCTTTTGGCGTTTCACGCCGTATGGCCACCCCGAACCATAAACTCGTCCAGTTGTTACTCTCTTCAGGCTGATATTTAGAGTTTTAAATAATTAAATAATTGAAAGTATATTTTTTGAATTCGATTGTAATGTAAGTGATTTAAAAAGAATGAACAATAAAACTAAAGTAATTCATTAAAAATTAACTCTCGTCTTTTGTTGTTCTAGTTTAAATCGACAGAGAAGCAGGTAAGTGGCGATACAGTGAGTTCTTTCCCCAGGAGCCTTGATGATGTACATTGGATACACATCAAATGAGCTCCCAGCTCATACCAGTATACATAGGGTATACTGGTTTTGTAACAAAATTGGCGCAGCCGGTAGGATATCGGTTTTGCAGAGACCACAGTGTAGTGCGCTATGTAGCAAATTTAAATGGGCTGAAAAATCTATTCACCCAGCCGATATCTCAAACCATTCAACTCCTGTAAGACACCATTGCTACTCATACTGTCCATCAAATTAGATCAGCTTGCTTAAAAGAAAATCAAATAATAATTGTAATCATTTAAAAACCAAAAATATAATATCGGTATATTGTTACTACTCATACAGTACATAAAGCTAGATTGAACTTCTCAAAAAAGAAAATAAAAATAATATTGATTGTTCAAATAACAAAAATATAATATCAATATTCAAATACAAAATTAAGGTTACTCATACTTTCCATCAAACTAGATCAGCTTTCCTGAAAAACAAAAAAAATCAAATAATAACTTTAATCATTTAAAAAACAAAAATATAATATCAATATCTACACATCATAATGGTGCCACTTATACAGCGCATAAAACTAAATCAATCTTCTTAAAACAAAAAAAAAACAAATAATTATTTCAATCAATTAAATAACAAAAAGAAAGTATGAATATCCAAACATAATATTAGTGATCAAACTAAATCATAATATAATAACAATATTCAAATATAACATTAATCCTACTCATACTATCCATCAAATAAGATCAGTCCTGAGATCAAATAGTCATATTGAACATTTAATTCTTCATTCATTTACTCCGTCATTCATATATCTTAAATCTCATCTTTCTTATCTGAAGTTCATTCGAACTAACTCCTAACTCCAACGTAGAATTTATAAAGATATAAAGTTTCAATCAACTGATATGCAAAACACAAAACATTCCAAGTAAATATTAAACACAAATAAGCAAACCGAAAACTTAATAGCGAGCAAACAAACGCGTGCCCTTTGTTATCGAAATATGAAACCATTTATCACTCCAACCACTTAAACAATAATAATAACAATAACGCGTACCTAACATACATGCATATTAAAGTCTTATCTTTCGACTGATATGAGCATTCGAATTCCCTAAGATGCAATTAAAAGAGCAAAGAAAAACAAACAGTTAAGTACAAATTGAATAAATAGACACCTGGGCAATAATTTTTAAATGCAATAAGACGGAAGAGCAAATGAATTAAATTAACTGCGCTAAACAAATATAAAAAATAATTTACATGAGAACGGCAATTTCCCAACGCAAATAAACATGAAACTAATTTAATTTCAAGTTACACTGAAACAATTTAAGTATGGGAAATTTGAAACAACAGAATTTTAGCTATAAGAACAATACAACAATGCAAACGATTTTACCCCAAAACAAATTATCTCTTTCAAAATCCACTGCAATTCTATCATGTTAAGGAAACGCAAAAAGTGGCAGTCAAGTCGGTAAAACCTTGGCAAAATTCCAAACCATAACTACCAGCAGACACGCTTTGTCGATGTCTAAATTGCACGATCACTGGAATGAAAACCAGTTGATTACACAACAGCCTCTGAGCCGTCGACGTAAACTGTCGGCGGACACGCTATTTTTAGTTATAAGTCCTCAAAGAAACACATAATAGCCTCTGAGCTGCCCGATTTCAACCTTCGGCAGACACGCTACATATAGTATTAAGTCATATGCAAAAGAGACATCAATTTACCATCCAGTCGTAGCCTCTGAGCTGTTGATCCAAAAGGGTTTACAACACGCTATCAACCATGTACCCTTTATACAAGCCACTACGTTTCCTTGCACAGTAAATACATTATAACAGCCAACTACTAAAAAAGTTCCAATAAAACTCCTGTAGAAAGCGCAAGGCAATTCAAAACCCACCCATTTCCCACCCTTTTATTTTATATATGGCGACAATATCAAATAGCGTCTTAGAATGCTATAATATATACTTTAAGATGCTTTAAACAATCTTTTTCTCAAGATCGAGATCAAAAATTTAGTAACGGCTAATGAAGTGACCTCGCACGGCACTGTACTGTCTTCCAGTAAGGTCCAGGACCTATTATGCGAAACTAAGTAGACACACACTAGGGAAAAATTAGACGGAACACATATAGGGTCTTGAATGAAGACCGAATCTATATGTTCCCAAGCCCATATAGTGATTGTGTCGCTTCGATCATCTTTTACAATAATTTCTCTTAAGATATTTTCAATGCAGTGTATCTATTTAACAATTCACTAAAATCAATAAAAGTATACACCAGAGCTCAGAATCGCTCCTTCTAATTTCAGTTTGAGAAAAAGGTCGACTTAATTTATTTGTATTAACTCATTAAACATTTCTATACTTAATAAAAAACCTACATAATCATTCCGATTTCTAAATAATCCACAACTATTTACACATACTGTTGAATACATTTCTAACAACCCTCCCTTTTTACCATCACAAACGGATAAGAAAGTATGTAATAGACAACTTAAGCCAATTAAACGACAATTAAATGCATATACCTTAAAAGCTCTTCCTCCTACACAATCCCACAGCATAGATAGATTAAAAGCCCTGCCCACTACGAAATGCATTAAGCCGACTTAATTAAAAACAAATGCTCTTCAAGGCAATTACCAGCCAACCACGAATTAGTACATACATATCATATACTTCATTTACTTCCTACTAATTAGCGCATGTGAAAGCTACAATATATTGCTTCATTCAATTTTCTCATAAATCATTGCAGAAGCAATGCTAATCATATCTTCAAAGCTCGGTAGCGGCGAGCAAAAACTAAGCTATTCTCTCGGCAAAACTTCTTCCGAAGCGAATCAATTCCCGAACGTAACGATCGTGTGAAATATTCATTCTCCTTTTACATATTAACTCATTCCCAATAAATAACCGCTAAAGCTTTAACAATATTTCCTATTGAAACTTCCCTACTAACCTATTCGCACAATACATAATTTTAGAAAATGCTAGCAGAAGCTTACATAAAGAGCTTTTGTTATAGCATTAAAGAAAGTAATTTAATAGAATATTAATAAACCATGAATGGAATAAAAAACGAATTTCTTTGCACATTTAAACTATTTTGAAAGCCGTTCACATTAAATCCTCACTAACGCTAACTGTTTATAATTTACTAAAACCTGCACTAATCGAACAGTAACACACTAATAATAACCACTAACCAAACAAAATGTGAAATTCTATCTTTGGCAATTACAGTTAATAATTACGATTACAGTATTCAAAAAGAAAATAAAAAAAAAATAAATGCAGAATGTATAACAATTAAATATTAAAATCTATTTTGAGATGAAAAATGCTAAAATAAAAGAAAATCATTAACTTCCAAGAAGAAAAATCGGCATTGAATGTGGATGTTAAAAGAAAATGTATTGTATTACCAAGTAAAGCCGATTATACACCTATTGCAAAGAAATAATTGAATTCCGGTATTCTTTAATTGTAAAAAAAATAATAATAGTATATTCTTCAACATTATATATTAGTAAAACGAAATAATTTATAATCCTGTAGTTTACGGCAGAAATGAAATATTAACATCTTAATTTATAATTGTATCAAATGAAACACAGATTATTTACTGTACAGAATCAAACCGAACACGAGCTTGTTGACTTAAAATTTTATCAAACAAAAACAATATTGAATAATTATACTGATTAATGATTGAAGCAAACAAAATATTAATTCACGATTATATAGAGCCAAACTAGATCTTAGTTCATTATATCCAAAGAAATATTAGAGTATCATTACAGTAACTTATGATTAAATCAAACAAAACATTGTATGAAACCCAACTTCAAATTATTAATTTATAATTGTAGTAGTTTATGAAAGCAACATGGATATGTAATACACGTCAATTAACATTAACTCAAGGTACCAAACAAAATAGGAAAATATGATACATAATTGTATAAAATCAAATCTTAACTTAGTAATTTCTGATTGTAGTAATTTGCAAATACAACACTGACTTGTAATACATATTAATTAGCATCAACTTATGGTACCAAACAAAAAAAAAACGAGCGTAATCTATTGGGGTACATTAAGTAATCCAGATCACCGGAGTAGAGCGACGATTTATTGTACTCTCCAAGTACACTAAATCCTTTTTTCAACTGCCGGAGGAATGTTGCGAGTGAACACATAAAACATGCTCGGATATATTCCCGCTTCATAGCTGCAATAGTAGCGAGCAAACAACACCAGCACTTCGCCAATGAAAATTAGCCATAGCAACACATGCGCAAGTAAATAAGCGAGCAGTTAAGTAAATGAGAAAGTTCAACCCGCAATGATATTTACATCATGAACGAACGGGGTGCTTCGAAGAGAGGTAAGCGGAAAGGAAAACCGAAAGTTCGGGCATAAGCACTCTTTCGCTCAATGTCCCCAGTTTCGCTATTTCACCTCAAGAGATCGTGGGAAAGCCGAAAGCTTAAGCTGAAAGCACTCTTTCGAAGTCGAAAGCTTAAGCGAAAAACACTGTCGCTCAATTTCCCCAGTTTCGCATATTCACCAGCCGAGCAAGCGAGACGAAGCGGGGAGGAAAAACGTTCGTGGAACGAGAGCTCACGTGTTCGGCTACTCAGCACCTTTAAAGAGAATTTACGTTGAAAGCCCACGAAAGTATAGTATTTAAAGTTCTTCGGCAAAGCATTCGAGTGTGTATTCAAATCCAAAAGGGAGCGTGCTGCTACCCATTATTTAAGTACGTAGATTAATTACGCGGTTGAAGTTCGAGTTCGAAGTGCTGTTCAGTATTCGACCAAATGGTGAGGGGTAGGGCGTTGGCTTGTGCCGCGGTCCTCAATCGGCCTTTTGGCGTTTCACGCCGTATGGCCACCCCGAAACATAAACTCGTCCAGTTGTTACCCTCTTCAGGCTGATATTTAGAGTTTTAAATAATTAAATAATTGAAAGTATATTTTTTGAATTCGATTGTAATGTAAGTGATTTAAAAAGAATGAACAATAAAACTAAAGTAATTCATTAAAAATTAACTCTCGTCTTTTGTTGTTCTAGTTTAAATCGACAGAGTAGCAGGTAAGTGGTGATACAGTGAGTTCTTTCCGCGGGAGCCTTGATGATGTACATTGGATACACATCAAATGAGCTCCCAGTTCATACCAGTATACATAGGGTATACTGGTTTTGTAACAAAATTGGCTCAGCCGGTAGGATATCGGTTTTGCAGAGACCACAGTGTAGTGCGCTATGTAGCAAATTTAAATGGGCTGAAAAATCTATTCACCCAGCCGATATCTCAAACCATTCAACTCCTGTAAAACACCATTGCTACTCATACTGTCCATCAAATTAGATCAGCTTGCTTAAAAGAAAATCAAATAATAATTGTAATCATTTAAAACCCAAAAATATAATATCGGTATCTAAATACAATATTGTTACTACTCATACAGTACATAAAGCTAGATTGAACTTCTCAAAAAAGAAAATAAAAATAATATTGATTGTTCAAATAACAAAAATATAATATCAATATTCAAATACAAAATTAAGGTTACTCATACTTTCCATCAAACTAGATCAGCTTTCCTAAAAAACAAAAAAAAAAAATGAAATAATAACTTTAATCATTTAAAAAACAAAAACATAATATCAATATCTACACATCATAATGGTGCCACTTATACAGCGCATAAAACTAAATCAATCTTCTTAAAACAAAAAAAAAACAAATAATTATTTCAATCAATTAAATAACAAAAAGAAAGTATGAATATCCAAACATAATATTAGTGATCAAACTAAATCATACTATAATAACAATATTCAAATATAACATTAATCCTACTCATACTATCCATCAAATAAGATCAGTCCTGAGATCAAATAGTCATATTGAACATTTAATTCTTCATTCATTTACTCCGTCATTCATATATCTTAAATCTCATCTTTCTTATCTGAAGTTCATTCGAACTAACTCCTAACTCCAACGTAGAATTTATAAAGATATAAAGTTTCAATCAACTGATATGCAAAACACAAAACATTCCAAGTAAATATTAAACACAAATAAGCAAACCGAAAACTTAATAGCGAGCAAACAAACGCGTGCCCTTTGCTATCGAAATATGGTACCATTTATCACTCCAACCACTTAAACAATAATAATAACAATAACGCATACCTAACATACATGCATATTAAAGTCTTATCTTTTGAATGAAATGAGCATTGGAATTCCCTAAGATGCAATTAAAAGAGCAAAGAAAAACAAACAGTTAAGTACAAATTGAATAAATAGACACCTGGGCAATAATTTTTAAATGCAATAAGACGGAAGAGTAAATGAATTAAATTAACTGCGCTAAACAAATATAAAAAACAATTTATATGAGAACGGCAATTTCCCAACGCAAATAAACATGAAACTAATTTAATTTCAAGTTACACTGAAACAATTCAAGTATGGGAAATTTGAAACAACAGAATTTTAGTTATAAGAACAATCCAACAATGCAAACGATTTTACCCCAAAACAAATTATCTCTTTCAAAATCCACTGCAATTCTATCATGTTAAGGAAACGCAAAAAGTGGCAGTCAAGTCGGTAAAACCTTGGCAAAATTCCAAACCATAACTACCAGCAGACACGCTTTGTCGATGTCTAAATTGCACGATCACTGGAATGAAAACCAGTTGATTACACCAGTTGATTACACAACAACACGCTTTGTCGATGTCTAAATTGCACGATCACTGGAATGAAAACCAGTTGATTACACAACAGCCTCTGAGCCGTCGACGTAAACTGTCGGTGGACACGCTATTTTTAGTTATAAGTCCTCAAAGAAACACATAATAGCCTCTGAGCTGCCCGATTTCAACTTTCGGCAGACACGCTACATATAGTATTAAGTCATATGCAAAAGAGACATCAATTTACGATCCAGTCGTAGCCTCTGAGCTGTTGATCCAAAAGGGTTTACAACACGCTATCAACCATGTACCCTTTATACAAGCCACTACGTTTCCTTGCACAGTAAATACATTGTAACAGCCAACTACTAAAAAAGTTCCAATAAAACTCCTGTAGAAAGCGCAAGACAATTCAAAACCCACCCATTTCCCACCCTTTTACTTTATATATGGCGACAATATCCAATAGCGTCTTAGAATGCTATAATATATACTTTAAGATGCTTTAAACAATCTTTTTCTCAAGATCGAGATCAAAAATTTAGTAATGGCTAATGAAGTGACCTCGCACGGCACTGTACTGTCTTCCAGTAAGGTCCAGGACCTATTATGCGAAACTAAGCAGACACACACTAGGGAAAAATTAGACGGAACACATATAGGGTCTTGAATGAAGACCGAATCTATATGTTCCCAAGCCCATATAGTGATTGTGTCGCTTCGATCATCTTTTACAATAATTTCTCGCAAGATATTTTCAATGCAGTGTATCTATTTAACAATTCACTAAAATCAATAAAAGTATACACCAGAGCTCAGAATCGCTCCTTCTAATTTCAGTTTGAGAAAAAAGTCGACTTAATTTATTTGTATTAACTCATTAAACATTTCTATACTTAATGAAAAACCTACATAATCATTCCGATTTCTAAATAATCCACAATTATTTACACATACTGTTGAATACATTTCTAACAACCCTCCCTTTTTACCATCACAAACGGATAAGAAAGTATGTAATAGACAACTTAAGCCAATTAAACGACAATTAAATGCATATACCTTAAAAGCTCTTCCTCCTACACAATCCCACAGCATAGATAGATTAAAAGCCCTGCCCACTACGAAATGCATTAAGCTGACTTAATTAAAAACAAATGCTCTTCAAGGCAATTACCAGCCAACCACGAATTAGTACATACATATCATATACTTCATTTACTTCCTACCAATTAGCGCATGTGAAAGCTACAATATATTGCTTCATTCAATTTTCTCATGAATCTTTGCAGAAGCAATGCTAATCATATCTTCAAAGCTCGTTAGCGGCGAGCAAAAACAATCACATCAACCTTCAATCCATGACTCCCATTCCCATTAACAACATTAACCATGCATATTAAGGGGAAAGTTTATTTATCACACTCACTCGCACCCTATAAAGCCAAGATAGCTTATACTAAAGTCGTGGGAATACAACAACAACAACTCCCAGGCTACATCAATGGAAAGCTATTCTCTCGGCAAAACTTCTTCCGAAGCGAATCAATTCCCGAACGTAACGATCGTGTGAAATATTCATTCTCCTTTTACATATTAACTCATTCCCAATAAATAACCGCTAAAGCTTTAACAATATTTCCTATTGAAACTTCCCTACTAACCTATTCGCACAATACATAATTTTAGAAAATGCTAGCAGAAGCTTACATAAAGAGCTTTTGTTATAGCATTAAAGAAAGTAATTTAATAGAATATTAATAAACCATGAATGGAATAAAAAACGAATTTCTTTGCACATTTAAACTATTTTGAAAGCCGTTCACATTAAATCCTCACTAACGCTAACTGTTTATAATTTACTAAAACCTGCACTAATCGAACAGTAACACACTAATAATAACCACTAACCAAACAAAATGTGAAATTCTATCTTTGGCAATTACAGTTAATAATTACGATTACAGTATTCAAAAAGAAAATAAAAAAAAAATAAATGCAGAATGTATAACAATTAAATATTAAAATCTATTTTGAGATGAAAAATGCTAAAATAAAAGAAAATCATTAACTTCCAAAAAGAAAAATCGGCATTGAATGTGGATGTTAAAAGAAAATGTATTGTATTACCAAGTAAAGCCGATTATACACCTATTGCAAAGAAATAATTGAATTCCGGTATTCTTTAATTGTAAAAAAATAATAGTATATTCTTCAACATTATATATTAGTAAAACGAAATAACTTATAATCCTATAGTTTAAGGCAGAAATGAAATATTAACATCTTAATTTATAATTGTATCAAATGAAACACAGATTATTTACTGTACAGAATCAAACCGAACACGAGCTTGTTGACTTAAAATTTTATCAAACAAAAACAATATTGAATAATTATACTGATTAATGACTGAAGCAAACAAAATATTAATTCACGATTATATAGAACCAAACTAGATCTTAGTTCATTGTATCCAAAGAAATATTAGAGTATCATTACAGTAACTTATGATTAAATCAAACAAAACATTGTATGAAACCCAACTTCAAATTATTAATTTATAATTGTAGTAGTTTATGAAAGCAACATGGATATGTAATACATGTCAATTAACATTAACTCAAGGTACCAAACAAAATAGGAAAATATGATATATAATTGTATAAAATCAAATCTTAACTTAGTAATTTTTGATTGTAGTAATTTGCAAATACAACACTGACTTGTAATACATATTAATTAGCATCAACTTATGGTACCAAACAAAAAAAAAACGAGCGTAATCTATTGGGGTACATTAAGTAATCCAGATCACCGGAGTAGAGCGACGATTTATTGTACTCTCCAAGTACACTAAATCCTTTTTTCAACTGCCGGAGGAATGTTGCGAGTGAACACATAAAACATGCTCGGATATATTCCCGCTTCATAGCTGCAATAGTAGCGAGCAAACAACACCAGCACTTCGCCAATGAAAATTAGCCATAGAAACACATGCGCAAGTAAATAAGCGAGCAGTTAAGTAAACGAGAAAGTTCAACCCGCAATGATATTTACATCATGAACGAACGGGGTGCTTCGAAGAGAGGTAAGCGGAAAGGAAAACCGAAAGTTCGGGCATAAACACTCTTTCACTCAATGTCCCCAGTTTCGCTATTTCACCTCAAGAGATCGTGGGAAAGCCGAAAGCTTAAGCTGAAAGCACTCTTTCGAAGTCGAAAGCTTAAGCGAAAAACACTTTCGCTCAATTTCCCCAGTTTCGCATATTCACCAGCCGAGCAAGTGAGACGAAGCGGGGAGGAAAAACGTTCGTGGAACGAGAGCTCACGTGTTCGGCTACTCAGCACCTTTAAAGAGAATTTAGGTTGAAAGCTCACGAAAGTATAGTATTTAAAGTTCTTCGGCAAAGCATTCGAGTGTGTATTCAAATCCAAAAGGGAGCGTGCTGCTACCCATTATTTAAGTACGTAGATTAATTACGCGGTTGAAGTTCGAGTTCGAAGTGCTGTTCAGTATTCGACCAAATGGTGAGGGGTAAGGCGTTGGCTTGTGCCGCGGTCCTCAATCGGCCTTTTGGCGTTTCACGCCGTATGGCCACCCCGAACCATAAACTCGTCCAGTTGTTACCCTCTTCAGGCTGATATTTAGAGTTTTAAATAATTAAATAATTGAAAGTATATTTTTTGAATTCGATTGTAATGTAAGTGATTTAAAAAGAATGAACAATAAAACTAAAGTAATTCATTAAAAATTAACTCTCGTCTTTTGTTGTTCTAGTTTAAATCGACAGAGTAGCAGGTAAGTGGTGATACAGTGAGTTCTTTCCCCGGGAGCCTTGATGATGTACATTGGATACACATCAAATGAGCTCCCAGCTCATACCAGTATACATAGGGTATACTGGTTTTGTAACAAAATTGGCGCAGCCGGTAGGATATCGGTTTTGCAGAGACCACAGTGTAGTGCGCTATGTAGTAAATTTAAATGGGCTGAAAAATCTATTCACCCAGCCGATATCTCAAACCATTCAACTCCTGTAAGACACCATTGCTACTCATACTGTCCATCAAATTAGATCAGCTTGCTTAAAAGAAAATCAAATAATAATTGTAATCATTTAAAAACCAAAAATATAATATCGGTATCTAAATACAATATTGTTACTACTCATACAGTACATAAAGCTAGATTGAACTTCTCAAAAAAGAAAATAAAAATAATATTGATTGTTCAAATAACAAAAATATAATATCAATATTCAAATACAAAATTAAGGTTACTCATACTTTCCATCAAACTAGATCAGCTTTCCTAAAAAATAAAAAAAAATCAAATAATAACTTTAATCATTTAAAAAATAAATAATATAATATCAATCTCCACACATCATAATGGTGCCACTTATACAGCGCATAAAACTAAATCAATCTTCTTAAAACAAAAAAAAAAAACAAATAATTATTTCAATCAATTAAATAACAAAAAGAAAGTATGAATATCCAAACATAATATTAGTGATCAAACTAAATCAGTCTGCCTTTAAAATAAACTCAAACACTTACATTGATCATTTTAATAGCCAAAATATAATAACAATATTCAAATATAACATTAATCCTACTCATACTATCCATCAAATAAGATCAGTCCTAAGATCAAATAGTCATATTGAACATTTAATTCTTCATTCATTTACTCCGTCATTCATATATCTTAAATCTCATCTTTCTTATCTGAAGTTCATTCGAACTAACTCCTAACTCCAACGTAGAATTTATAAAGATATAAAGTTTCAATCAACTGATATGCAAAACACAAAACATTACAAGTAAATATTAAACACAAATAAGCAAACCGAAAACTTAATAGCGAGCAAACAAACGCGTGCCCTTTGTTATCGAAATATGAAACCATTTATCACTCCAACCACTTAAACAATAATAAGAACAATAACGCGTACCTAACATACATGCATATTAAAGTCTTATCTTTTGAATGAAATGAGCATTCGAATTCCCTAAGATGCAATTAAAAGAGCAAAGAAAAACAAACATTTAAGTACAAATTGAATAAATAGACACCTGGGCAATAATTTTTAAATGCAATAAGACGGAAGAGCAAATGAATTAAATTAACTGCGCTAAACAAATATAAAAAATAATTTACATGAGAACGGCAATTTCCCAACGCAAATAAACATGAAACTAATTTAATTTCAAGTTACACTGAAACAATTTAAGTATGGGAAATTTGAAACAACAGAATTTTAGCTATAAGAACAATGCAACAATGCAAACGATTTTACCCCAAAACAAATTATCTCTTTCAAAATCCACTGCAATTCTATCATGTTAAGGAAACGCAAAAAGTGGCAGTCAAGTCGGTAAAACCTTGGCAAAATTCCAAACCATAACTATCAGCAGACACGCTTTGTCGATGTCTAAATTGCACGATCACTGGAATGAAAACCAGTTGATTACACAACAGCCTCTGAGCCGTCGACGTAAACTGTCGGTGGACACGCTATTTTTAGTTATAAGTCCTCAAAGAAACACATAATAGCCTCTGAGCTGCCCGATTTCAACCTTCGGCAGACACGCTACATATAGTATTAAGTCATATGCAAAAGAGACATCAATTTACCATCCAGTCGTAGCCTCTGAGCTGTTGATCCAAAAGGGTTTACAACACGCTATCAACCATGTACCCTTTATACAAGCCACTACGTTTCCTTGCACAGTAAATACATTATAACAGCCAACTACTAAAAAGTTCCAATAAAACTCCTGTAGAAAGCGCAAGACAATTCAAAACCCACCCATTTCCCACCCTTTTACTTTATATATGGCGACAATATCCAATAGCGTCTTAGAATGCTATAATATATACTTTAAGATGCTTTAAACAATCTTTTTCTCAAGATCGAGATCAAAAATTTAGTAATGGCTAATGAAGTGACCTCGCACGGCACTGTACTGTCTTCCAGTAAGGTCCAGGACCTATTATGCGAAACTAAGCAGACACACACTAGGGAAAAATTAGACGGAACACATATAGGGTCTTGAATGAAGACCGAATCTATATGTTCCCAAGCCCATATAGTGATTGTGTCGCTTCGATCATCTTTTACAATAATTTCTCGCAAGATATTTTCAATGCAGTGTATCTATTTAACAATTCACTAAAATCAATAAAAGTATACACCAGAGCTCAGAATCGCTCCTTCTAATTTCAGTTTGAGAAAAAAGTCGACTTAATTTATTTGTATTAACTCATTAAACATTTCTATACTTAATAAAAAAACCTACATAATCATTCCGATTTCTAAATAATCCACAATTATTTACACATACTGTTGAATACATTTCTAACAACCCTCCCTTTTTACCATCACAAACGGATAAGAAAGTATGTAATAGACAACTTAAGCCAATTAAACGACAATTAAATGCATATACCTTAAAAGCTCTTCCTCCTACACAATCCCACAGCATAGATAGATTAAAAGCCCTGCCCACTACGAAATGCATTAAGCTGACTTAATTAAAAACAAATGCTCTTCAAGGCAATTACCAGCCAACCACGAATTAGTACATACATATCATATACTTCATTTACTTTCTACCAATTAGCGCATGTGAAAGCTACAATATATTGCTTCATTCAATTTTCTCATGAATCTTTGCAGAAGCAATGCTAATCATATCTTCAAAGCTCGTTAGCGGCGAGCAAAAACAATCACATCAACCTTCAATCCATGACTCCCATTCCCATTAACAACATTAACCATGCATATTAAGGGGAAAGTTTATTTATCACACTCACTCGCACCCTATAAAGCCAAGATAGCTTATACTAAAGTCGTGGGAATACAACAACAAAAACTCCCAGGCTACATCAATGGAAAGCTATTCTCTCGGCAAAACTTCTTCCGAAGCGAATCAATTCCCGAACGTAACGATCGTGTGAAATATTCATTCTCCTTTTACATATTAACTCATTCCCAATAAATAACCGCTAAAGCTTTAACAATATTTCCTATTGAAACTTCCCTACTAACCTATTCGCACAATACATAATTTTAGAAAATGCTAGCAGAAGCTTACATAAAGAGCTTTTGTTATAGCATTAAAGAAAGTAATTTAATAGAATATTAATAAACCATGAATGGAATAAAAAACGAATTTCTTTGCACATTTAAACTATTTTGAAAGCCGTTCACATTAAATCCTCACTAACGCTAACTGTTTATAATTTACTAAAACCTGCACTAATCGAACAGTAACACACTAATAATAACCACTAACCAAACAAAATGTGAAATTCTATCTTTGGCAATTACAGTTAATAATTACGATTACAGTATTCAAAAAGAAAATAAAAAAAAAAATAAATGCAGAATGTATAACAATTAAATATTAAAATCTATTTTGAGATGAAAAATGCTAAAATAAAAGAAAATCATTAACTTCCAAAAAGAAAAATCGGCATTGAATGTGGATGTTAAAAGAAAATGTATTGTATTACCAAGTAAAGCCGATTATACACCTATTGCAAAGAAATAATTGAATTCCGGTATTCTTTAATTGTAAAAAAATAATAGTATATTCTTCAACATTATATATTAGTAAAACGAAATAACTTATAATCCTATAGTTTAAGGCAGAAATGAAATATTAACATCTTAATTTATAATTGTATCAAATGAAACACAGATTATTTACTGTACAGAATCAAACCGAACACGAGCTTGTTGACTTAAAATTTTATCAAACAAAAACAATATTGAATAATTATACTGATTAATGACTGAAGCAAACAAAATATTAATTCACGATTATATAGAACCAAACTAGATCTTAGTTCATTGTATCCAAAGAAATATTAGAGTATCATTACAGTAACTTATGATTAAATCAAACAAAACATTGTATGAAACCCAACTTCAAATTATTAATTTATAATTGTAGTAGTTTATGAAAGCAACATGGATATGTAATACATGTCAATTAACATTAACTCAAGGTACCAAACAAAATAGGAAAATATGATATATAATTGTATAAAATCAAATCTTAACTTAGTAATTTTTGATTGTAGTAATTTGCAAATACAACACTGACTTGTAATACATATTAATTAGCATCAACTTATGGTACCAAACAAAAAAAAAACGAGCGTAATCTATTGGGGTACATTAAGTAATCCAGATCACCGGAGTAGAGCGACGATTTATTGTACTCTCCAAGTACACTAAATCCTTTTTTCAACTGCCGGAGGAATGTTGCGAGTGAACACATAAAACATGCTCGGATATATTCCCGCTTCATAGCTGCAATAGTAGCGAGCAAACAACACCAGCACTTCGCCAATGAAAATTAGCCATAGAAACACATGCGCAAGTAAATAAGCGAGCAGTTAAGTAAACGAGAAAGTTCAACCCGCAATGATATTTACATCATGAACGAACGGGGTGCTTCGAAGAGAGGTAAGCGGAAAGGAAAACCGAAAGTTCGGGCATAAACACTCTTTCACTCAATGTCCCCAGTTTCGCTATTTCACCTCAAGAGATCGTGGGAAAGCCGAAAGCTTAAGCTGAAAGCACTCTTTCGAAGTCGAAAGCTTAAGCGAAAAACACTTTCGCTCAATTTCCCCAGTTTCGCATATTCACCAGCCGAGCAAGTGAGACGAAGCGGGGAGGAAAAACGTTCGTGGAACGAGAGCTCACGTGTTCGGCTACTCAGCACCTTTAAAGAGAATTTAGGTTGAAAGCTCACGAAAGTATAGTATTTAAAGTTCTTCGGCAAAGCATTCGAGTGTGTATTCAAATCCAAAAGGGAGCGTGCTGCTACCCATTATTTAAGTACGTAGATTAATTACGCGGTTGAAGTTCGAGTTCGAAGAGCTGTTCAGTATTCGACCAAATGGTGAGGGGTAAGGCGTTGGCTTGTGCCGCGGTCCTCAATCGGCCTTTTGGCGTTTCACGCCGTATGGCCACCCCGAACCATAAACTCGTCCAGTTGTTACCCTCTTCAGGCTGATATTTAGAGTTTTAAATAATTAAATAATTGAAAGTATATTTTTTGAATTCGATTGTAATGTAAGTGATTTAAAAAGAATGAACAATAAAACTAAAGTAATTCATTAAAAATTAACTCTCGTCTTTTGTTGTTCTAGTTTAAATCGACAGAGTAGCAGGTAAGTGGTGATACAGTGAGTTCTTTCCCCGGGAGCCTTGATGATGTACATTGGATACACATCAAATGAGCTCCCAGCTCATACCAGTATACATAGGGTATACTGGTTTTGTAACAAAATTGGCGCAGCCGGTAGGATATCGGTTTTGCAGAGACCACAGTGTAGTGCGCTATGTAGTAAATTTAAATGGGCTGAAAAATCTATTCACCCA
Organism: Odontomyia ornata; assembly: GCA_963969285.1. NCBI lineage: Eukaryota > Metazoa > Arthropoda > Insecta > Diptera > Stratiomyidae > Odontomyia > Odontomyia ornata. Next base: position 232,536,165 of record OZ017740.1, on the reverse strand, counting down.
GCCGATATCTCAAACCATTCAACTCCTGTAAGACACCATTGCTACTCATACTGTCCATCAAATTAGATCAGCTTGCTTAAAAGAAAATCAAATAATAATTGTAATCATTTAAAAACCAAAAATATAATATCGGTATCTAAATACAATATTGTTACTACTCATACAGTACATAAAGCTAGATTGAACTTCTCAAAAAAGAAAATAAAAATAATATTGATTGTTCAAATAACAAAAATATAATATCAATATTCAAATACAAAATTAAGGTTACTCATACTTTCCATCAAACTAGATCAGCTTTCCTAAAAAATAAAAAAAAATCAAATAATAACTTTAATCATTTAAAAAATAAATAATATAATATCAATCTCCACACATCATAATGGTGCCACTTATACAGCGCATAAAACTAAATCAATCTTCTTAAAACAAAAAAAAAAACAAATAATTATTTCAATCAATTAAATAACAAAAAGAAAGTATGAATATCCAAACATAATATTAGTGATCAAACTAAATCAGTCTGCCTTTAAAATAAACTCAAACACTTACATTGATCATTTTAATAGCCAAAATATAATAACAATATTCAAATATAACATTAATCCTACTCATACTATCCATCAAATAAGATCAGTCCTAAGATCAAATAGTCATATTGAACATTTAATTCTTCATTCATTTACTCCGTCATTCATATATCTTAAATCTCATCTTTCTTATCTGAAGTTCATTCGAACTAACTCCTAACTCCAACGTAGAATTTATAAAGATATAAAGTTTCAATCAACTGATATGCAAAACACAAAACATTACAAGTAAATATTAAACACAAATAAGCAAACCGAAAACTTAATAGCGAGCAAACAAACGCGTGCCCTTTGTTATCGAAATATGAAACCATTTATCACTCCAACCACTTAAACAATAATAAGAACAATAACGCGTACCTAACATACATGCATATTAAAGTCTTATCTTTTGAATGAAATGAGCATTCGAATTCCCTAAGATGCAATTAAAAGAGCAAAGAAAAACAAACATTTAAGTACAAATTGAATAAATAGACACCTGGGCAATAATTTTTAAATGCAATAAGACGGAAGAGCAAATGAATTAAATTAACTGCGCTAAACAAATATAAAAAATAATTTACATGAGAACGGCAATTTCCCAACGCAAATAAACATGAAACTAATTTAATTTCAAGTTACACTGAAACAATTTAAGTATGGGAAATTTGAAACAACAGAATTTTAGCTATAAGAACAATGCAACAATGCAAACGATTTTACCCCAAAACAAATTATCTCTTTCAAAATCCACTGCAATTCTATCATGTTAAGGAAACGCAAAAAGTGGCAGTCAAGTCGGTAAAACCTTGGCAAAATTCCAAACCATAACTATCAGCAGACACGCTTTGTCGATGTCTAAATTGCACGATCACTGGAATGAAAACCAGTTGATTACACAACAGCCTCTGAGCCGTCGACGTAAACTGTCGGTGGACACGCTATTTTTAGTTATAAGTCCTCAAAGAAACACATAATAGCCTCTGAGCTGCCCGATTTCAACCTTCGGCAGACACGCTACATATAGTATTAAGTCATATGCAAAAGAGACATCAATTTACCATCCAGTCGTAGCCTCTGAGCTGTTGATCCAAAAGGGTTTACAACACGCTATCAACCATGTACCCTTTATACAAGCCACTACGTTTCCTTGCACAGTAAATACATTATAACAGCCAACTACTAAAAAGTTCCAATAAAACTCCTGTAGAAAGCGCAAGACAATTCAAAACCCACCCATTTCCCACCCTTTTACTTTATATATGGCGACAATATCCAATAGCGTCTTAGAATGCTATAATATATACTTTAAGATGCTTTAAACAATCTTTTTCTCAAGATCGAGATCAAAAATTTAGTAATGGCTAATGAAGTGACCTCGCACGGCACTGTACTGTCTTCCAGTAAGGTCCAGGACCTATTATGCGAAACTAAGCAGACACACACTAGGGAAAAATTAGACGGAACACATATAGGGTCTTGAATGAAGACCGAATCTATATGTTCCCAAGCCCATATAGTGATTGTGTCGCTTCGATCATCTTTTACAATAATTTCTCGCAAGATATTTTCAATGCAGTGTATCTATTTAACAATTCACTAAAATCAATAAAAGTATACACCAGAGCTCAGAATCGCTCCTTCTAATTTCAGTTTGAGAAAAAAGTCGACTTAATTTATTTGTATTAACTCATTAAACATTTCTATACTTAATAAAAAAACCTACATAATCATTCCGATTTCTAAATAATCCACAATTATTTACACATACTGTTGAATACATTTCTAACAACCCTCCCTTTTTACCATCACAAACGGATAAGAAAGTATGTAATAGACAACTTAAGCCAATTAAACGACAATTAAATGCATATACCTTAAAAGCTCTTCCTCCTACACAATCCCACAGCATAGATAGATTAAAAGCCCTGCCCACTACGAAATGCATTAAGCTGACTTAATTAAAAACAAATGCTCTTCAAGGCAATTACCAGCCAACCACGAATTAGTACATACATATCATATACTTCATTTACTTCCTACCAATTAGCGCATGTGAAAGCTACAATATATTGCTTCATTCAATTTTCTCATGAATCTTTGCAGAAGCAATGCTAATCATATCTTCAAAGCTCGTTAGCGGCGAGCAAAAACAATCACATCAACCTTCAATCCATGACTCCCATTCCCATTAACAACATTAACCATGCATATTAAGGGGAAAGTTTATTTATCACACTCACTCGCACCCTATAAAGCCAAGATAGCTTATACTAAAGTCGTGGGAATACAACAACAACAACTCCCAGGCTACATCAATGGAAAGCTATTCTCTCGGCAAAACTTCTTCCGAAGCGAATCAATTCCCGAACGTAACGATCGTGTGAAATATTCATTCTCCTTTTACATATTAACTCATTCCCAATAAATAACCGCTAAAGCTTTAACAATATTTCCTATTGAAACTTCCCTACTAACCTATTCGCACAATACATAATTTTAGAAAATGCTAGCAGAAGCTTACATAAAGAGCTTTTGTTATAGCATTAAAGAAAGTAATTTAATAGAATATTAATAAACCATGAATGGAATAAAAAACGAATTTCTTTGCACATTTAAACTATTTTGAAAGCCGTTCACATTAAATCCTCACTAACGCTAACTGTTTATAATTTACTAAAACCTGCACTAATCGAACAGTAACACACTAATAATAACCACTAACCAAACAAAATGTGAAATTCTATCTTTGGCAATTACAGTTAATAATTACGATTACAGTATTCAAAAAGAAAATAAAAAAAAAATAAATGCAGAATGTATAACAATTAAATATTAAAATCTATTTTGAGATGAAAAATGCTAAAATAAAAGAAAATCATTAACTTCCAAAAAGAAAAATCGGCATTGAATGTGGATGTTAAAAGAAAATGTATTGTATTACCAAGTAAAGCCGATTATACACCTATTGCAAAGAAATAATTGAATTCCGGTATTCTTTAATTGTAAAAAAATAATAGTATATTCTTCAACATTATATATTAGTAAAACGAAATAACTTATAATCCTATAGTTTAAGGCAGAAATGAAATATTAACATCTTAATTTATAATTGTATCAAATGAAACACAGATTATTTACTGTACAGAATCAAACCGAACACGAGCTTGTTGACTTAAAATTTTATCAAACAAAAACAATATTGAATAATTATACTGATTAATGACTGAAGCAAACAAAATATTAATTCACGATTATATAGAACCAAACTAGATCTTAGTTCATTGTATCCAAAGAAATATTAGAGTATCATTACAGTAACTTATGATTAAATCAAACAAAACATTGTATGAAACCCAACTTCAAATTATTAATTTATAATTGTAGTAGTTTATGAAAGCAACATGGATATGTAATACATGTCAATTAACATTAACTCAAGGTACCAAACAAAATAGGAAAATATGATATATAATTGTATAAAATCAAATCTTAACTTAGTAATTTTTGATTGTAGTAATTTGCAAATACAACACTGACTTGTAATACATATTAATTAGCATCAACTTATGGTACCAAACAAAAAAAAAACGAGCGTAATCTATTGGGGTACATTAAGTAATCCAGATCACCGGAGTAGAGCGACGATTTATTGTACTCTCCAAGTACACTAAATCCTTTTTTCAACTGCCGGAGGAATGTTGCGAGTGAACACATAAAACATGCTCGGATATATTCCCGCTTCATAGCTGCAATAGTAGCGAGCAAACAACACCAGCACTTCGCCAATGAAAATTAGCCATAGAAACACATGCGCAAGTAAATAAGCGAGCAGTTAAGTAAACGAGAAAGTTCAACCCGCAATGATATTTACATCATGAACGAACGGGGTGCTTCGAAGAGAGGTAAGCGGAAAGGAAAACCGAAAGTTCGGGCATAAACACTCTTTCACTCAATGTCCCCAGTTTCGCTATTTCACCTCAAGAGATCGTGGGAAAGCCGAAAGCTTAAGCTGAAAGCACTCTTTCGAAGTCGAAAGCTTAAGCGAAAAACACTTTCGCTCAATTTCCCCAGTTTCGCATATTCACCAGCCGAGCAAGTGAGACGAAGCGGGGAGGAAAAACGTTCGTGGAACGAGAGCTCACGTGTTCGGCTACTCAGCACCTTTAAAGAGAATTTAGGTTGAAAGCTCACGAAAGTATAGTATTTAAAGTTCTTCGGCAAAGCATTCGAGTGTGTATTCAAATCCAAAAGGGAGCGTGCTGCTACCCATTATTTAAGTACGTAGATTAATTACGCGGTTGAAGTTCGAGTTCGAAGTGCTGTTCAGTATTCGACCAAATGGTGAGGGGTAGGGCGTTGGCTTGTGCCGCGGTCCTCAATCGGCCTTTTGGCGTTTCACGCCGTATGGCCACCCCGAACCATAAACTCGTCCAGTTGTTACTCTCTTCAGGCTGATATTTAGAGTTTTAAATAATTAAATAATTGAAAGTATATTTTTTGAATTCGATTGTAATGTAAGTGATTTAAAAAGAATGAACAATAGAACTAAAGTAATTCATTAAAAATTAACTCTCGTCTTTTGTTGTTCTAGTTTAAATCGACAGAGTAGCAGGTAAGTGGCGATACAGTGAGTTCTTTCCCCAGGAGCCTTGATGATGTACATTGGATACACATCAAATGAGCTCCCAGCTCATGCCAGTATACATAGGGTATACTGGTTTTGTAACAAAATTGGCGCAGCCGGTAGGATATCGGTTTTGCAGAGACCACAGTGTAGTGCGCTATGTAGCAAATTTAAATGGGCTGAAAAATCTATTCACCCAGCCGATATCTCAAACCATTCAACTCCTGTAAGACACCATTGCTACTCATACTGTCCATCAAATTAGATCAGCTTGCTTAAAAGAAAATCAAATAATAATTGTAATCATTTAAAAACCAAAAATATAATATCGGTATCTAAATACAATATTGTTACTACTCATACAGTACATAAAGCTAGATTGAACTTCTCAAAAAAGAAAATAAAAATAATATTGATTGTTCAAATAACAAAAATATAATATCAATATTCAAATACAAAATTAAGGTTACTCATACTTTCCATCAAACTAGATCAGCTTTCCCGAAAAACAAAAAAAATCAAATAATAACTTTAATCATTTAAAAAACAAAAATATAATATCAATATCTACACATCATAATGGTGCCACTTATACAGCGCATAAAACTAAATCAATCTTCTTAAAACAAAAAAAAAACAAATAATTATTTCAATCAATTAAATAACAAAAAGAAAGTATGAATATCCAAACATAATATTAGTGATCAAACTAAATCATAATATAATAACAATATTCAAATATAACATTAATCCTACTCATACTATCCATCAAATAAGATCAGTCCTGAGATCAAATAGTCATATTGAACATTTAATTCTTCATTCATTTACTCCGTCATTCATATATCTTAAATCTCATCTTTCTTATTTGAAGTTCATTCGAACTAACTCCTAACTCCAACGTAGAATTTATAAAGATATAAAGTTTCAATCAACTGATATGCAAAACACAAAACATTACAAGTAAATATTAAACACAAATAAGCAAACCGAAAACTTAATAGCGAGCAAACAAACGCGTGCCCTTTGTTATCGAAATATGAAACCATTTATCACTCCAACCACTTAAACAATAATAATAACAATAACGCGTACCTAACATACATGCATATTAAAGTCTTATCTTTCGACTGATATGAGCATTCGAATTCCCTAAGATGCAATTAAAAGAGCAAAGAAAAACAAACAGTTAAGTACAAATTGAATAAATAGACACCTGGGCAATAATTTTTAAATGCAATAAGACGGAAGAGCAAATGAATTAAATTAACTGCGCTAAACAAATATAAAAAATAATTTACATGAGAACGGCAATTTCCCAACGCAAATAAACATGAAACTAATTTAATTTCAAGTTACACTGAAACAATTTAAGTATGGGAAATTTGAAACAACAGAATTTTAGCTATAAGAACAATACAACAATGCAAACGATTTTACCCCAAAACAAATTATCTCTTTCAAAATCCACTGCAATTCTATCATGTTAAGGAAACGCAAAAAGTGGCAGTCAAGTCGGTAAAACCTTGGCAAAATTCCAAACCATAACTACCAGCAGACACGCTTTGTCGATGTCTAAATTGCACGATCACTGGAATGAAAACCAGTTGATTACACAACAGCCTCTGAGCCGTCGACGTAAACTGTCGGCGGACACGCTATTTTTAGTTATAAGTCCTCAAAGAAACACATAATAGCCTCTGAGCTGCCCGATTTCAACCTTCGGCAGACACGCTACATATAGTATTAAGTCATATGCAAAAGAGACATCAATTTACCATCCAGTCGTAGCCTCTGAGCTGTTGATCCAAAAGGGTTTACAACACGCTATCAACCATGTACCCTTTATACAAGCCACTACGTTTCCTTGCACAGTAAATACATTATAACAGCCAACTACTAAAAAAGTTCCAATAAAACTCCTGTAGAAAGCGCAAGGCAATTCAAAACCCACCCATTTCCCACCCTTTTACTTTATATATGGCGACAATATCCAATAGCGTCTTAGAATGCTATAATATATACTTTAAGATGCTTTAAACAATCTTTTTCTCAAGATCGAGATCAAAAATTTAGTAACGGCTAATGAAGTGACCTCGCACGGCACTGTACTGTCTTCCAGTAAGGTCCAGGACAGCATTATGCGAAACTAAGTAGACACACACTAGGGAAAAATTAGACGGAACACATATAGGGTCTTGAATGAAGACCGAATCTATATGTTCCCAAGCCCATATAGTGATTGTGTCGCTTCGATCATCTTTTACAATAATTTCTCGCAAGATATTTTCAATGCAGTGTATCTATTTAACAATTCACTAAAATCAATAAAAGTATACACCAGAGCTCAGAATCGCTCCTTCTAATTTCAGTTTGAGAAAAAGGTCGACTTAATTTATTTGTATTAACTCATTAAACATTTCTATACTTAATAAAAAACCTACATAATCATTCCGATTTCTAAATAATCCACAACTATTTACACATACTGTTGAATACATTTCTAACAACCCTCCCTTTTTACCATCACAAACGGATAAGAAAGTATGTAATAGACAACTTAAGCCAATTAAACGACAATTAAATGCATATACCTTAAAAGCTCTTCCTCCTACACAATCCCACAGCATAGATAGATTAAAAGCCCTGCCCACTACGAAATGCATTAAGCCGACTTAATTAAAAACAAATGCTCTTCAAGGCAATTACCAGCCAACCACGAATTAGTACATACATATCATATACTTCATTTACTTCCTACCAATTAGCGCATGTGAAAGCTACAATATATTGCTTCATTCAATTTTCTCATGAATCTTTGCAGAAGCAATGCTAATCATATCTTCAAAGCTCGTTAGCGGCGAGCAAAAACAATCACATCAACCTTCAATCCATGACTCCCATTCCCATTAACAACATTAACCATGCATATTAAGGGGAAAGTTTATTTATCACACTCACTCGCACCCTATAAAGCCAAGATAGCTTATACTAAAGTCGTGGGAATACAACAACAACAACTCCCAGGCTACATCAATGGAAAGCTATTCTCTCGGCAAAACTTCTTCCGAAGCGAATCAATTCCCGAACGTAACGATCGTGTGAAATATTCATTCTCCTTTTACATATTAACTCATTCCCAATAAATAACCGCTAAAGCTTTAACAATATTTCCTATTGAAACTTCCCTACTAACCTATTCGCACAATACATAATTTTAGAAAATGCTAGCAGAAGCTTACATAAAGAGCTTTTGTTATAGCATTAAAGAAAGTAATTTAATAGAATATTAATAAACCATGAATGGAATAAAAAACGAATTTCTTTGCACATTTAAACTATTTTGAAAGCCGTTCACATTAAATCCTCACTAACGCTAACTGTTTATAATTTACTAAAACCTGCACTAATCGAACAGTAACACACTAATAATAACCACTAACCAAACAAAATGTGAAATTCTATCTTTGGCAATTACAGTTAATAATTACGATTACAGTATTCAAAAAGAAAATAAAAAAAAAAATAAATGCAGAATGTATAACAATTAAATATTAAAATCTATTTTGAGATGAAAAATGCTAAAATAAAAGAAAATCATTAACTTCCAAAAAGAAAAATCGGCATTGAATGTGGATGTTAAAAGAAAATGTATTGTATTACCAAGTAAAGCCGATTATACACCTATTGCAAAGAAATAATTGAATTCCGGTATTCTTTAATTGTAAAAAAAATAATAATAGTATATTCTTCAACATTATATATTAGTAAAACGAAATAACTTATAATCCTATAGTTTAAGGCAGAAATGAAATATTAACATCTTAATTTATAATTGTATCAAATGAAACACAGATTATTTACTGTACAGAATCAAACCGAACACGAGCTTGTTGACTTAAAATTTTATCAAACAAAAACAATATTGAATAATTATACTGATTAATGACTGAAGCAAACAAAATATTAATTCACGATTATATAGAACCAAACTAGATCTTAGTTCATTGTATCCAAAGAAATATTAGAGTATCATTACAGTAACTTATGATTAAATCAAACAAAACATTGTATGAAACCCAACTTCAAATTATTAATTTATAATTGTAGTAGTTTATGAAAGCAACATGGATATGTAATACAGTTCAATTAACATTAACTAAAGGTACCAAACAAAATAGGAAAATATGATATATAATTGTATAAAATCAAATCTTAACTTAGTAATTTTTGATTGTAGTAATTTGCAAATACAACACTGACTTGTAATACATATTAATTAGCATCAACTTATGGTACCAAACAAAAAAAAAACGAGCGTAATCTATTGGGGTACATTAAGTAATCCAGATCACCGGAGTAGAGCGACGATTTATTGTACTCTCCAAGTACACTAAATCCTTTTTTCAACTGCCGGAGGAATGTTGCGAGTGAACACATAAAACATGCTCGGATATATTCCCGCTTCATAGCTGCAATAGTAGCGAGCAAACAACACCAGCACTTCGCCAATGAAAATTAGCCATAGCAACACATGCGCAAGTAAATAAGCGAGCAGTTAAGTAAATGAGAAAGTTCAACCCGCAATGATATTTACATCATGAACGAACGGGGTGCTTCGAAGAGAGGTAAGCGGAAAGGAAAACCGAAAGTTCCGGCATAAGCACTCTTTCGCTCAATGTCCCCAGTTTCGCTATTTCACCTCAAGAGATCGTGGGAAAGCCGAAAGCTTAAGCTGAAAGCACTCTTTCGAAGTCGAAAGCTTAAGCGAAAAACACTTTCGCTCAATTTCCCCAGTTTCGCATATTCACCAGCCGAGCAAGCGAGACGAAGCGGGGAGGAAAAACGTTCGTGGAACGAGAGCTCACGTGTTCGGCTACTCAGCACCTTTAAAGAGAATTTACGTTGAAAGCCCACGAAAGTATAGTATTTAAAGTTCTTCGGCAAAGCATTCGAGTGTGTATTCAAATCCAAAAGGGAGCGTGCTGCTACCCATTATTTAAGTACGTAGATTAATTACGCGGTTGAAGTTCGAGTTCGAAGTGCTGTTCAGTATTCGACCGAATGGTGAGGGGTAGGGCGTTGGCTTGTGCCGCGGTCCTCAATCGGCCTTTTGGCGTTTCACGCCGTATGGCCACCCCGAACCATAAACTCGTCCAGTTGTTACTCTCTTCAGGCTGATATTTAGAGTTTTAAATAATTAAATAATTGAAAGTATATTTTTTGAATTCGATTGTAATGTAAGTGATTTAAAAAGAATGAACAATAAAACTAAAGTAATTCATTAAAAATTAACTCTCGTCTTTTGTTGTTCTAGTTTAAATCGACAGAGTAGCAGGTAAGTGGCGATACAGTGAGTTCTTTCCCCAGGAGCCTTGATGATGTACATTGGATACACATCAAATGAGCTCCCAGCTCATACCAGTATACATAGGGTATACTGGTTTTGTAACAAAATTGGCGCAGCCGGTAGGATATCGGTTTTGCAGAGACCACAGTGTAGTGCGCTATGTAGCAAATTTAAATGGGCTGAAAAATCTATTCACCCAGCCGATATCTCAAACCATTCAACTCCTGTAAGACACCATTGCTACTCATACTGTCCATCAAATTAGATCAGCTTGCTTAAAAGAAAATCAAATAATAATTGTAATCATTTAAAAACCAAAAATATAATATCGGTATCTAAATACAATATTGTTACTACTCATACAGTACATAAAGCTAGATTGAACTTCTCAAAAAAGAAAATAAAAATAATATTGATTGTTCAAATAACAAAAATATAATATCAATATTCAAATACAAAATTAAGGTTACTCATACTTTCCATCAAACTAGATCAGCTTTCCTAAAAAACAAAAAAAATCAAGTAATAACTTTAATCATTTAAAAAACAAAAATATAATATCAATATCTACACATCATAATGGTGCCACTTATACAGCGCATAAAACTAAATCAATCTTCTTAAAACAAAAAAAAAAACAAATAATTATTTCAATCAATTAAATAACAAAAAGAAAGTATGAATATCCAAACATAATATTAGTGATCAAACTAAATCATAATATAATAACAATATTCAAATATAACATTAATCCTACTCATACTATCCATCAAATAAGATCAGTCCTGAGATCAAATAGTCATATTGAACATTTAATTCTTCATTCATTTACTCCGTCATTCATATATCTTAAATCTCATCTTTCTTATCTGAAGTTCATTCGAACTAACTCCTAACTCCAACGTAGAATTTATAAAGATATAAAGTTTCAATCAACTGATATGCAAAACACAAAACATTCCAAGTAAATATTAAACACAAATAAGCAAACCGAAAACTTAATAGCGAGCAAACAAACGCGTGCCCTTTGTTATCGAAATATGAAACCATTTATCACTCCAACCACTTAAACAATAATAATAACAATAACGCGTACCTAACATACATGCATATTAAAGTCTTATCTTTCGACTGATATGAGCATTCGAATTCCCTAAGATGCAATTAAAAGAGCAAAGAAAAACAAACAGTTAAGTACAAATTGAATAAATAGACACCTGGGCAATAATTTTTAAATGCAATAAGACGGAAGAGCAAATGAATTAAATTAACTGCGCTAAACAAATATAAAAAATAATTTACATGAGAACGGCAATTTCCCAACGCAAATAAACATGAAACTAATTTAATTTCAAGTTACACTGAAACAATTTAAGTATGGGAAATTTGAAACAACAGAATTTTAGCTATAAGAACAATACAACAATGCAAACGATTTTACCCCAAAACAAATTATCTCTTTCAAAATCCACTGCAATTCTATCATGTTAAGGAAACGCAAAAAGTGGCAGTCAAGTCGGTAAAACCTTGGCAAAATTCCAAACCATAACTACCAGCAGACACGCTTTGTCGATGTCTAAATTGCACGATCACTGGAATGAAAACCAGTTGATTACACAACAGCCTCTGAGCCGTCGACGTAAACTGTCGGCGGACACGCTATTTTTAGTTATAAGTCCTCAAAGAAACACATAATAGCCTCTGAGCTGCCCGATTTCAACCTTCGGCAGACACGCTACATATAGTATTAAGTCATATGCAAAAGAGACATCAATTTACCATCCAGTCGTAGCCTCTGAGCTGTTGATCCAAAAGGGTTTACAACACGCTATCAACCATGTACCCTTTATACAAGCCACTACGTTTCCTTGCACAGTAAATACATTATAACAGCCAACTACTAAAAAAGTTCCAATAAAACTCCTGTAGAAAGCGCAAGGCAATTCAAAACCCACCCATTTCCCACCCTTTTATTTTATATATGGCGACAATATCCAATAGCGTCTTAGAATGCTATAATATATACTTTAAGATGCTTTAAACAATCTTTTTCTCAAGATCGAGATCAAAAATTTAGTAACGGCTAATGAAGTGACCTCGCACGGCACTGTACTGTCTTCCAGTAAGGTCCAGGACCTATTATGCGAAACTAAGTAGACACACACTAGGGAAAAATTAGACGGAACACATATAGGGTCTTGAATGAAGACCGAATCTATATGTTCCCAAGCCCATATAGTGATTGTGTCGCTTCGATCATCTTTTACAATAATTTCTCTTAAGATATTTTCAATGCAGTGTATCTATTTAACAATTCACTAAAATCAATAAAAGTATACACCAGAGCTCAGAATCGCTCCTTCTAATTTCAGTTTGAGAAAAAGGTCGACTTAATTTATTTGTATTAACTCATTAAACATTTCTATACTTAATAAAAAACCTACATAATCATTCCGATTTCTAAATAATCCACAACTATTTACACATACTGTTGAATACATTTCTAACAACCCTCCCTTTTTACCATCACAAACGGATAAGAAAGTATGTAATAGACAACTTAAGCCAATTAAACGACAATTAAATGCATATACCTTAAAAGCTCTTCCTCCTACACAATCCCACAGCATAGATAGATTAAAAGCCCTGCCCACTACGAAATGCATTAAGCCGACTTAATTAAAAACAAATGCTCTTCAAGGCAATTACCAGCCAACCACGAATTAGTACATACATATCATATACTTCATTTACTTCCTACTAATTAGCGCATGTGAAAGCTACAATATATTGCTTCATTCAATTTTCTCATAAATCATTGCAGAAGCAATGCTAATCATATCTTCAAAGCTCGGTAGCGGCGAGCAAAAACTAAGCTATTCTCTCGGCAAAACTTCTTCCGAAGCGAATCAGTTCCCGAACGTAACGATCGTGTGAAATATTCATTCTCCTTTTACATATTAACTCATTCCCAATAAATAACCGCTAAAGCTTTAACAATATTTCCTATTGAAACTTCCCTACTAACCTATTCGCACAATACATAATTTTAGAAAATGCTAGCAGAAGCTTACATAAAGAGCTTTTGTTATAGCATTAAAGAAAGTAATTTAATAGAATATTAATAAACCATGAATGGAATAAAAAACGAATTTCTTTGCACATTTAAACTATTTTGAAAGCCGTTCACATTAAATCCTCACTAACGCTAACTGTTTATAATTTACTAAAACCTGCACTAATCGAACAGTAACACACTAATAATAACCACTAACCAAACAAAATGTGAAATTCTATCTTTGGCAATTACAGTTAATAATTACGATTACAGTATTCAAAAAGAAAATAAAAAAAAAATAAATGCAGAATGTATAACAATTAAATATTAAAATCTATTTTGAGATGAAAAATGCTAAAATAAAAGAAAATCATTAACTTCCAAGAAGAAAAATCGGCATTGAATGTGGATGTTAAAAGAAAATGTATTGTATTACCAAGTAAAGCCGATTATACACCTATTGCAAAGAAATAATTGAATTCCGGTATTCTTTAATTGTAAAAAAAATAATAATAGTATATTCTTCAACATTATATATTAGTAAAACGAAATAATTTATAATCCTGTAGTTTACGGCAGAAATGAAATATTAACATCTTAATTTATAATTGTATCAAATGAAACACAGATTATTTACTGTACAGAATCAAACCGAACACGAGCTTGTTGACTTAAAATTTTATCAAACAAAAACAATATTGAATAATTATACTGATTAATGATTGAAGCAAACAAAATATTAATTCACGATTATATAGAGCCAAACTAGATCTTAGTTCATTATATCCAAAGAAATATTAGAGTATCATTACAGTAACTTATGATTAAATCAAACAAAACATTGTATGAAACCCAACTTCAAATTATTAATTTATAATTGTAGTAGTTTATGAAAGCAACATGGATATGTAATACACGTCAATTAACATTAACTCAAGGTACCAAACAAAATAGGAAAATATGATACATAATTGTATAAAATCAAATCTTAACTTAGTAATTTCTGATTGTAGTAATTTGCAAATACAACACTGACTTGTAATACATATTAATTAGCATCAACTTATGGTACCAAACAAAAAAAAAACGAGCGTAATCTATTGGGGTACATTAAGTAATCCAGATCACCGGAGTAGAGCGACGATTTATTGTACTCTCCAAGTACACTAAATCCTTTTTTCAACTGCCGGAGGAATGTTGCGAGTGAACACATAAAACATGCTCGGATATATTCCCGCTTCATAGCTGCAATAGTAGCGAGCAAACAACACCAGCACTTCGCCAATGAAAATTAGCCATAGCAACACATGCGCAAGTAAATAAGCGAGCAGTTAAGTAAATGAGAAAGTTCAACCCGCAATGATATTTACATCATGAACGAACGGGGTGCTTCGAAGAGAGGTAAGCGGAAAGGAAAACCGAAAGTTCCGGCATAAGCACTCTTTCGCTCAATGTCCCCAGTTTCGCTATTTCACCTCAAGAGATCGTGGGAAAGCCGAAAGCTTAAGCTGAAAGCACTCTTTCGAAGTCGAAAGCTTAAGCGAAAAACACTTTCGCTCAATTTCCCCAGTTTCGCATATTCACCAGCCGAGCAAGCGAGACGAAGCGGGGAGGAAAAACGTTCGTGGAACGAGAGCTCACGTGTTCGGCTACTCAGCACCTTTAAAGAGAATTTACGTTGAAAGCCCACGAAAGTATAGTATTTAAAGTTCTTCGGCAAAGCATTCGAGTGTGTATTCAAATCCAAAAGGGAGCGTGCTGCTACCCATTATTTAAGTACGTAGATTAATTACGCGGTTGAAGTTCGAGTTCGAAGTGCTGTTCAGTATTCGACCAAATGGTGAGGGGTAGGGCGTTGGCTTGTGCCGCGGTCCTCAATCGACCTTTTGGCGTTTCACGCCGTATGGCCACCCCGAAACATAAACTCGTCCAGTTGTTACCCTCTTCAGGCTGATATTTAGAGTTTTAAATAATTAAATAATTGAAAGTATATTTTTTGAATTCGATTGTAATGTAAGTGATTTAAAAAGAATGAACAATAAAACTAAAGTAATTCATTAAAAATTAACTCTCGTCTTTTGTTGTTCTAGTTTAAATCGACAGAGTAGCAGGTAAGTGGTGATACAGTGAGTTCTTTCCGCGGGAGCCTTGATGATGTACATTGGATACACATCAAATGAGCTCCCAGTTCATACCAGTATACATAGGGTATACTGGTTTTGTAACAAAATTGGCGCAGCCGGTAGGATATCGGTTTTGCAGAGACCACAGTGTAGTGCGCTATGTAGCAAATTTAAATGGGCTGAAAAATCTATTCACCCAGCCGATATCTCAAACCATTCAACTCCTGTAAAACACCATTGCTACTCATACTGTCCATCAAATTAGATCAGCTTGCTTAAAAGAAAATCAAATAATAATTGTAATCATTTAAAAACCAAAAATATAATATCGTTATCTAAATACAATATTGTTACTACTCATACAGTACATAAAGCTAGATTGAACTTCTCAAAAAAGAAAATAAAAATAATATTGATTGTTCAAATAACAAAATTCAAATACAAAATTAAGGTTACTCATACTTTCCATCAAACTAGATCAGCTTTCCTAAAAAACAAAAAAAAAAAAATGAAATAATAACTTTAATCATTTAAAAAACAAAAATATAATATCAATATCTACACATCATAATGGTGCCACTTATACAGCGCATAAAACTAAATCAATCTTCTTAAAACAAAAAAAAAAAACAAATAATTATTTCAATCAATTAAATAACAAAAAGAAAGTATGAATATCCAAACATAATATTAGTGATCAAACTAAATCATAATATAATAACAATATTCAAATATAACATTAATCCTACTCATACTATCCATCAAATAAGATCAGTCCTGAGATCAAATAGTCATATTGAACATTTAATTCTTCATTCATTTACTCCGTCATTCATATATCTTAAATCTCATCTTTCTTATCTGAAGTTCATTCGAACTAACTCCTAACTCCAACGTAGAATTTATAAAGATATAAAGTTTCAATCAACTGATATGCAAAACACAAAACATTACAAGTAAATATTAAACACAAATAAGCAAACCGAAAACATAATAGCGAGCAAACAAACGCGTGCCCTTTGCTAT
Organism: Odontomyia ornata; assembly: GCA_963969285.1. Taxonomy (NCBI): domain Eukaryota; kingdom Metazoa; phylum Arthropoda; class Insecta; order Diptera; family Stratiomyidae; genus Odontomyia; species Odontomyia ornata. The sequence goes on along the minus strand of OZ017740.1, from coordinate 232,519,409 downwards.
CGAAATATGGTACCATTTATCACTCCAACCACTTAAACAATAATAATAACAATAACGCATACCTAACATACATGCATATTAAAGTCTTATCTATTGAATGAAATGAGCATTGGAATTCCCTAAGATGCAATTAAAAGAGCAAAGAAAAACAAACAGTTAAGTACAAATTGAATAAATAGACACCTGGGCAATAATTTTTAAATGCAATAAGACGGAAGAGTAAATGAATTAAATTAACTGCGCTAAACAAATATAAAAAACAATTTATATGAGAACGGCAATTTCCCAACGCAAATAAACATGAAACTAATTTAATTTCAAGTTACACTGAAACAATTCAAGTATGGGAAATTTGAAACAACAGAATTTTAGTTATAAGAACAATCCAACAATGCAAACGATTTTACCCCAAAACAAATTATCTCTTTCAAAATCCACTGCAATTCTATCATGTTAAGGAAACGCAAAAAGTGGCAGTCAAGTCGGTAAAACCTTGGCAAAATTCCAAACCATAACTATCAGCAGACACGCTTTGTCGATGTCTAAATTGCACGATCACTGGAATGAAAACCAGTTGATTACACAACAGCCTCTGAGCCGTCGACGTAAACTGTCGGTGGACACGCTATTTTTAGTTATAAGTCCTCAAAGAAACACATAATAGCCTCTGAGCTGCCCGATTTCAACTTTCGGCAGACACGCTACATATAGTATTAAGTCATATGCAAAAGAGACATCAATTTACGATCCAGTCGTAGCCTCTGAGCTGTTGATCCAAAAGGGTTTACAACACGCTATCAACCATGTACCCTTTATACAAGCCACTACGTTTCCTTGCACAGTAAATACATTGTAACAGCCAACTACTAAAAAAGTTCCAATAAAACTCCTGTAGAAAGCGCAAGACAATTCAAAACCCACCCATTTCCCACCCTTTTACTTTATATATGGCGACAATATCCAATAGCGTCTTAGAATGCTATAATATATACTTTAAGATGCTTTAAACAATCTTTTTCTCAAGATCGAGATCAAAAATTTAGTAACGGCTAATGAAGTGACCTCGCACGGCACTGTACTGTCTTCCAGTAAGGTCCAGGACAGCATTATGCGAAACTAAGTAGACACACACTAGGGAAAAATTAGACGGAACACATATAGGGTCTTGAATGAAGACCGAATCTATATGTTCCTAAGCCCATATAGTGATTGTGTCGCTTCGATCATCTTTTACAATAATTTCTCGCAAGATATTTTCAATGCAGTGTATCTATTTAACAATTCACTAAAATCAATAAAAGTATACACCAGAGCTCAGAATCGCTCCTTCTAATTTCAGTTTGAGAAAAAGGTCGACTTAATTTATTTGTATTAGCTCATTAAACATTTCTATACTTAATAAAAAACCTACATAATCATTCCAATTTCTAAATAATCCACAACTATTTACACATACTGTTGAATACATTTCTAACAACCCTCCCTTTTTACCATCACAAACGGATAAGAAAGTATGTAATAGACAACTTAAGCCAATTAAACGACAATTAAATGCATATACCTTAAAAGCTCTTCCTCCTACACAATCCCACAGCATAGATAGATTAAAAGCCCTGCCCACTACGAAATGCATTAAGCCGACTTAATTAAAAACAAATGCTCTTCAAGGCAATTACCAGCCAACCACGAATTAGTACATACATATCATATACTTCATTTAATTCCTACTAATTAGCGCATGTGAAAGCTACAATATATTGCTTCATTCAATTTTCTCATGAATCATTGCAGAAGCAATGCTAATCATATCTTCAAAGCTCGGTAGCGGCGAGCAAAAACAATCACATCAACCTTCAATCCATGACTCCCATTCCCATTAACAACATTAACCATGCATATTAAGGGGAAAGTTTATTTATCACACTCACTCGCACCCTATAAAGCCAAGATAGCTTATACTAAAGTCGTGGGAATACAACAACAACAACTCCCAGGCTACATCAATGGAAAGCTATTCTCTCGGCGAAACTTCTTCCGAAGCGAATCAATTCCCGAACGTAACGATCGTGTGAAATATTCATTCTCCTTTTACATATTAACTCATTCCCAATAAATAACCGCTAAAGCTTTAACAATATTTCCTATTGAAACTTCCCTACTAACCTATTCGCACAATACATAATTTTAGAAAATGCTAGCAGAAGCTTACATAAAGAGCTTTTGTTATAGCATTAAAGAAAGTAATTTAATAGAATATTAATAAACCATGAATGGAATAAAAAACGAATTTCTTTGCACATTTAAACTATTTTGAAAGCCGTTCACATTAAATCCTCACTAACGCTAACTGTTTATAATTTACTAAAACCTGCACTAATCGAACAGTAACACACTAATAATAACCACTAACCAAACAAAATGTGAAATTCTATCTTTGGCAATTACAGTTAATAATTACGATTACAGTATTCAAAAAGAAAATAAAAAAAAAAATAAATGCAGAATGTATAACAATTAAATATTAAAATCTATTTTGAGATGAAAAATGCTAAAATAAAAGAAAATCATTAACTTCCAAAAAGAAAAATCGGCATTGAATGTGGATGTTAAAAGAAAATGTATTGTAATACCAAGTAAAGCCGATTATACACCTATTGCAAAGAAATAATTGAATTCCGGTATTCTTTAATCGTAAAAAAAATAATAATAGTATATTCTTCAACATTATATATTAGTAAAATGAAATAATTTATAATCCTGTAGTTTACGGCAGAAATGAAGTATTAACATCTTAATTTATAATTGTATCAAATGAAACACAGATTATTTACTGTACAGAATCAAACCGAACACGAGCTTGTTGACTTAAAATTTTATCAAACAAAAACAATATTGAATAATTATACTGATTAATGATTGAAGCAAACAAAATATTAATTCACGATTATATAGAGCCAAACTAGATCTTAGTTCATTATATCCAAAGAAATATTAGAGTATCATTACAGTAACTTATGATTAAATCAAACAAAACATTGTATGAAACCCAACTTCAAATTATTAATTTATAATTGTAGTAGTTTATGAAAGCAACATGGATATGTAATACATGTCAATTAACATTAACTCAAGGTACCAAACAAAATAGGAAAATATGATACATAATTGTATAAAATCAAATCTTAACTTAGTAATTTTTGATTGTAGTAATTTGCAAATACAACACTGACTTGTTGTACATATTAATTAGCATCAACTTATGGTACCAAACGAAAAAAAAACGAGCGTAGTCTATTGGGGTACATTAAGTAATCCAGATCACCGGAGTAGAGCGACGATTTATTGTACTCTCCAAGTACACTAAATCCTTTTTTCAACTGCCGGAGGAATGTTGCGAGTGAACACATAAAACATGCTCGGATATATTCCCGCTTCATAGCTGCAATAGTAGCGAGCAAACAACACCAGCACTTCGCCAATGAAAATTAGCCATAGCAACACATGCGCAAGTAAATAAGCGAGCAGTTAAGTAAATGAGAAAGTTCAACCCGCAATGATATTTACATCATGAACGAACGGGGTGCTTCGAAGAGAGGTAAGCGGAAAGGAAAACCGAAAGTTCCGGCATAAGCACTCTTTCGCTCAATGTCCCCAGTTTCGCTATTTCACCTCAAGAGATCGTGGGAAAGCCGAAAGCTTAAGCTGAAAGCACTCTTTCGAAGTCGAAAGCTTAAGCGAAAAACACTTTCGCTCAATTTCCCCAGTTTCGCATATTCACCAGCCGAGCAAGCGAGACGAAGCGGGGAGGAAAAACGTTCGTGGAACGAGAGCTCACGTGTTCGGCTACTCAGCACCTTTAAAGAGAATTTACGTTGAAAGCTCACGAAAGTATAGTATTTAAAGTTCTTCGGCAAAGCATTCGAGTGTGTATTCAAATCCAAAAGGGAGCGTGCTGCTACCCATTATTTAAGTACGTAGATTAATTACGCGGTTGAAGTTCGAGTTCGAAGTGCTGTTCAGTATTCGACCAAATGGTGAGGGGTAGGGCGTTGGCTTGTGCCGCGGTCCTCAATCGGCCTTTTGGCGTTTCACGCCGTATGGCCACCCCGAACCATAAACTCGTCCAGTTGTTACTCTCTTCAGGCTGATATTTAGAGTTTTAAATAATTAAATAATTGAAAGTATATTTTTTGAATTCGATTGTAATGTAAGTGATTTAAAAAGAATGAACAATAAAACTAAAGTAATTCATTAAAAATTAACTCTCGTCTTTTGTTGTTCTAGTTTAAATCGACAGAGTAGCAGGTAAGTGGTGATACAGTGAGTTCTTTCCCCGGGAGCCTTGATGATGTACATTGGATACACATCAAATGAGCTCCCAGCTCATACCAGTATACATAGGGTATACTGGTTTTGTAACAAAATTGGCGCAGCCGGTAGGATATCGGTTTTGCAGAGACCACAGTGTAGTGCGCTATGTAGCAAATTTAAATGGGCTGAAAAATCTATTCACCCAGCCGATATCTCAAACCATTCAACTCCTGTAAAACACCATTGCTACTCATACTGTCCATCAAATTAGATCAGCTTGCTTAAAAGAAAATCAAATAATAATTGTAATCATTTAAAAACCAAAAATATAATATCGGTATCTAAATACAATATTGTTACTACTCATACAGTACATAAAGCTAGATTGAACTTCTCAAAAAAGAAAATAAAAATAATATTGATTGTTCAAATAACAAAAATATAATATCAATATTCAAATACAAAATTAAGGTTACTCATACTTTCCATCAGACTAGATCAGCTTTCCTAAAAAACAAAAAAAAAATCAAATAATAACTTTAATCATTTAAAAAACAAAAATATAATATCAATATCTACACATCATAATGGTGCCACTTATACAGCGCATAAAACTAAATCAATCTTCTTAAAACAAAAAAAAAAACAAATAATTATTTCAATCAATTAAATAACAAAAAGAAAGTATGAATATCCAAACATAATATTAGTGATCAAACTAAATCAGTCTGCCTTTAAAATAAACTCAAACACTTACATTGATCATTTTAATAGCCAAAATATAATAACAATATTCAAATATAACATTAATCCTACTCATACTATCCATCAAATAAGATCAGTCCTGAGATCAAATAGTCATATTGAACATTTAATTCTTCATTCATTTACTCCGTCATTCATATATCTTAAATCTCATCTTTCTTATCTGAAGTTCATTCGAACTAACTCCTAACTCCAACGTAGAATATATAAAGATATAAAGTTTCAATCAACTGATATGCAAAACACAAAACATTACAAGTAAATATTAAACACAAATAGGCAAACCGAAAACTTAATAGCGAGCAAACAAACGCGTGCCCTTTGTTATCGAAATATGAAACCATTTATCACTCCAACCACTTAAACAATAATAATAACAATAACGCGTACCTAACATACATGCATATTAAAGTCTTATCTTTTGAATGATATGAGCATTCGAATTCCCTAAGATGCAATTAAAAGAGCAAGGAAAAACAAACATTTAAGTACAAATTGAATAAATAGACACCTGGGCAATAATTTTTAAATGCAATAAGACGGAAGAGCAAATGAATTAAATTAACTGCGCTAAACAAATATAAAAAATAATTTACATGAGAACGGCAATTTCCCAACGCAAATAAACATGAAACTAATTTAATTTCAAGTTACACTGAAACAATTTAAGTATGGGAAATTTGAAACAACAGAATTTTAGCTATAAGAACAATGCAACAATGCAAACGATTTTACCCCAAAACAAATTATCTCTTTCAAAATCCACTGCAATTCTATCATGTTAAGGAAACGCAAAAAGTGGCAGTCAAGTCGGTAAAACCTTGGCAAAATTCCAAACCATAACTATCAGCAGACACGCTTTGTCGATGTCTAAATTGCACGATCACTGGAATGAAAACCAGTTGATTACACAACAGCCTCTGAGCCGTCGACGTAAACTGTCGGCGGACACGCTATTTTTAGTTATAAGTCCTCAAACAAACACATAATAGCCTCTGAGCTGCCCGATTTCAACCTTCGGCAGACACGCTACATATAGTATTAAGTCATATGCAAAAGAGACATCAATTTACCATCCAGTCGTAGCCTCTGAGCTGTTGATCCAAAAGGGTTTACAACACGCTATCAACCATGTACCCTTTATACAAGCCACTACGTTTCCTTACACAGTAAATACATTATAACAGCCAACTACTAAAAAAGTTCCAATAAAACTCCTGTAGAAAGCGCAAGGCAATTCAAAACCCACCCATTTCCTACCCTTTTATTTTATATATGGCGACAATATCAAATAGCGTCTTAGAATGCTATAATATATACTTTAAGATGCTTTAAACAATCTTTTTCTCAAGATCGAGATCAAAAATTTAGTAACGGCTAATGAAGTGACCTCGCACGGCACTGTACTGTCTTCCAGTAAGGTCCAGGACAGCATTATGCGAAACTAAGTAGACACACACTAGGGAAAAATTAGACGGAACACATATAGGGTCTTGAATGAAGACCGAATCTATATGTTCCCAAGCCCATATAGTGATTGTGTCGCTTCGATCATCTTTTACAATAATTTCTCGCAAGATATTTTCAATGCAGTGTATCTATTTAACAATTCACTAAAATCAATAAAAGTATACACCAGAGCTCAGAATCGCTCCTTCTAATTTCAGTTTGAGAAAAAGGTGGACTTAATTTATTTGTATTAACTCATTAAACATTTCTATACTTAATAAAAAACCTACATAATCATTCCGATTTCTAAATAATCCACAATTATTTACACATACTGTTGAATACATTTCTAACAACCCTCCCTTTTTACCATCACAAACGGATAAGAAAGTATGTAATAGACAACTTAAGCCAATTAAACGACAATTAAATGCATATACCTTAAAAGCTCTTCCTCCTACACAATCCCACAGCATAGATAGATTAAAAGCCCTGCCCACTACGAAATGCATTAAGCCGACTTAATTAAAAACAAATGCTCTTCAAGGCAATTACCAGCCAACCACGAATTAGTACATACATATCATATACTTCATTTACTTCCTACTAATTAGCGCATGTGAAAGCTACAATATATTGCTTCATTCAATTTTCTCATAAATCATTGCAGAAGCAATGCTAATCATATCTTCAAAGCTCGGTAGCGGCGAGCAAAAACAATCACATCAACCTTCAATCCATGACTCCCATTCCCATTAACAACATTAACCATGCATATTAAGGGGAAAGTTTATTTATCACACTCACTCGCACCCTATAAGGCAAGATAGCTTATACTAAAGTCGTGGGAATACAACAACAACAACTCCCAGGCTACATCAATGGAAAGCTATTCTCTCGGCAAAACTTCTTCCGAAGCGAATCAATTCCCGAACGTAACGATCGTGTGAAATATTCATTCTCCTTTTACATATTAACTCATTCCCAATAAATAACCGCTAAAGCTTTAACAATATTTCCTATTGAAACTTCCCTACTAACCTATTCGCACAATACATAATTTTAGAAAATGCTAGCAGAAGCTTACATAAAGAGCTTTTGTTATAGCACTAAAGAAAGTAATTTAATAGAATATTAATAAACCATGAATGAAATAAAAAACGAATTTCTTTGCACATTTAAACTATTTTGAAAGCCGTTCACATTAAATCCTCACTAACGCTAACTGTTTATAATTTACTAAAACCTGCACTAATCGAACAGTAACACACTAATAATAACCACTAACCAAACAAAATGTGAAATTCTATCTTTGGCAATTACAGTTAATAATTACGATTACAGTATTCAAAAAGAAAATAAAAAAAAATAAATGCAGAATGTATAACAATTAAATATTAAAATCTATTTTGAGATGAAAAATGCTAAAATAAAAGAAAATCATTAACTTCCAAAAAGAAAAATCGGCATTGAATGTGGATGTTAAAAGAAAATGTATTGTATTACCAAGTAAAGCCGATTATACACCTATTGCAAAGAAATAATTGAATTCCGGTATTCTTTAATTGTAAAAAAAAATAATAATAGTATATTCTTCAAAATTATATATTAGTAAAACGAAATAATTTATAATCCTGTAGTTTACGGCAGAAATGAAATATTAATATCTTAATTTATAATTGTATCAAATGAAACACAGATTATTTACTGTACAGAATCAAACCGAACACGAGCTTGTTGACTTAAAATTTTATCAAACAAAAACAATATTGAATAATTATACTGATTAATGATTGAAGCAAACAAAATATTAATTCACGATTATATAGAACCAAACTAGATCTTAGTTCATTGTATCCAAAGAAATATTAGAGTATCATTACAGTAACTTATGATTAAATCAAACATAACATTGTATGAAACCAAACTTCAAATTATTAATTTATAATTGTAGTAGTTTATGAAAGCAACATGGATATGTAATACAGTTCAATTAACATTAACTCAAGGTACCAAACAAAATAGGAAAATATGATACATAATTGCATAAAATCAAATCTTAACTTAGTAATTTTTGATTGTAGTAATTTGCAAATACAACACTGACTTGTAATACATATTAATTAGCATCAACTTATGGTACCAAACGAAAAAAAAACGAGCGTAGTCTATTGGGGTACATTAAGTAATCCAGATCACCGGAGTAGAGCGACGATTTATTGTACTCTCCAAGTACACTAAATCCTTTTTTCAACTGCCGGAGGAATGTTGCGAGTGAACACATAAAACATGCTCGGATATATTCCCGCTTCATAGCTGCAATAGTAGCGAGCAAACAACACCAGCACTTCGCCAATGAAAATTAGCCATAGCAACACATGTGCAAGTAAATAAGCTAGCAGTTAAGTAAATGAGAAAGTTCAACCCGCAATGATATTTACATCATGAACGAACGGGGTGCTTCGAAGAGAGGTAAGCGGAAAGGAAAACCGAAAGTTCCGGCATAAACACTCTTTCGAGGTAATAATTGAATCCAAGTATGGTATTACTTAAGACCTCTTCCAGTATTCTGAGGGGCTTTCTGCTGAATGATTGCTTCTATCACGTTGTTTCCCTGTAATACGCGGCATTGATTTAATGTCCTCTCCACCTATCTGACTTTCTCCGCAACAGCAGTAGCTTCCTTTATAATTTCGTCTGTCACTTTTTCCGGATTTTCACGGTGGTTTTTAATAAAAAGCAGAGTCCTTTTAACGTGTTCCGAGGCTTCGATCACGTCCAAAGCTACAGATTGGAGTACGTTGACAACGGGTTCCATCATAACCGAGAATTTGGCTACCAACATAGTCCCGAGAATAAAAGAAATTCTGGGAGTAGCCGCATGCAGTTGGAAGGCACTTTTCCGAGTTGCACTATTTCCTTCCTGAGATAATGTTAGTAAGGCTTCCAAAATTACTGGAAGATTTTCTTTAAAAACTCTGATGGTTTTGTGTTTCTCACTCCCATTCCGTCTCGCAAAGTCTGGAAATATTAGGTATCAACGTCCTTCTCAACACTGATTCCCAAAAAAAGTTTAGAGTATCTTTGGTGGTTCCCATGACATTTCTAATTTCAGGAAGTGAATTTAGATCATTGATAACTAGATTCAGGTTGTGGGACGAGCAATGAAAGTGGAGGGCTTTGATGTACTTTTTGCGTAAGATTGCCGTCTTTTCCTGACATCTTTGAACAACCATCAAAACCAAAACCAACGCATTCATTTATATTCAGATTTTCTTTTGTCAAAAACTCATTCATGCTATGTGCAATCGATTTCGCATCCAAATCTTTTAGCTCAATGAATCCGACGAACATTTCTTGGACTTTCTGTGTTTCTTCATCGCAACCCAATTGATAGTTGTCAAGTGCCAGAAATATCAGCTGTTTCGTCTGCTAGCATACTATATACTGCTGCTTCTTTCACTTTTTTCATAGTATCTGCCTGAATAACGCTTCCACAAATACCAATAATTTCAGTTTGAATATCCACTGAACGGTAGCTTGCATTCTTTTTCCCTTGCTCAATGTGTTTCTTCAAAATCCAATCTCCGGCGTCAATTCGCAGCCTGTATAAATCCTCGAGAATACCTTCCCCATAATGTTTACCTCTCAGTGCTAAGTCGTATGACCCACAAAACGTAATGCAGAAATAATAGATTTTATAATTTTGCGATTTTCTTCAATAATTCCCTGGGAATATTTGTTTAGTTGCACATCGACAGGCATACCTTCGAGAAAAGATTTAACAGCTTTCAACGCTTCCTTATGGAAGTGGGTTTCAATGTGCTTTTTGCACTGCTCGTGAATATTTTCGAACTTACAAAAGGGCCTTATAGTAAATGATCCCAATATGCCTCTAAATGAATTTGGATTTGGTGGGAACAACGTACAATCTTTACAAAATGCTCCTTTTTGGCGCCTGGAATATACCAACCATGGAGAGCATGTTTCCAACCAAGAATAATTAAATTTTCTCTTTAAATGTTTTGCATCTTTCGCAAAGGTATAGGTCACGGAAGGGGACCAACCGTTTTCAATCAATTCCTTCTTCTTTTCGGTTGATAACATGTGTGCCCGTCCAACATATCGCCCGATATCATTTTCATTGCAGTCATCCTCATCCATCAATGAATCAGGATTCGGCGCCAGAGCCAGATATCTAGAGGAACTTGGTCTAGGTAGTTCCTGCGGCTGAATATAACCTGTTGTGGTTGTGGTGACCGATGAAGACACATGCGGTATTGTCGTTACTTTGTCCTGTTCATCGCTGTCGCTATTTGATCCATCAGTTTTTTTTCGTTTGAAACTTCCTGTAAAACAAAACGCTTTGATAAAACTTTATGTAATTAATTAAATTTTTATGGGAGAGCAGTTTTGTTCAATTACTTATAAACATTATCTCAGGAAGCTTTTTTAAGCCTTATTTATATCAAGGATCTGTTTTAATCTGTATTTAATTAAACCACAAATATAATTAATGTTTTATTTTCATAATTAATTACTGAAAACGAAACCACTGTTTAGTTAACGTTAAATTCATAGAGATTGAATCAATAAACAAGTGTAATGAATCATGCGACGCCGCTGGTGACCACTACTAACACACTTTGCTGCTTGTCATTTCACGTTGGTTGCGACCAGCGCACATCCCACGTCAATTTTGTCGTGGGATGTCAACAGGATTTGACAGCCACATGGGAGTGAAGTGTGGAGGTAGTGGCCGCCACCCATGAGGAAGTCCTAGAGTGTGCCGACAGTTCGGTCAAATTCAACTCAACCAAATGATGGTGAGTATTGGCAACTCGAATGAGTATACCGACGTCATACACTATAATACACTTCCCATTTATTGCCCGAACCCAGTGTACAACATGAATGTGAGTGAGAATATTCGTGGGCAGGCTAATCCAGACAGAACACCAAGCGCCGCTTCTAATACGGTATATGCAGCCAAAGCGGTGCCAACAAGCATGAATAGGTTTAACAATAACAGGAAGAAGAACTTTCCTACAAAATGGTCATCCCAGATATCCATCGACTATTCAATAGTAGTGGTAAATTTATCAGAAATTGGAATTGGTAAGTCGGCGAATGCAAAGTCTGTTTTTCCGCTTCGAATTAAAATAACGTTTTTTGTAATAGTTAAACTAACCGCGGATATCATCAATCAATCCATGCAGAGAACAGAACTAGATCGACGAGGATACAAAACACCGCAAATAGAAAATTTGGGAGCTACACTGGACCAATTCGATACAATAGACTTCTCTGATTATGATCTACGCAAACGTGATGGATGTCCGTATTTGCCTAGATTAAAGTGCCTGCTTTTAATAAACAACCGGATAATACGAATGGACGATTACTTGCATGAATCTATCCCCAATTCGGAGTCAGTAGTTCTTACTGGGAACAATATTCAAGAGTTGGGCGATTTGGAACCACTCACGCACCTCAAAAAGCCGGAAACCTTGTACTTGCTTGTAAACCCCGGATCTACAAAGCCATATTACAGTGAGCATGTTGCATACCAGTTAAATCCAATTTAATCTGAGGGACATATAAATTAAACAACGGTAAAAGGTAGAAAATTTTTCTTTTAGAAGACGTTTGATTATGTAGATAACTGTCTATTAATCACAGCGATCTGTACAGTTTTAAAGTTCGGCATAAAATAGAGTAATCGTTACCCAACTGACAAGGGGTTGTCGTTTTCCCTGATCTTTGTCGTCAATTGGTTACATGGACCAATCAAAGCAAAATTGTCTCAAGGCAGATTTTAACTTGTAATTGTAAATTTCTCATAGAAAGCAGCGCGAATCGCAGTTAAACAAGTCAAAAATTATGCTCTATTGCAATGTCGTGTTACTTTATTATACTCGTATATAATAACTAAAATTTTAGTTTTAAACAATTAGTAAGAGATAAGGAATCTTATGCACAAAGTTCATTGACGTGTGTGTATAATGAAATAAGACAATTTTCTTTTCTTTTGTTTCTATTAAAAACCCATTTCGGATATTGTAAATTAGATTAAGATTAAATATGAATGTATTTGTTGGGAATACATTAAAATCATTAGTTTTAAGTCAGTTGAAGATAAGCTGCTAGGATATAAAACACACTGCGAAAATGATCTTATGACGACAAATAGGATAGAATGGAATTGCTCTCTAATGTCTAACTTTAGGGAATGTTGCTTACAATTTTTACGGAATACAATGTTGCATAGACTTTGAAGACGTTGGCGATGCAGTCATAAAAAGGATAGGTTTTAATAAGTTGAGTCAGAATAGGGTTGAAAATCTTAGTTAGTAATTGCAACGCCATAAAAAAATGGAATTGGCTAGGTTTTTGGATTGAGTTTGTGTCATGCTTTGGATTTTTCTCGTGTTTAAAATTGAGAATGTTTTTTTAGAAACTGAGTTAATTCAATTTGTGGTTACGAATTTTCGTAGTTCGGAAAGTGCTTTTCAAAAATTGTTCAACACTGAAGTAAATTTAAAGTGAAAGCTTGATGGATACTTGAATCGAACTGAATTGGCTCTAAAATCTATCTTTATTCTATCGCCTTTCGATATTTCTGCATAGCAATTTCGCACAACATGCTATTGAGATCACTGTGTTGTTAACATTGATCACTCTATTATGTTGTGAAATAGTGCTGTGATACTTCTTAATGACGGATATTGTGGTCCGATTGAAACCCTTCTTGATTTTCATCTGCAAACCCAGTTGGGTTCGACTGCAGAATCAAGTCTGCATTTTCGCTTGAATATCTTAGTAGTGGGGAAATCGTATCGTCACATTATATCTTCCCACATTGCAATGAATTAATAATCAAAATGCATCGTAACAATTGTACTGCAAGAGGAGAAGAAGAAGTACAAATATTTTACAATCGTATACATTTACTTTTATTAACTTTTAAGTTTTTTTCTTATTAAATATTTTTTTTCCGAATCCTTTTCCCTTTTTAAGTGTTTCTTAAAAGAATTTCTTGGTTTTATCAAATTAAACGCCATCACTAATTTACCAGCGAGAATAAAATGTTGTGCAATATGTGCAAGAAGGAGCAAGTTAAGACCTTAAAGTTTAGTTTGATAGAATTCACAATTCATTTCATCTATATGGAACAATGAGTTGATTTTAGATTGTCATTGCCTGCATTTACTAATGTCCAGTGAAATTCAGAAATCAGCCATTTTTTTCACCAATCCCTTTATTTGGTTGATTTTGAATTTTAATATTTTCTTATTTTAATTTCTCTCCCATTGAAATTGGACACGATTTTTATAAAAAACTGGAAACACTCTTTGGTACAAGATTAAATGTTAATTTGTAAAAATTTGCTTTCGAATGAAATTGAACAATCAAATATGGTCTGTTTTTAGTTTCACCCATTTATCATTCCACTACTTGAAAATGAAAACATATTAAAATCATTAAATATAATTACCCATTTAGATATACATTACTTATCAAAAGAACACATTAAATTATATTGAAAATAAAAAAATTATGTAAGTTTTCCTTTGTAAATAATTTGTTACCATAACTAAAGGTTAACTTGAAGAAACAAAGACGTTTCTATGTTGCTAAGTTTCTTAAGCGCTGTATTCTTAATTTTAATGCAGTAATCATTTTTATACTGAACACTGTCAGGTTTAGCGAATTTTATATTGAAAACGTATCGTAAAAATTTTACGAGGCCTAGAGAAACCACTTATAATAGGAGTTAAATTGCAGTACAGTCAAGTTTATTAGAATAACATGGATTGTTAAACCTTAACAACGACTTTCCTTTCCAGTGGTTTTTTTTCAGCGGGAAGTAAGGTGCAGGGTAGGTATGCCGTCGCGAGGGTAGGATTTGAGAAAATCCGCTGAGGTCGGTTTCGCGTCGCGCGCGGTACGCGGTACCTTTGTTGTTTTGCCTTTTTATTAGCGTCGCTTTCGTCGGGTTGAGTTAGCGTAGCACATTTTTCGGTACCGCGTCGGAAATCCGGGAACGCGAAGTAAAAATTAGATTTTTGTCCTCGACTGGTTAAATGAAGAAATACGGAGTAACGTAAAGTAGGTTTCCTCTCCGTATGGTTTTGTTTTGTGACGCGTTTGAAAACGGGCATGTATTGGTGGCTGAAGATTGTAGATGAGCGTAATCCATCCGGAGACCCGCGGCAGAAATCCTCTCCGATCTAGCTGGCCGACAAGCAGCCACCGCGTGAATGGGTTACGGTGCACGGATTGGTTGACCGGTTGGTACCATCCATTGGCACTTCTCAGACTTAACGTCTAGAACCGATGAGAGGTCGGTTCCTCGTTTGGACGTAGACTTAAAATCATTACAAATGGCGCCCAACGTGGGGCCCAAAACATCCTAAGGGGATAAAAGATTCGCGTCTTCTGACGAGTTGGTCCTTTACGGAGGATGTAAGGTACTTTGGTACTCGAGCCTCATAAACAGGAGCAGTGGAGTTGTGTGATACACACTAGTAGTTGCTTCACGTGAATTGCAGCTTCCGCTCTCCTTTGTTTGATTTTTTTTTCGCGACAGAATCCTTCCGATGTGTTGTCCCAAGCTAACCCCTGTAAGGACCTTCTATTTTCTTGATGGAACTGTCAGCCCGATGGGGTTTCTCCTGTCGGCCTGGACTCTCAAGAAAATAGAAGGCTACCTTGCCTTTATGTTGCGGAAGGATTCTACTTATTTCGTATGCGTGATAGACGAGTGGTATCGGTTCAACGTTCGGTGGCGTATGCTGGAGTTGCAGAGCCCGGAATGCTCATACGCGTCGGGAATTTTGACCGCGTACAAAACCGTTACGGTAGCTCTACCACTTGTCTCGTCGAGTCATTTAACGTAGTTTAGAGACGGTTTTTGTAATGTATGTGGGTATGGGGTTAAATTTTGTAAATCGACCGAAAGCACCCTTTCTTCGGCAGACTACCACGCACTCTCATTTCCCTTTGGAGGAGTCGACTGCTGGAAAGGAAAGTATATATGAAATAAATTTTTTTTGCCTATTGTACGTAAATAGCTCGCCACTATCGGCCACTAAATTATTTTTAAGTTCTTTAGTCATATTAGATAGTTAAATTTTTTTTTCTTTTTCAGCAAGACATAGCACCAACCACACACAGCAAAGACGAACATGGCAACGAAGCGGACCCCAGATAAGCGTTGGACCAGATCCAAAACGGTCCAACCAGCTAACTGCGGGATCTGCTTTGAAGACGTAGTGGAGGGCGTACACAGCGTGCGATTGGAGTGCGGACACCTTTTCCATCGTGCCTGTGTCCAACAGCTCCTCCTAACGTCCGAGCTTTGCCCACTATGCCGGCGACCCATAGAGCGGACCACCGTAGACGTCCCCCTCGGAACACCCGTCTCAACGCGTGGAGCAGTGGCGAAAGGGGTCCCAGACGCCGAACCACCCCAATCACTGATGGACTTGCAAGGAGCCGTAGGCGGGGAAGTTCCTGCTGCAGTTGTCGCGGCCGAGGTCACAACCGCACCTTCCACCCACTCCATTGACACCCTCGTGGCGTTAATGCGAGATATGTCGGAGAGGATCGGCAACTTGTAGGGAAGGCTCCAGAACCTCCCGATGAGCCAACCACCCAGCCGCGTGAGAACTCCACTTGGCTGGGAGCCCAATCCCAGTGTGGCTGTGCCCCACTCTCGACCAGCTGATCAATGGACCCTACCTCCAAGGAACTCGGGAATGGACCCCAGAGCTCCCGAGTATCGACCACGACACAGCACCGCACCTCCGTTGGAACCTCCAGTCCCCGAGGCAGTCCCTTACAACAAGTCAATCGAAGATGCGATTCCCCCCGGGAACGCATTGACACCTTTCCGAGACCCGACGCCTCGTATCATGGAGAGTTGGCGCCTGAACTTCACGGGTTTCAACGCGCTGATATCGGCGGAGCGGTTCCTTTTCAGGATTCAGGCGTTAGTATCCAGCACCCTGGGAGGTGATTTCTTGGCCTTCCTCCGGCATGCACATCTTTTGTTCAGCGGAGATGCTTCCGACTGGTACTGGAGTTTTAAGGAGTCGACGCCACGTCCCACTTGGGATTCGTTCAGTGCAGCCTTCTGCAATCGATTTGATGACGGCTTCACTGAAAGAGAACTAAGGGAACAGATAAGGAAACGGAAACAAGGTGCTCACGAACCGTTCGACCAGTACTACACAAGTATAGTGAGATTGAGCACTCGCTTGCGAACAACCATGCCCGAGGACGAACTGGTGGAAATTATCAGAGAGAATATGCGTTGGGAGCTTCAGAACAGCCTTCTGCATTTTCCCATAAACACCATACAGGGATTACGCCTCCATGCCTGTAGGCAAGAACAACTGGATAAGCGGCGAGGTACCTTCCGTCCACAACCTCGCATAACGGGACCAAATCCCCGAAATCATCACACCGCGGAGTTGATGGCAGCGGACCACCTACTTGCTGACCCAGTACCAGTGCCGAGGAGCAGAGCACCACAGGAGCTTGAGGACCCACCAATGATTGATCGACCATCCCTTGAAGCAATTACAAGCCCGACGGTCTGTTGGAACAGCCGACAAACGGGGCATCGGTTCTATGCATGTCCAGCGGAACCGACGCTCTTCTGTTACCGATGCGGGAAGGCAGACACGTACGCACCTGATTGCGCAAATTGCAAATTGCGAAAAAACTTGCCAGCGAGTGCGGCGACTACCCGTCGGCACTCCTAAAACCCGGACGAACCAAGGCTGACCCCATCACTAGCTATGACCAAGCCCCAGACATGACTCCCATTCTGCTGACTCGCACCGCCAAACGCAGTTCTCCCGAAGTTCCACAACCGACGCCATCCTTTGTCGAGGCGGACGCGCAGGGAAACGATAGCGAGGCGAAGGTTCCTTGGCATGTCAAACCCTTCCACGTCAGACTGCGGAATTATTTGGCTACTCGACAGCGCATCTTCCATGAGGAGTTGGCTACAACTGTCCCACCGCGAAGAAAGCGAGCCACGCGTCGGATGCGGAGCTTCTGGAGAAGGGTCAGGCAGTCGAGGAAGGTGCTGAAGGACATAGACTTAGACGGATTATTGAGGGATGACGTTCGACCATATGCGTCAGTACACCTCCTGCAAAAACGTTTGTCAGGTTTAGTCGATACGGGAGCCAGTGTGAATTGCATATCAGCCAATTTTGCAGGGGAGGTACTGGCAATGCACGCGGACCAAATCCACCATTTTACCACCTGGTTAAGCACGGCGGATGGAACTCGTCACTCTGTAGTGGGAAAATTAGGACGGATGTCACCTTTAAGGGTGTAACTAAACCTCTGGAATTTTACATCATACCTCAATTAACCCAGAATCTTTATCTAGGGGTTGATTTCGTTCGAAAATTTAACTTGGCCCCGGCACTGTTTTCCAGCACGACCTTGGAGTCCGTCACCACTGTTCCTGACCAAACTCAAACCACTCACTTATTACGACATACACTGGATGTGAATCAACAACTGCGACTTGACTCGGCTATATCGGCTTTTCCATCGCATGAGAAGGAAGGTCTCGGGCGGACGGCACTGGTGTTACACACTTTAGATGTGGGGGATGCTAAACCCATAAAACAGAGACATTTTGCCATATCTCCGGCGAAGGAAAAGTTGTTATATGCCGAAGTTGATCCAATGCTAGCATTAGGCGTGATCGAAGAATCGCAGAGCGCGTGGGTTTCCCCGGTCACCTTAGTTGTCAAGCCGAACAAGGTCCGGCTATGCTTAGATGCCAGACGCTTGAACGCCGTCACTGTCAAGGACGCATATCCTCTACCGTTGATTGAAGGCATTTTGAGTCGGTTGCCTAAAGCCCACTTCATCATGAGCTTAGACCTCAAGGATGCCTTCTGGCAAATTCCTTTAGGCCCTGGCTCAAAGGAGAAAACAGCCTTCACAGTCCCAAGTCGGCCCCTGTATCAATTCGTGACCATGCCATTCGGATTGTGCAATGCCCCTCAAACAATGACGCGCCTTATGAATAACGTGATACCACCTCATTTACGGCACCAAGTTTTCGTGTACTTGGACGATCTGCTGCTTATAACCGAGACCTTTAACGAACACATCGACCTGCTTCAGGAGGTGGCTCTACAAATCCAGAGGGCAGGGTTAACCATCAACATACAGAAGAGTCAGTTCGTGATGACGGTGGTGAAGTATTTGGGTCACATCATTGGGCATGGCAATATCAAACCAGACCTGGAAAAGACTCAAGCGATTGACGTTTTTCAATTACCCAAGACCACCAAGCAATTACGCCGATTCCTAGGCTTATGCGGATGGTACCAGCGTTTCGTACGTGGCTATGCCACCATTACCACTCCTTTGACCGACATGCTGCGTAAGGGACGGAAGTTCGTCTGGGAAGAGCCCAGCTTGCGAGCCTTTGAAGAGCTAAAGAAGAGTCTGACTACAGCCCCCGTACTGCACAGCCCGGACTTTGACAAACCGTTCTCAATCCATTGTGACGCGAGTCAACATGGGGTGGGAGCAGTCTTAGTCCAGATTGTACCAGACGGCGAGGAGAGTTTATAGCCTTTATGTCCCACAAGCTGAACCAGGCCCAGCGGAACTACACGGTCTCGGAGCAGGAATGCCTGGCGGCTGTGCTGGCAGTGAAACGTTTTCGAGCATATGTAGAAGGACCTCCTTTTGAAAGCGTTACTGATCATGCGTCACTGAAATGGCTGATGGCCAAACTGATCTCCACGGCCACTTGGCCAGATGGGCTTTGAAATTACAGGCGTTTGACTTCACGATAAGACACCGCAAGGGAAGTCAGCACGTCGTACCGGATACACTATCAAGGATGTTCGCCCCTGAAGGAGCCGAGTTGGCCCAGGAGGACGACAGCCCCCTATGGATCGACTTGGACCATCCCGCCTTCAAGTCAGCATGTTAAATCCAGCTGATGAATACGATTCAGTACCAGTTGCCACAGCTGCCAGAACTACGGGTGACGGAAGAATTTATATACAAGCGGACGAGACACGCCTCTGGAGACCCCATTCAAGAAGAGGAACAGTGAAAGTTATGGGTGCCCAAAGAACTGACATGCGAATTGATTAAGCGGGCTCATGACCACCCATTGAGTGCACACGGCGGTTATGGTCGTACGCTTCGGCAACTGAAGACTTACTTCTAAGATGGCGCAGCAAGTGAAAAAGTACGTAGCCGCTTGTGAGCTGTGCAAATGCACTAAAGCGCCCAATTCTGTTCTTTGGCCCCCGATGGGAAAATTTGAGCTACCGGTGCGGGTGCTCCACCGCCTGTATATAGATCTCATCGGTCCGTACCCTTTCTCGACTTCGGGATATACGGGAGCTGTCGTGGTCCTGGACCACTTGTCCAAATTTCCGATCGTGGAACCTCTTCGAAACCTGCACACCGGCCCCATAGTCAGTTTTCTGGAAAATCGCGTTTTCCATATATTTGGAGTACCGGAGAAGCTGGTCTCCGACAACGGAGTTCAGTTCACCTCGTCTAGATTTTGGGAATTAATGGAGAAGTGTGGCATTACGCATCAGTGGACTGCCGTTTATTCCCCGCAAGCCAATGCGTCCGAGCGGTTGAACCGCACCCTCATAGCCGCCATTCGGGCCTACGTCCAACCGGATCAGAAGGATTGGGACCGCAGGATTTCCGCCATCACCTGTGCCCTGCGTTCGTCTTATCACTCCACCACAGGCATCTCCCCATACTTTGCCATGTTCGGCCAGCATATGATTTGCCACGGAAACTCATACCGGCTATTGCGGCAGTTGAAAGGGTTGAAAGACCCAAAAGTGGTGCTGGAGCCGCACGAGAAACTCCAAATTCTATGAGAACAAATCCGGGAGAGGATTGAAGACAGTAAACGGGTGGGGGAGGAGCGGTACAATCTGCGATCCCATCCTTCTGGCTTCAAGGTAGGCGACGAAATCTACCGACGGAATTTTAGACAAAGTGAAGCAGGTCGGCACTACACTGCCAAGCTAGACAAGAAGTTCGTGAAGTGTCGAGTCTTACAAGTTTTAAGTCCCACGCGGTACCTCATTGCGGACATGTCCGGAAGGGAGCTGGGAGTTTACCATGCCAAAGACCTACGACGCTGAGAGAAAAAAAAAAAGAAAAAAAAAAACGTCATAGGGCCAAGCAGCGTTTCCTTCAGTCTCCCCATGCCTGGTAGGCATCGTGGACACTGCCCTGTAATGAATCATGCGACGCCGCTGGTGACCACTAGTAACACACTTTGCTGCTAGGTGGCTTGTCATTTCACGTTGGTTGCGACCAGCGCACATCCTACGTCAATTTTATCGTGGGATGTCAACAGGATTTGACAGCCACATGGGAGTGAAGTGTGGAAGTAGTGGCCGCCACCCATGAGGAAGTCCCGCAGTATGCCGACAGTTCCGTTGAATTCAACCCAACCAAATGATGGTGAGTATTGGCAACTCGAATGAATATACCGACGTCATACACTATAATACACTTCCCATTTATTGCCCGAACCCAGTGTACAACTTGAATGTGAGTGAGAATATTCGTGGGCAGGCTAATCCAGACAGAACACCAAGCGCCGCTTCTAATACGGTATATGCAGCCAAAGCGGTGCCAACAAGCATGAATAGGTTTAACAGGAAGAAGAACTTTCCTACAAAATGGTCATCCCAGATATCCATCGACTATTCAAAAGTAGTGGTAAATTTATTAGAAATTGGAATTGGTAAGTCGGTGAATGCAAAGTCTGTTTTTCCGCTTCGAATTAAAATAACGTTTTTTGTAATAGTTAAACTAACCGCGGATATCATCAATCAATCCATGCAGAGAACGGAACTAGATCTACGAGGATACAAAACACCGCAAATAGAAAATTTGGGAGCTACACTGGACCAATTCGATACAATAGACTTCTCTGATTATGATCTACGCAAACGTGATGGATGTTCGTATTTGCCTAGATTAAAGTGCCTGCTATTAAACAACAACCGGATAATACAAATGGACGATTACTTGCATGAATATATCCCCAATTTGGAGTCAGTAGTTCTTACTGGGAACAATATTCAAGAGTTGGGCGATTTGGAACCACTTATGCACCTCAAAAAGCCGGAAACCTTGTGCTTGCTTGTAAACCCCGGATCTACAAAGCCATATTACAGTGAGTATGTTGCATACCAGTTAAACCCGATCCAATCTGAGGGATAAATAACGATAAAAGGTAGAAAATTTTTCTTTTAGAAGACGTTTGATTATGTAGATAACTGTCTATTAATCACAGAGTTCTGTACAGTTTTAAAGTTCGGCATAAAATAGAGTAATCGTAACCCAACTGACAAGGGGTTGTCGTTTTCCCTGATCTTTGTCGCCAATTGGTTACATGGACCAATCAAAGCAAAATTGTCTCAAGGCAGATTTTAACTTGTAATTGTAAATTTCTCATAGAAAGCAGCGCAAATCGCAGTTAAACAAGTCAAAAATTATGTTCTATTGCAATGTCGTATTACTTTATTATATATAATAACTAAAATTTTAGTTTTAAACAATTAGTAAGAGATAAGGAATCTTATGCACAAAGTTCATTGACGTGTGTGTATAATGAAATAAGACAATTTTCTTTTCTTTTGTTTCTATTAAAAACCCATTTCGGATATTGTAAACTAGATTAACTACATTAAAATCATTAGTTTTAAGTCAGTTGAAGATAAGCTGCTAGGATATAAAATATGAACACACTCCGAAAATGATCTTATGAAGAAAAACAGGATAGAATGGAATTGCTCTCTAATGTCTAACTTTAGGGAATATTGCTTACAATTTTTACGGAATCCAATGTTTTTTTTTTGTGGTAGGGAGGTGAAGGCATTTACGCCCGCCGAGTCTGGCAGTGTGGGACTCCCATGGAGGATACCCTTGGACTACCCACTAAACACCTCCCCTGTCAATCTGAGAACCTAGCCTGGAACCGTTTGACACATTACTTCGGGCCAGGTCTCGTTTTGTTACGCCGTGGGGTGCCTTCAAGTTGGCGAGTCCCTTTTCTAGCAGGAGGGGAGAGGGGAAGAGGAAATGCCAGAAGAGCGATCCCCCAGCCCCAGCACCTCCGGCTGCTGTGAGTCCCTTTTATCTTTTAGGACTGCCCGAGCATAATGTGCCACCTGGTTCCATTTGTCAACTGATTCGAGCATCACCGCAACTATATTATCCGGGGTGAGCTCTCCCGTCTCCCTGTAGAGTTCCCTTCGCAGTCTGGCCCATTTGTTACACGCAAAAAATGTGTGACAGGTATTGTCCTCCTCTCCTGGGCAAAACCGACAATCGGGAGACCGTGACTTGCCGATCTTGTGCAGGTAAGACTGAAAACACCCGTGCCCGCTCAAAAGCTGGGTCAGATAGAAGTCAGTCTCACCATGCCTTCGATTTAGCCACGGTCTCACATCCGGGATGAGGCGCGCAGTCCACCTTCCCTTCGTGCAATTCCTCCAAGACTGCTGCCAATCGTTGAGCGAGCGTTGTCTCTCCTCGCGGACAACCATCTCCCTCGCATCCTCGTTTCGGCGCAGGTAAATAGCGCGGCGCTCTCTAGCAAGGAGGGCGACAGGTATCACGCCTGCAATCACTCTCACCGCCGAGTCGGAGACTGTTGGATACGAAGATGCAATTCTCAGTGCTCCTCTTCTCTGTACCTGTGCCAATCGTTTTCGGTATACCTCCTTGCTGAGAGCGTCGCCCCATACCTCTGCTCCGTACAGTAGCACTGAACCTACAGCACTCATCAAGAGGCGTCTTCTTGATGGGCTGGGTCCCCCTACGTTGGCCATAAGTCGACTCAGGGCCGATATTCCCGAAGCAGCCTTCTCAGCCATTGCCCTGATTTGCTCAGAGAAACTCATCTTCGAGTCGATCAGTAGCCCCAGGTACTTCACCGCTGGCTTCGATTCGATTTGTATATCTCCAATACTGATCATGCTTACTCTAGGAAATCTCTTTTTTGTCAAGATGACCACTTCCACTGTGTCGTGTCGTGAGCAGGCTTCGGTCCTTTAGGTAGTTCCTCAAAAGCCGCATTAGATATTCTGGAACTTGAAAAGAGTTTTCCAGCGTGTCCAGAATATCTAGTGGAGTTGAAGGCATTCCTGACGTCGAGTGTCACCAACAGGACGATCCGTCGCTTGGTGCGACTATATGCCTCTGCCTTTTGGACCGCGTTCACCACCTCTGCAATCGCATCAATGGTAGAACGTCCTGCTCTGCTCGAATCGCGTCAGTGAGTCTTCCCTTGATGAGTTTCTCTAGCACTTTCCCAGCCGTGTCTAGCATGCATAACGGGCGGTATGCAGACGGCAATTCGGGATTTCCCTTCCCCTTGCTGATCAGCACGAGCCTCGCCACCTTCCATCGTACCGGGAAAACCCCGTCCCGTAGGCAACCGTTGAATGTGCTGAGCAGCAAGTCAGGACAAGAATAATACAATGTTGCATAGACTTTGAAGGCGTTGGCGATGCAGTCATAAAAACGATAGGTTTTAATAAGTTGAGTCAGAATAGGGTTGAAAATCTTAGTTAATAATTGCAACACCATAAAAAAAATGGAATTGGCTAGGTTTTTGGATTGAGTTTGTGTCATGCTTTGGATTTTTCTCGTCTTTAAAATTGAGAATGGTTTTTTAGAAACTGAGTTAATTCAATTTGTGGTTACGAATTTTCGTAGTTCGGAAAGTGCTTTTCAAAAATTGTTCGACACTGAAGTAAATTTAAACTGAAAGCTTGATGGATACTTGAATCAAACTGAATTGGCTCTAAAATCTATCTTTATTCTATCGCCTTTCGATATTTCTGCATAGCAATTTCGCACAACATGCTATTGGGATCACTGTGTTGTTAACATTGATCACTCTATTATGTTGTGAAATAGTGCTGTGATACTTCTTAATGACGGATATTGTGGTCCGATTGAAACCCTTCTTGATTTTCATCTGCAAACCCAGTTGGGTTCGACTGCAGAATCAAGTCTGCATTTTCGCTTGAATATCTTAGTAGTGGGGAAATCGTATCGTCACATTATATCTTCCCACATTGCAATGAATTAATAATCAAAATGCATCGTAACGATTGTACTGCAAGAGGAGAAGAAGAAGTACAAATATTTTACAATCGTATACATTTACTTATATTAACTTTTAAGTTTTTTTCTTATTAAATATTTTTTTTCCGATTCCTTTTCCCTTTTTAAGTGTTTCTTAAAAGAATTTCTTGGTTTTATCAAATTAAACACCATCACTAATTTACCAGCGAGAATAAAATGTTGTGCAATATGTGCAAGAAGGAGCAAATTAAGACCTTAAAGTTTAATTTGATAGAATTCAATTCATTTCATCTATATGGAACAATGAGTAGATTTTAGATTGTCATCGCCTGCATTTATTAATGTCCACTGAAATTCAGAAATCAGCCATTTTTTTCACCAATCCCTTTATTTGGTTGATTTTGAATTTTAATATTTTCTTATTTTAATTTCTCTCCCATTGAAATTGGACCCGATTTTTATAAAAAACTGGAAACACTCTTTGGTACAAGATTAAATGTTAAATTGTAAAAATTTGCTTTCGAATGAAATTGAACAATCAAATATGGGCTGCTTTTAGTTTCACACATTTATCATTCCACTACTTGAAAATGAAAACATATTAAAATCATTAAATATAATTACCGATTTAGATATACATTACTTATCAAAAGAACACATTAAATTATATTGAAAATAAAAAAATTATGTAAGTTTTCCTTTGTAAATAATTTGTTACCATAACTAAAGGTTAACTTGAAGAAACAAAGACGTTTCTATGTTGCTAAGTTTCTTAAGCGCTGTATTCTTAATTTTAATGCAGTAATCATTTTTATACTGAACACTGTCAGGTTTAGCGAATTTTATATTGAAAACGTATCGTAAAAATTTTACGAGGCCTAGAGAAACCACTTATAATAGGGGTTAAATTGCAGTACAGTCAAGTTTATTAAAATAACATGGATTGTTAAACCTTAACAACGACTTTCCTTTCCAGTGGTTTTTCTTTTCAGCGGGAAATAAGGTGCAGGGTAGGTATGCCGTCGCGAGGGTAGGGTTTGAGAAAATCCGCTGATGTCGGTTTCGCGTCGCGCGCGGTACGCGGTACCTTTGTTGTTTTGCCTTTTTATTAACGTAGCTTTCGTCGGGTTGAGTTAGCGTAGCACATTTTTCGGTACCGCGTCGGAAATCCGGGAACGCGAAGTAAAAATTAGATTTTTGTCCTCGACTGGTTAAATGAAGAAATACGGAGTAACGTAAAGTAGGTTTCCTCTCCGTATGGTTTTGTTTTGTGACGCGTTTGAAAACGGGCATGTATTGGTGGCTGAAGATTGTAGATGAGCGTAATCCATCCGGAGACCCGCGGCAGAAATCCTCTCCGATCTAGCTGGCCGACAAGCAGCCACCGCGTGAATGGGTTACGGTGCACGGATTGGTTGACCGGTTGGTACCATCCGTTGGCACTTCTCAGACTTAACGTTCAGAACCGATGAGAGGTCGGTTCCTTGTTCGGACGTAGACTTAAAATCATTACAAATGGCGCCCAACGTGGGGCCCAAAACATCCTAAGGGGATAAAAGATTCGCGTCTTCTGACGAGTTGGTCCTTTACGGAGGATGTAAGGTACTTTGGTACTCGAGCCTCATAAACAGGAGCAGTGGAGTTGTGTGATACACACTAGTAGTCGCTTCACGTGAATTGTAGCTTCCGCTCTCCTTTGTTTGATTTTTTTTTCGCGACAGAATCCTTCCGATGTGTTGTCCCAAGCTAACACCTGTAAGGACCTTCTATTTTGTTGATGGAACTGTCAGCCCGATGGGGTTTCTCCTGTCAGCCTGGACTCTCAAGAAAATAGAAGGCTACCTTGCCTTTATGTCGCGGAAGGATTCTACTTATTTCGTATGCGTGATAGACGAGTGGTATCGGTTCAACGTTCGGTGGCGTATGCTGGAGTTGCAGAGCCCGGAATGCTCATACGCGTCGGGAATTTTGACCGCGTACAAAACCGTTACGGTAGCTCTACCACTTGTCTCGTCGAGTCATTTAACGTAGTTTAGAGACGGTTTTTGTAATGTATGTGGGTATGGGGTTAAATTTTGTAAATCGACCGAAAGCACCCTTTCTTCGGCAGACTACCACGCACTCTCATTTCCCTTTGGAGGAGTCGACTGCTGGAAAGGAAAGTATATATGAAATAAATTTTTTTTGCCTATTGTACGTAAATAGCTCGCCACTATCGGCCACTAAATTATTTTTAAGTTCTTTAGTCATATTAGATAGTTAAATTTTTTTTTCTTTTTCAGCAAGACATAGCACCAACCACACACAGCAAAGACGAACATGGCAACGAAGCGGACCCCAGATAAGCGTTGGACCAGATCCAAAACGGTCCAACCAGCTAACTGCGGGATCTGCTTTGAAGACGTAGTGGAGGGCGTACACAGCGTGCGATTGGAGTGCGGACACCTTTTCCATCGTGCCTGTGTCCAACAGCTCCTCCTAACGTCCGAGCTTTGCCCACTATGCCGGCGACCCATAGAGCGGAACGCCCGTCTCAACGCGTGGAGCAGTGGCGAAAGGGGTCCCAGACGCCGAACCCCCCCAATCACTGATGGACTTGCAAGGAGCCGTAGGCGGGGAAGTTCCTGCTGCAGTTGTCGCGGCCGAGGTCACAACCGCGCCTTCCACCCACTCCATTGACACCCTCGTGGCGTTAATGCGAGATATGTCTGAGAGGATCGGCAACTTGTAGGGAAGGCTCCAGAACCTCCCGATGAGCCAACCACCCAGCCGCGTGAGAACTCCACTTGGCTGGGAGCCCAATCCCAGTGTGGCTGTGCCCCACTCTCGACCAGCTGATCAATGGACCCTACCTCCAAGGAACTCGGGAATGGACCCCAGAGCTCCCGAGTATCGACCACGACACAGCACCGCACCTCCGTTGGAACCTCCAGTCCCCGAGGCAGTCCCTTACAACAGGTCAATCGAAGATGCGATTCCCCCCGGGAACGCATTGACACCTTTCCGAGACCCGACGCCTCGTATCATGGAGAGTTGGCGCCTGAACTTCACGGGTTTCAACGCGCTGATATCGGCGGAGCGGTTCCTTTTCAGGATTCAGGCGTTAGTATCCAGCACCCTGGGAGGTGATTTCTTGGCCTTCCTCCGGCATGCACATCTTTTGTTCAGTGGAGATGCTTCCGACTGGTACTGGAGTTTTAAGGAGTCGACGCCACGTCCCACTTGGGATTCGTTCAGTGCAGCCTTCTGCAATCGATTTGATGACGGCTTCACTGAAAGAGAACTAAGGGAACAGATCAAGAAACGGAAACAAGGCGCTCACGAACCGTTCGACCAGTACTACACAAGTATAGTGAGATTGAGCACTCGCTTGCGAACAACCATGCCCGAGGACGAACTGGTGGAAATTATCAGAGAGAATATGCGTTGGGAGCTTCAGAACAGCCTTCTGCATTTTCCCATAAACACCATACAGGGATTACGCCTCCATGCCTGTAGGCAAGAACAACTGGATAAGCGGCGAGGTACCTTCCGTCCACAACCTCGTATAACGGGACCAAATCCCCGAAATCATCACACCGCGGAGTTGATGGCAGCGGACCACCTACTTGCTGACCCAGTACCAGTACCGGGGAGCAGAGCACCACAGGAGCTTGAGGACCCAGCAATGATTGATCGACCATCCCTTGAAGCAATTACAAGCCCGACGGTCTGTTGGAACAGCCGACAAACGGGGCATCGGTTCTATGCATGTCCAGCGGAACCGACGCTCTTCTGTTACCGATGCGGGAAGGCAGACACGTACGCACCTGATTGCGCAAATTGCAAATTGCGAAAAAACTTGCCAGCGAGTGCGGCGACCACCCGTCGGCACTCCTAAAACCCGGACGAACCAAGGCTGACCCCATCACTAGCTATGACCAAGCCCCAGACATGACTCCCATTCTGCTGACTCGCACCGCCAAACGCAGTTCTCCCGAAGTTCCACAACTGACGCCATCCTTTGTCGAGGCGGACGCGCAGGGAAACGATAGCGAGGCGAAGGTTCCTTGGCATGTCAAACCCTTCCACGTCAGACTGCGGAATTATTTGGCTACTCGACAGCGCATCTTCCATGAGGAGTTGGCTACAACTGTCCCACCGCGAAGAAAGCGAGCCACGCGTCGGATGCGGAGCTTCTGGAGAAGGGTCAGGCAGTCGAGGAAGGTGCTGAAGGACATACACTTAGACGAATTATTGAGGGATGACGTTCGACCATATGCGTCAGTACACCTCCTGCAAAAACGTTTGTCAGGTTTAGTCGATACGGGAGCCAGTGTGAATTGCATATCAGCCAATTTTGCAGAGGAGGTACTGGCAATGCACGCGGACCAAATCCACCATCGTCACTCTGTAGTGGGAAAAATTACGACGGATGTCACCTTTAAGGGAGTAACTAAACCTCTGGAATTTTACATCATACCTAAATTAACCCAGAATCTTTATCTAGGGGTGGATTTCGTTCGAAAATTTAACTTGGCCCCGGCACTGTTTTCCGGCACGACCTTGGAGTCCGTCACCACTGTTCCTGACCAAACTCAAACCACTCACTTATTACGACATACACTGGATGTGAATCAGCAACTACGACTTGACTCGGCTATATCGGCTTTTCCATCGCATGAGAAGGAAGGTCTCGGGCGGACGGCACTGGTGTTACACACTTTAGATGTGGGGGATGCTAAACCCATAAAACAGAGACATTTTGCCATATCTCCGGCGAAGGAAAAGTTGTTATATGCCGAAGTTGATCCAATGCTAGCATTAGGCGTGATCGAAGAATCGCAGAGCGCGTGGGTTTCCCCGGTCACCTTAGTTGTCAAGCCGAACAAGGTCCGGCTATGCTTAGATGCCAGACGCTTGAACGCCGTCACTGTCGGGGACGCATACCCTCTACCGTTGATTGAAGGCATTTTGAGTCGGTTGCCTAAAGCCCACTTCATCATGAGCTTAGACCTCAAGGACGCCTTCTGGCAAATT
Source organism: Odontomyia ornata (assembly GCA_963969285.1). Lineage (NCBI taxonomy): Eukaryota > Metazoa > Arthropoda > Insecta > Diptera > Stratiomyidae > Odontomyia > Odontomyia ornata. The sequence continues at coordinate 232,489,712 of OZ017740.1, read as the reverse complement.
CCTTTAGACCCTGGCTCAAAGGAGAAAACAGCCTTCACAGTCCCAGGTCGGCCTCTGTATCAATTTGTGACCATGCCATTTGGATTGTGCAATGCCCCTCAAACAATGACGCGCCTTATGGATAACGTGATACCACCTCATTTACGGCACCAAGTTTTCGTGTATTTGGACGATTTGCTGCTTATAACCGAGACCTTTAACGAACACATCGACCTGCTGCAAGAGGTGGCTCTACACATCCGGAGGGCAGGGTTAACCATCAACATACAGAAGAGTCAGTTCGTGATGACGGAGGTGAAGTATTTGGGTCACATCATTGGGCATGGCAATATCAAACCCGACCTGGAAAAGACTCAAGCGATTGACGTTTTTCAATTACCCAAGACCACCAAGCAATTACGCCGATTCCTAGGCTTATGCGGATGGTACCAGCGTTTCGTACGTGGCTATGCCACCATTACCACTCCTTTGACCGACATGCTGCGTAAGGGACGTAAGTTCGTCTGGGAAGAGCCCAGCTTGCGAGCCTTTGAAGAGCTAAAGAAGAGTCTGACTACAGCCCCCGTACTGCACAGCCCGGACTTTGACAAACCGTTCTCAATCCATTGTGACGCGAGTCAACATGGGGTGGGAGCAGTCTTAGTCCAGATTGTACCAGACGGCGAGGAGAGTTTATAGCCTTTATGTCCCACAAGCTGAACCAGGCCCAGCGGAACTACACGGTCTCGGAGCAGGAATGCCTGGCGGCTGTGCTGGCAGTGAAACGTTTTCGAGCATATGTAGAAGGACATCCATTTGAAATCGTTACTGATCATGCGTCACTGAAATGGCTGATGGCCAAACTGATCTCCACGGCCACTTGGCCAGATGGGCTTTGAAATTACAGGCGTTTGACTTCACGATAAGACACCGCAAGGGAAGTCAGCACGTCGTACCGGACACACTATCAAGGATGTTCGCCCCTGAAGGAGCCGAGTTGGCCCAGGAGGACGACAGCCCCCTATGGATCGACTTGGACCATCCCGCCTTCAAGTCAGCATGTTAAATCCAGCTGATGAATACGATTCAGTACCAGTTGCCACAGCTGCCAGAACTACGGGTGACGGAAGGATTTATATACAAGCGGACGAGACACGCCTCTGGAGACCCCATTCAAGAAGAGGAACAGTGAAAGTTATGGGTGCCCAAAGAACTGACATGCGAATTGATTAAGCGGGCTCATGACCACCCATTGAGTGCACACGGCGGTTATGGTCGTACGCTTCGGCAACTGAAGACTTACTTCTAAGATGGCGCAGCAAGTGAAAAAGTACGTAGCCGCTTGTGAGCTGTGCAAATGATCTAAAGCGCCCAATTCTGTTCTTTGGCCCCCGATGGGAAAATTTGAGCTACCGGTGCGGGTGCTCCACCGCCTGTATATAGATCTCATCGGTCCGTACCCTTTCTCGACTTCGGGATATACGGGAGCTGTCGTGGTCCTGGACCACTTGTCCAAATTTCCGATCGTGGAACCTCTTCGAAACCTGCACACCGGCCCCATAGTCAGTTTTCTGGAAAATCGCGTTTTCCATATATTTGGAGTACCGGAGAAGCTGGTCTCCGACAACGGAGTTCAGTTCACCTCGTCTAGATTTTGGGAATTAATGGAGAAGTGTGGCATTACGCATCAGTGGACTGCCGTTTATTCTCCGCAAGCCAATGCGTCCGAGCGATTGAACCGCACCCTCATAGCCGCCATTCGGGCCTACGTCCTACCGGATCAGAAGGATTGGGACCGCAGGATTTCCGCCATCACCTGTGCCCTGCGTTCGTCTTATCACTCCACCACAGGCATCTCCCCATACTTTGCCGTGTTCGGCCAGCATATGATTTGTCACGGAAACTCGTGCCGGCTATTGCAACAGTTGAAAGGGTTGGAAGACCCAAAAGTGGTGCTGGAGCCGCACGAGAAACTCCAAATTCTACGAGAACAAATCCGGGAGAGGATAGAAGACCGTCCCATCCTTCTGGCTTCAAGGCAGGCGACGAAATCTACCGACGGAATTTTAGACAAAGTGAAGCAGGTCGGAACTACACTGCCAAGCTAGACAAGAAGTTCGTGAAGTGTCGAGTCTTACAAGTTTTAAGTCCCACGCGGTACCACATTGCGGACATGTCCGGAAGGGAGCTGGGAGTTTACCATGCCAAAGACCTACGACGCTGAGAGAAAAAAAAGAAAAAAAAAACGTCATAGGGCCAAGCAGCGTTTCCTTCAGTCTCCCCATGCCTGGTAGGCATCGTGGACACTGCCCTGTAATGAATCATGCGACGCCGCTGGTGACCACTAGTAACACACTTTGCTGCTAGGTGGCTTGTCATTTCACGTTGGTTGCGACCAGCGCACATCCCACGTCAATTTTGTCGTAGGATGTCAACAGAATTGATAGCCACATGGGAGTGAAGTGTGGAGGTAGTGGCCGCCACCCATGAGGAAGTCCCGGAGTGTGCCGACAGTTCGGTCAAATTCAACTCAACCAAATGATGGTGAGTATTGGCAACTCGAATGAATATACCGACGTCATACACTATAATACACTTCTCATTTATTGCCCGAACCCAGTGTACAACTTGGATGTGAGTGAGAATATTCGTGGGCAGGCTAATCCAGACAGAACACCGAGCGCCGCTTCTAATACGGTATATGCAGCCAAAGCGGTGCCAACAAGCATGAATAGGTTTAACAATAACAGGAAGAAGAACTTTCCTACAAAATGGTCATCCCAGATATCCATCGACTATTCAAAAGTAGTGGTAAATTTATCAGAAATTGGAATTGGTAATTCGGCGAATGCAAAGTTTGTTTTTCCGCTTCGAATTAAAATAACGTTTTTTGTAATAGTTAAACTAACTGCGGATATCATCAATCAATCCATGCAGAGAACAGAACTAGATCGACGAGGATACAAAACACCGCAAATAGAAAATTTGGGAGCTACACTGGACCAATTCGATACAATAGACTTCTCTGATTATGATCTACGCAAACGTGATGGATGTTCGTATTTGCCTAGATTAAAGTGCCTGCTTTTAATAAACAACCGGATAATACGAATGGACGATTACTTGCATGAATCTATCCCCAATTTGGAGTCAGTAGTTCTTACTGGGAACAATATTCAAGAGTTGGGCGATTTGGAACCACTCACGCACCTCAAAAAGCCGGAAACCTTGTGCTTGCTTGTAAACCCCGGATCTACAAAGCCATATTACAGTGAGTATGTTGCATACCAGTTAAACCCGATCCAATCTGAGGGACATATAAATTAAACAACGATAAAAGGTAGAAAATTTTTCTTTTAGAAGACGTTTGATTATGTAGATAACTGTCTATTAATCACAGCGATCTGTACAGTTTTAAAGTTCGGCATAAAATAGAGTAATCGTTACCCAACTGACAAGGGGTTGTCGTTTTCCCTGATCTTTGTCGTCAATTGGTTACATGGACCAATCAAAGCAAAATTGTCTCAAGGCAGATTTTAACTTGTAATTGTAAATTTCTCATAGAAAGCAGCGCGACTCGCAGTTAAACAAGTCAAAAATTATGTTCTATTGCAATGTCGTATTATTTTATTAGACTCGTATATAATAACTAAAATTTTAGTTTTAAACAATTAGTAAGAGATAAGGAATCTTATGCACAAAGTTCATTGACGTGTGTGTATAATGAAATAAGACAATTTTCTTTTCTTTTTTTCTATTAAAAACCCATTTCGGATATTGTAAATTAGATTAAGATTGTTGGGAATACATTAAAATCATTAGTTTTAAGTCAGTTGAAGATAAGCTGCTAGGAACACACTCCGAAAATGATCTTATGAAGAAAAACAGGATAGAATGGAATTGCTCTCTAATGTCTAACTTTAGGGAATGTTGCTTACAATTTTTACGGAATACAATGTTGCATAGACTTTGAAGACGTTGGCGATGCCGTCATAAAAACGATAGGTTTTAATAAGTTGAGTCAGAATAGGGTTGAAAATCTTAGTTAGTAATGTTGCGAATTCCGGCGCACCGACTTTCTCCCATTCGCAACTTCTAGTTGCCGCCGTAACATTTCCACCTTCCTTTGGGCACTCCTACCTTTTCCTCTGCGTATTCATTTAATTTTATTAACAATTTTCCAATTTCCCTTCAATTTTTATGTCTTCATCATCACAATTCTACCCTTATTTCCAACTAAAATCATACAACATATACTAATAATTTCAATTTTCCCACTAACAACATTCCATTTATTAATTCCCACTAACAAACTTCATTCAATACCTTTTCCCTAACAAAACCTAATTCCTTTCCTTCATACTAAGTAATTCTATTTACTAATTCCCACTAACCAATTTAATTTTTTATGATGAATGGGAGATCGACCATCCATGGCACCATTAGCTGCGTCGTGAGTTCTCGATCGAGGGTCTGCTGGAACCCTGAGTTCAAGCTCCCCCGGGCGCACGGAAGTACTCTTTTTAGGGTATCGGCAAAACCAATAGCTTCCGAAATGTGTATATGTGACACTTTGAATTCAACCAAGCGCTTCTTGGAGTGTTCAAATTACCATATGTAAAACAATGGATACTATTGAGTTTGTCGATATAGACCAAAATATGTGTGGGTAGCGGAATCGAAGTGTAATGAACTTCGATTACGTTACCCAGATGCGACAGCGGTAATTGGAGAAGAATTTGGATTGCGGGATCGGATTGGATAAAGGTGAAAGGTGAAATCAAGTGGTGAGGATTGAGGCAGTGAGATTTTGATTTAGAAAAGACGAGGAAGTTTTCGGAGTGGAAAAAAATTGATTTTTGGTGGTGATTTATTTTTTTAGAGTTTGAATTCGGCAAATAACAGTGTTGATTTTGGGGAGGAATTTTGCTTTTCTTGTGCGATAGTGTGTGGTGTGACACAGAACATATGCAAAAATTTGGATAGTGTGATTCACTAGCTAACGGAGTTTGACTTAAAAATTTACTTGTGAATAGTGAATAGTAGAATAAAACAATTTGCTTATAGCAATAAAACGTGTAATTGAAGTGTGGTGGGAAATAAACTTCTTACGAAAAGATTAAATTAGTGCGAATTTGTGCTGAACTTCGAGATTAATTATTAATTAATTCATTATTCAGAGAAAAAAAAACAAACAAAACTAATTTTGTTAGATTGTGGAGAGGACCCGGTGCATTAAGGTGAATTTTTCTGCGAGTACGCTGGTACGACGGATTGGAGACTTGAAAGTGACCGTTGCCTTTTTAGTTTTTTTTGTAGTCTTAAATTTAAAAATCTGATTTTCAGTGGCCCCACGCTTCTTTTTTTGTATTTCATCGGGCGCTCGGAGTTCTGCAAGGAAAGAAGTAAGTATCAATTTGGTATTTTGTTTTAAAATTTTCTAAATTTTATTTTTCTTTTTAGAAGCTTATTTTATTGTGCTATATTTTCCTTTATATTCTTTTGTTTAGCTCTCAAAAGGGCCTTTTACTCGTTTTTGGAATTTTTTTCCTGCAAAGTTTTTGGTTGTAAATAGAATTCTTGAATTAAATAAAACGGCCATGTCACTTTAAACCAATCATCTTTCATTTCTCAAAATGAGCTCCCTTTCCCATCCTTTTCCCTTTGTGCTAGTTTTTATGTAAGGTGGCTCAGCACGAGCAGGGGGTGTCCCGGAAGTCCCACGACACGATTGAGCGCTAGCTGGCCTCAGTATGCCACCCCGGGCTACACACCCCTCTGCTAATTACTTAATGTCTGCAACTGCGGTGACTTTCGTTTGTTTAATTGATTTTGATTGCTTGCTTTTATTATAGTTTATATTTTACAATTTTTGGTTTGTTGGGCTTGAGTACCTGGAGTGCCTGGCTTGAATAGTGGTCTGTGCATTTCAGGGAATATTTTTTTTTGTTTTGTTTTGTTAAAAATTTTGATAAATTGTTAAAAAGATATAGTTTCGGTTTTTATTGATTATTTAATGATAGAATTTCGATCACGGGGTTCGCCGCAGTTGCAGTGGCGCCTACCGTGCTGTTTTGTGTTCGATAGTCTCCACCGGCTATGATAGTGGTCATGCTATAGCAGTGTGGATGTTGGTTGGGATCAACCGAATTTCAAGTCTTTGGTTATATCTCCCTGCACGGGATAGTTGGACTTAGACCCAACTCTTGGAATCAGCCAACGCTTTTGGCCCTTCCATCATCTATGTGGTGACAGCTTTGGGATTTGTGCGGCTCTTGTCCGAGCCATTATGAAGTCCGTAGCGTTTCATAATGGTCTCGTAGTCAGCCTTTTATCGTGATCATCAGAACAGAGTCCGCCTACGAGTCCCATTTTTATACCAGGCACTGTTGTGGTTTGTCTGCTTCGTGTTATGTCTAAATTTTAGTCACTATCCCATTCAATTACCTTACTTTTCCCTTTCCATTAATGGGGAGAATCATTTTGAGAAATGATAGCAAATTCAGTTTTATAATTCCATTTACACTCGCTCGCACTCATTCCACTTGTTTTTATTATACATATTCTTTTATCTCGCTATCATATTGAAAGTTTAGGGTTTTATTGATTGTTTAATAGTTACAGTTAGGTATTTGGTTATTTTATTTTATTGGGGAATGTAGGTTTAGCTTAGTTATAGATTATTGGGTTTAATTAGGGTTTTGACTTAGATTAGTTTTAGATTATTGATTTTACGGTTGTTAGTTTAGAATAAATTCTTTTAATTTTAATGATTGAGTTTGTTTTAGTTAATTTTGGATTTGAGTTATTTTAGGTTGGGTTTGATTATTGAGTTTGGTTTAGGTTTATCAGTTAGGTATTGGTTAGGGTTAAGTTTCAAGTATTGTATATTATTGAGAATTTCAGTTTTTATTTTAGCTAGTAAGATTTTAAAATTTTTAAAATTTTATATATTTATTTACTTGTCCGTTTGTCCGTCTGGCATTCAAATTTTAATTTATTTTTAAAGAATCGTTTGTTCGTCCGTCTGTGATTTATAAAATTATTTATTTTATTCAAATTGTCGGTTTTGTCCGTCTGTTCATAGATTTTTATATTTCTAAATTGTTTAGATGATCTGTGGTTTTTTATCATTTTTCATTTTCATCATGTTTCCGCACACGCCATATGAGTACTTCGCTTGCCCTTCACCACGTTCTTCTCAGGATTTGCCAGAATCTCATTCATAGCATCCGTTCCGGGATAATGGCCAGACACCTGAATCGGATAAAACTTTTATTCCCATGCACAAATGGGGGTTCAAGTTTGTTGGAAGCTCAGGTGGAATGGATGCTCGCCAGTTTGTGTTCCGCGTTAGCACCCTGGCTCAAAGCTACGGCATTTCGGAGAGTGAATTGGTGTCGACCCTGCATATTCTCCTTTAAGGGTCTGCCGAAAACTGGTACTGGCATATGCGTGAACTGTATAGAGACTTGAGTTGGAGTCAGCTGAAATGTGAACTCATTGAGCGATTTGGATCTCAGCTTGATGATCCACATATTTGGAAAAATATGTTCGCCCGCAAGCAGAGATCCCACGAGCCGCTCATAGAGTTCTTTGAATCCATTGAAGCGATGTCTCTCCAACTCAGGACTCCGATGAGGGACACGGATCTGTGGGAACTAGTCTTTAAAAACATGAATCTCCGATTGCAGGAGCATCTGGCTGGACATGAGTTCTCAACCACCCGAGATCTCGTCAGAATGTGTCGCCGAATTGAAGTCACATGGCAACGGCTGGAAATGGATAACGTTCGATATCCAGTTCAGACATGTGAAGTCAATTCCTTGCAACTGCATGACGAATTTTCGGCTGGTTATGATTCATGTCACCGGTCCGGTGCCCTCCCTGCTGAAGCGCATCCGGCTTTTCCCCTGCCTTCATTTTCTCGGGAAATTAGAATTCAGTCACCGAGGTCTGTAGATGTTTCTACACAGACGTCGCTGCCTGAGCTCCAATTTCACCAAAGCAATACCCTGGACGTGGCTTGTGACTTTGATTTTGATTGCAAGCCTAACCGGAAGCGGCGAGGATCGAAGTCACGATTCCACAGATCATGGAAATATTTTGTCACGCGACGGTTTCTCAAGCGAGCGTGCATTGAGTCAATCGTGACATCGCACGAAGACAAGCGGCCTTATGCTGAGGGCAGCATTAAGGGACGCAAATTGAAAGGTCTGTTAGACAGTGGTGCAAGCGTTAGCATCCTGGGAGCGGGAGCCCTTGACCTCGTTCGTGACCTTGGTTTGTATCTTCATTCGATGCATGCCAATGTCAAAACGGCATCAGGCCATAAGGCTGTCGTGTTGGGATACGTTACTGCATTGGTTCAATTCAATAATCGAACTCGGTTGATTCGGTTTTTGATTGTTCCGGCATTAACGAATTCTATTTATCTCGGGATTGATTTTTGGGACGCTTTTAACATCACGCCAGTTTTATTGCCCTTGTCTGCAGAATCTTTTATGTCTACTTCAGTCCCCTTGAGTTGTTCCTCTCTTGCGGCCGGCGACTCATCCGAAGTTGTTGACCACCACCTATCTTCCATCGATAAGGTGAAGCTGAGCAAAATCATCCCGATTTCTAAACGTCATTATTCGGGTACTGCTCATTGCACGGTCGATACTCATTACAGTGGTGAAATTGTACTGCTGAATGAGGTGCACAATGATTCGGATGGAGCATTGTCGGCCGGGAGGAGCGAGTTAAGTGACGGATACTGGGGCTCGCCAATTACCTAAACAGAAACCAGACAGAATATTTCCATGGTGTGAAGTCCAGTGAATGTCTACCTTTTTTTGTTTTTTTTCGGTTACCCCTGCTGACAATCTTCGTTTGCCCGGCTGAATGAGACACTCAGGGTCTGGGTCGTCCCCACGATTGTTGCGAATTCTGGCGTACCGACTTTCTCCCATTCGCAACTTCTAATTGCCGCCGTAACATTTCCACCTTCCTTTGGGCACTCCTACCTTTTCCTCTGTGTATTGATTTAATTTTATTAACATTCTTCCAATTTCCCTTCAATTTTTATTTCTTCATCATCACAATCCTACCCTTATTTCCAACTAAAATCATATAACATATACTAATAATTTCAATTTTCCCACTAACAACATTCCATTTATTAATTCCCACTAACAAACTTCATTCAATACCTTTTCCCTAACAAAACCTAATTCCTTTCCTTCATACTAAGTAATTCTATTTACTAATTCCCACTAACCAATTTTATTTTTTATACTAACAAAAATTAATTCACGTTCCCCTACTAATAAAATTCAATGTCATGCCCAAATGCATCGTTGAAGTTGCTTATGAGATGAATGGGAGATCGACCATCCATGGCACCATTAGCTGCGTCGTGAGTTCTCGATCGAGGGTCTGCTGGAACCCTGAGTTCAAGCTCCCCCGGGCGCACGGAAGTACTCTTTTTGGGGTATCGGCAAAACCAATAGCTTCCGAAATGTGTATATGTGACACTTTGAATTCAACCAAGCGCTTCTTGGAGTGTTCAAATTACCATATGTAAAACAATGGATACTATTGAGTTTGTCGATATGGACCAAAATATGTGTGGGTAGCGGAATCGAAGTGTAATGAACTTCGATTACGTTACCCAGATGCGACAGCGGTAATTGGAGAAGAATTTGGATTGCGGGATCGGATTGGATAAAGGTGAAAGGTGAAATCAAGTGGTGAGGATTGAGGCAGTGAGATTTTGATTTAGAAAAGACGAGGAAGTTTTCGGAGTGGAAAAAAATTGATTTTTGGTGCTGATTTATTTTTTTTAGAGTTTGAATTCGGCAAATAACAGTGTTGATTTTGGGGAGGAATTTTGCTTTTCTTGTGCGATAGTGTGTGGTGTGACACAGAACATATGCAAAAATTTGGATAGTGTGATTCACTAGCTAACGGAGTTTAACTTAAAAATTTACTTGTGAATAGTGGAATAAAACAATTCGCTTATAGCAATAAAACGTGTAATTGAAGTGTGGTGGGAAATAAACTTCTTGCGAAAAGATTAAATTAGTGCGAATTTGTGCTGAATTTCGAGATTAATTATAAATTAATTAATTATTCAGAGAAAAAAAAAACAAACAAAACTAATTTTGTTAGATTGTGGAGAGGACCCGGTGCATTAAGGTGAATTTTTCTGCGAGTACGCTGGTACGACGGATTGGAGACTTGAAAGTGGCCGTTGCCTTTTTAGTTTTTTTTGTAGTCTTAAATTTAAAAATCGGATTTTCAGTGGCCCCACGCTTCGGGCGCTCGGAGTTCTGCAAGGAAAGAAGTAAGTATCAATTTGGTATTTTGTTTCAAAATTTTCTAAATTTTATTATTCTTTTTAGAAGCTTATTTTATTGTGCTATATTTTCCTTTATATTCTTTTGTTTAACTCTCAAAAGGGCCTTTTACTCGTTTTTGGCATTTTTTTTCCTGCAAAGTTTTTGGTTGTAAATAGAATTCTTGACTTAAATAAAACGGCCATGTCACTTTAAACCCATCATCTTTCATTTCTCATAATGAGCTCCCTCTCCCATCCTTTTCCCTTTGTGCTAGTTTTTATGTAAGGTGGCTCAGCAGGAGCAGGGGGTGTCCCGGAAGTCCCACGACACGATTGAGCGCTAGCCGGCCTCAGTATGCCACCCCGGGCTACACACCCCTCTGCTAATTACTTAATGTCTGCAACTGCGGTGATTCCGTGGTTGCTACAGTAATTGCAACGCCATAAATAAATGGAATTGGCTAGGTTTTTGGATTGAGTTTGTGTCATGCTTTGGATTTTTCTCGTCTTTAAAATTGAGAATGTTGTTTTAGAAACTGAGTTAATTCAATTTGTGGTTACGAATTTTCGTAGTTCGGAAAGTGCTTTTCAAAAATTGTTCAACACTGAAGTAAATTTAAAGTGAAAGCTTGATGGATACTTGAATCAAACTGAATTGGCTCTAAAATCTATCTTTATTCTATCGCCTTTCGATATTTCTGCATGGCGATTTCGCACAACATGCTATTGGGATCACTGTGTTGTTAACATTGATCACTCTATTATGTTGTGAAATAGTGCTGTGATATTTCTTAATGACGGATATTGTGGTCCGATTGAAACCCTTCTTGATTTTCATCTACAAACCTAGTTGGATTCGACTGCAGAATCAAGTCTGCATTTTCGCTTGAATATCTTAGTAGTGGGAAAATCGTATCGTCACATTATACGAGGTGTGTTCAAAAAATATCGCGAATTTTGTTTTTTTTCAAAAATTATTTATTTATTCATGAATATCTATTTTGTCCCCTTCAAAGTAATCCCCATGAGATATTATACACTTGTGCGAACGGTTTTTCCAATCTTCGAAGCACTTCAAAAAATCAGTTTTTTTAATCTTGTTCAGCTCCTCCTTCGATGCCGTCTTTATCTCGTCAAGCGTAGCGTAACGTCGTCCTTTCATGGGCTTCTTCAGTTTAGGAAACAAGAAAAAGTCACAGGCGGCCAGATCTGGGGAATACGGTGGCTGCGGCATCATTAGTGTGTTGTTTTTGGCCAAAAAGTCGCGCACAAGCAACGATGTGTGAGCAGGGGCGTTATCGTGGTGCAAAAGCCAATTTTTGTTCTCCCACAAATCCGGGTGTTTCTGGCGGATTGCTTCGCGCAAATTGCGCATAACTTGCACGTAATATTCCTCATTGACCGTTCTTCCCTGTGGCAAGAACTCATGATGCACCACGCCCCTGCAATCGAAGAAAACTGTCAGCAAAACGTTCACATTCGACCGACCTTGGCGCGCTTTTTTCGGTCTTGGTTCATGCGGCAGCTTCCATTGATATGATTGAGCTTTGGTTTCTACGTCATAACCATAAACTCACAATTCGTCACCAGTTATGACCCTCTGGAGCAAATTTGGTTCGTCGCGGACAGAGTTTAACATCTCATTAGCAATGTTCATGCGTTGCTGTTTTTGGTCGCAATTGAGCAATTTTGGTACGAATTTCGCGGCGACCCGTCTCATGCCCAAATCGTTGATAAAAATCGAATGGCATGAGCCAATCGATATGTTTAGGTCCTCAGCAACTTCTCTAACGGTGATTCGACGATTGGCCAATACCATTTTCTCCACTTCATTAATTTTTTCGTCTGTTGTTGAAGTGCTCGGGCGTCCGGCACGCTCTTCGTCGTTCACATCTTCTCGGCCTTCTAAAAACATTTTGTACCACCGGTAAACGTTGCTACGGTCCAAGGTAGCTTCTTCGTATGCCACAGTCAACATTCGGAATGCATCCGCGCACTTAATTTCGTTTTTCACACAAAATTTGATACACGTTCTTTGATCCATTTTTTTGAATAAGTTAAAATCGAAGACGATTGAAAACACGTGCAAGTAAAGCAGCTATCACCAATTAAGTGAACATTCAAAATGGCCGAGCTTGTCGGCATAAGTGACAGACACGGGTACCAATATAACGCCACAAAAAAATCGAAATTCGAATATACGTAACCCGCGAAAATTCAAAATTTTGAACACACCTCGTATCTTCCAACATTGCAATGAATTAATAATCAAAATGCATCGTAACGATTGTAGTGCAAGAGGAGAAGAAGAAGTACAAATATTTTACAATTGTATACATTTACTTTTATCAACTTTTAAGTTTTTTTTTTATTAAATATTTTTTTTCCGAATCCTTTTCCCTTTTTAAGTGTTTCTTAAAAGAATTTCTTGGTTTTATCAAATTAAACGCCATCACCAATTTACCAGCGAGAATAAAATGTTGTGCAATATGTGCAAGAAGGAGCAAGTTAAGACCTTAAAGTTTAGTTTGATAGAATTCACAATTCATTTCATCTATATGGAACAATGAGTTGATTTTAGATTGTCATTGCCTGCATTTACTAATGTCCAGTGAAATTCAGAAATCAGCCATTTTTTTCACCAATCCCTTTATTTGGTTGATTTTGAATTTTAATATTTTCTTATTTTAATTTCTCTCCCATTGAAATTGGACACGATTTTTATAAAAAACTGGAAACACTCTTTGGTACAAGATTAAATGTTAATTTGTAAAAATTTGCTTTCGAATGAAATTGAACAATCAAATATGGTCTGTTATTAGTTTCACCCATTTATCATTCCACTACTTGAAAATGAAAACATATTAAAATCATTAAATATAATTACCGATTTAGATATACATTACTTATCAAAAGAACACATTAAATTATATTGAAAATAAAAAAATTATGTAAGTTTTCCTTTGTAAATAATTTGTTCCCATAACTAAAGGTTAACTTGAAGAAACAAAGACTTTTCTATGTTGCTAAGTTTCTTAAGCGCTGTATTCTTAATTTTAATGCAGTAATCATTTTTATACTGAACACTGTCAGGTTTAGCGAATTTTATATTGAAAACGTATCGTAAAAATTTTACGAGGCCTAGAGAAACCACTTATAATAGGAGTTAAATTGCAGTACAGTCAAGTTTATTAAAATAACATGGATTGTTAAACCTTAACAACGACTTTCCTTTCCAGTGGTTTTTCTTTTCAGCGGGAAATAAGGTGCAGGGTAGGTATGCCGTCGCGAGGGTAGGATTTGAGAAAATCCGCTGAGGTCGGTTTCGCGTCGCGCGCGGTACGCGGTATCTTTGTTGTTTTGCCTTTTTATTAGCGTAGCTTTCGTCGGGTTGAGTTAGCGTAGCACATTTTTCGGTACCGCGTCGGAAATCCGGGCACGCGAAGTAAAAATTAGATTTTTGTCCTCGACTGGTTAAATGAAGAAATACGGAGTAACGTAAAGTAGGTTTCCTCTCCGTATGGTTTTGTTTTGTGACGCGTTTGAAAACGGGCGTGTATTGGTGGCTGAAGATTGTAGATGAGCGTAATCCATCCGGAGACCCGCGACCGAAATCCTCTCCGATCTAGCTGGCCGACAAGCAGCCACCGCGTGAATGGGTTACGGTGCACGGATTGGTTGACCGGTTGGTACCATCCGTTGGCACTTCTGAGACTTAACGTCTAGAACCGATGAGAGGTCGGTTCCTCGTTCGGACGTAGACTTAAAATCATTACACTCGTTTTTAATAAAATAATAGTTTTTGTTAACATTTGCCTTCCACATAATCGGTCCTTTCTTTCCACATCAAAAACATGCCAGATAAAATTAACAATGACATTCTTAACGATTATTATACGTCTCTATCTAGCTAGTACATCCGTTACCGAAGCTTTTAGCTGAGAGAAATAAAATAAAAATACTAGCTCTAAGTCCAAGATTAAAGCAGTACATAACTTACCAAAAAACTTTCTGATGTCCATTTTGATAAGATGATGAATGGAGACACACTCAGAAACTTCACAATTCAACACTAAGATGATGAGATCTTATTATATAATAAATATAAATCAATATTGACTAACAAAAGCAAGCCGGTAGTCTTTTAATCGCTTTCGAATTTGCTTGTTTAGCTTGTTTCGTTGATCGCTTCCAATTAAAAAATGACTCGCTCGCAGTGGCTCACGTGTCTTTATATACCCAAACGAACGTCATACTAGAATGTCCGGTAACATTCTACCTGGTCTAGTAACTGCTACCAAATTCCAAGAGTTTGTGGCGGTCACGATTTACGACAGCCAGATGTCGCCGACCACAGCAGCGGTGTTGCAGAATCGCCGTCAAGCCAACACTCTTCAACTAAATTTGATCGAGTCCGGACGTAACTAACGTGCTCCGTAACAATTAATACGAATGGCACCGGCCATCTTTGATTTGCCTGCATAGTCAGTTATCGTTGAAATAAACGTCATTGCGCTATTAAATTAACGTGGAGTATTATTTCATACGCACGTCCGTAAATTAGTGACCCCAAGTGCAGTGACACGCGGAATCTCATCGGCGTTGAATACCCGATAATGTCGAACCACGTGCCCGACAGCGTAGTTGCATTTGCATGGACGACCTCGCACAACCTCGCATGCCCGACTTCGCACCAGGACGCATGCCCGACCTCGCACAGTGTCGCATGCCCGACCTCGCACCAGGCCGCATGCCCGACCTCACACCAGGCCGCATGTCCGACCTCTCACAGTGTCGCATGACCGACCTCGCACCAGGCCGCATGCCCAACCTCGCACAGTATCGCATGCCCGACCTCGCATTACGTTGCATGCCCGACCTCGCACTGCAGCCGCATGCCCAATCAGCGACATTTACGATGTAACAACCCGTTTTCGCTCCAACCCGCATCCGATCAACAGCCACCACCGCAGCATCAACCTGCAACCGCATACTGCCATATCGACAAACGTCATCACGTGCGGCCATACCATCTGGTGAGTTTATTCGTGATATCTGTTTCCACGACGATATCACAAAAGGGGGAGTACTGTAGCGGTCACGACATACAGGTATGACAACCAGATGTCGCCAACCACAGCAGCGGTGTTGCAGAATCGCCGTCAAGCCAACACTCTTCAACTAGATTTGATCGAGTCCGGACGTACCTAAAGTGCTCCGTAACAATTAATACGAACTGCACCGGCCATCTTTGATTTGCCTTCATAGTCAGTTATCGTTTAAATAAACGTCATTTTTTTTGTGGTAGGGAGGTGAAGGCATTTACGGCCGCCGAGTCTGGCAGTGTGGGACTCCCATGGAGGATACCCTTGGACTACCCACTAAACACCTCCCCTGTCAATCTGAGAACCTAGCCTGGAACCGTTTGACACATTACTTCGGGCCAGGTCTCGTTTTGTTACGCCGTGGGGCACCTTCAAGCTGGGGAGTCCCTTTCCTAGCGGGAGGGGAGAGGGGAAGAGGAAATGCCAGAAGAGCGATCCCCCAGCCCCAGCACCTCCGGCTGCTGTGAGTCCCTTTTATCTTTTAGGACTGCCCGAGCATAATGTGCCACCTGGTTCCATTTGTCAACTGATTCGAGCATCACCACAACTATATTATCCGGGGTGAGCTCTCCCGTCTCCCTGTAGAGTTCCCTTCGCAGCCTGGCCCATTTGGTACACGCAAAAAATGTGTGACAGGCATTGTCCTCCTCTCCTGGGCAATACCGACAATCGGGAGACCGTGACTTACCGATCTTGTGCAGGTAAGACTGAAAACACCCGTGCCCGCTCAAAAGCTGGGTCAGATAGAAGTCAGTCTCACCATGCCTTCGATTTAGCCACGGTCTCACATCCGGGATGAGGCGCGCAGTCCACCTTCCCTTCGTGCAATTCCTCCAAGACTGCTGCCAATCGTTGAGCGAGCGTTGTCTCTCCTCGCGGACAACCATCTCCCTCGCATCCTCGTTTCGGCACAGGTAAATAGTGCGGCGCTCTCTAGCAAGGAGGGCGATAGGTATCACGCCTGCAATCACTCTCACCGCCGAGTCGGAGACTGTTGGATACGAAGATGCAATTCTCAGTGCTCCTCTTCTCTGTACCTGTGCCAATCGTTTTTGGTATACCTCCTTGCTGAGAGCGTCGCCCCATACCTCTGCTCCGTACAGTAGCACTGACCCTACAGCACTCATCAAGAGGCGTCTTCTTGATGGGCTGGGTCCCCCTACGTTGGCCATAAGCCGACTCAGGGCCGATATTCCCGAAGCAGCCTTCTCAGCCGTTGCCCTGATTCGCTCAGAGAAACTCATCTTCGAGTCGATCAGTAGCCCCAGGTACTTCACCGCTGGCTTCGATTCGATTTGTATATCTCCAATACTGATCATGCTTACTCTAGGGGTTCTCTTTTTTATCAAGATGACCACTTCGGTTTTCTCCAGTGCTCAACTGAGCCTGCGAGCAGTCATCCAGTCCCTCACTCGGCGCATTAGCATACCTAGCCTAAGTTGCGCTTGTTCACAGGTGCGTCCGGTGACCAGAGCCGCAACATCATCCGCATAGCCGACCAAGCGCGACTCATCTGGCATCTCAAGTCTCAGTAGCCCGTCGTAAGACACGTTCCACTGGTCCGGACCAATGATAGATCCCTGGGCAGCACCCGATGTAACTTCCATCCTTCGTTGGCCCTATGTCGTGTCGTAGAGCAGGCTTCGGTCCTTTAGGTAGTTCCTCAAAAGCCGCATTAGATATTCTGGAACTTGAAAAGAGTTTTCCAGCGTGTCCAGAATATCCACCCATCTAGCGGAGTTGAAGGCATTACTGACGTCGAGTGTCACCAACAGGACGATCCGTCGCTTGGTGCGACTATATGCCTCTGCCTTTTGGACCGCGCTCACCACCTCTGCAATCGCATCAATGGTAGAACGTCCTGCTCTAAAGCCGTACTGCCGAGGAGATAGGTCCCCAGCAGCACAAATCGCGTCAGTGAGTCTTCCCTTGATGAGTTTCTCTAGCACTTTCCCAGCCGTGTCTAGCATGCATAACGGGCGGTATGCAGACGGCGATTCGGGATTTCCCTTCCCCTTGCTGACCAGCACGAGCCTCGCCACCTTCCATCGTACCGGGAAAACCCCGTCCCGTAGGTAAGCGTTGAATGTGCTGAGCAGCAAGTCAGGACAATGGTGATAGACAAGCTACAAAACCTCAGCTGGAGCACCATCTGGACCTGGAGCCTTCCTCGCTTTCAGGGAGAGGACTGCCTCCTCCAGTTCCAGCTGTGTGAAGAGTGGGCACTCGACTGCTGTTTCCCCATGGACAGCGTCAATACGGACGGGATGGGCGGGGAAGAGTCCCCGCACTATCGCGTCCATCTTTTCCGCGTCATGTATACAAGGCTTCCGTAGGGCACCAAGTTTCCCCATGACCAGCTTGTAGCCAAGGCCCCACGGATCCGTATTTACATCGTCCACGAGGTCTTGCCAGCATCGGGCCTTGCTCTTGTTAATAAGCCTGCGAAGATATTTCCTGCCGGACCTGTATGCTGCTAGCCTAGTGTCTGCCTCCTCCCGTGTTCGCGCCCGCTGGGCCTCTCGCCGAAGTTTGTGACACTCGCTTCTTTGTTCGGCGATCTCGTTTGACCACCAGTATACTGGAGGCTTACTGTGTCGGGGTCTCCAACGGGGCATGGAAGACTCGCAAGCAGCTATGATGGTACTCATAGTTGAGTTCACCAAGTCCTTGGCTGTAGGCCCTCCACTCCCTGGCGGAGCTCCCAGCAACGGTGCGCCTGCCGTAAGCGCGTCAGCGAACCTCTCAACGTCCATCCTCCCAGTCCTCCATCCGAGGATTTAAGTTTGGGCATATGCACGCAGAATGGCAATGTCGTGAATCTCAACCGCTATATACTGGTGATCACTAGCCGAGTAGTCCTCTAGTACTCGCCAGTTGTGTACTCTAGGTACCAGGGACTCCGAAGCGAGTGTCACATCGGGTATGGTTCCTACGCAACCCCAGCGGCGGAAAGTAGGGGTGTTACCAGTATTTAGGACAAAAAACGTTGTTCTGGCCGCCATGTCCAAGATTTGCTTTCCCCTTGGGTCGGATTGTGACATACCCCATTCAATGGCTCTAGCGTTGAAGTCTCCCCCGACCAGCATGTGGCCCTCTGTGTTCGAGACAGCGTCCTCCAGGGCATCGAGTTTGGTTCGAAAAGATCGCATTGCCTCGTTAGGCGTCAGATAAACACTGAAATATGTTATCCCTGAACACCGCACCCACACAAAACCATCCCCGCGTCCATGGCCCTGCACCTGAAGGCGGGCGCTGTCTCGAACCCAGATGGCCGAGGTACTAGATTTGTCAGGGTACCACGCTTGCGAGTCCTTGTTATGATGTTGCTCGCTCAGCAACAGGAAGTCAGCTTTCTTATCCCTCGCAAACTGCTCAAGTAGGTCCTGGGCGTTTGTGCTTCGGTGCAAATTGACCTGCAGGATACGGATCATTTGAGTATCGATTTGGCTTTAGTTAGGGCCTCCTTGAAAACCCGGCATCTCCCTGTCCCCGGCTCATGTTTGAGGTCGCCGGGTGCTAGCTTAGCATCTTTGCAAAGAATGCATTTTGCCTCGTTCGTGCACTCCTTGCTTTTGTGCCCCGTTTCACCACATTTGTAGCACAGAGATCTCCTGTCGGGTCCCCTACAGCCATACGCGGTGTGTCCGTATTCGAGGCATCTGAAGCAGCGGATAGGGATCGCTCTTCTCCGTATCCTGCAGATCACCCAACCTATCTTAATTTTGCCCTTCACCAGGATTTGCTGGGCGTCTTTATCAGCTAGTTCGACAATGCGTTGCCCCCTTGTGTTTTCACGTGTCAATCTTGCCTTGACTTCACTTAAGCTGGGGAACTCCCTCCTAATGGCATCCTCTACTTCAGCTTTGTCCGTGACGCAGTCGAGGTCCCTGATTTCCAGGGTGGCCATTGGTTCGAGCGAGGCAACCGTTGCCGCATCTCCAAGAACCTTTTGAACCGCGTCACGGAATGCATCTTTGTTTGTGACCTCTGGCCCGAATTCCACAAGCAGGCCACCGGTCCGGGTTGGTCGAACTGCTTTGATGGCAGTTTTGGTGTCGTCTGGCTTGACCGCTCCTTTAATTTCACGGAGGACATCTGCGTAGGTTCGGCCCTTAGTGGGTTTAATAAGCAGTGCCTCTCGCAAGGGTTTGCGCCGCGGTTTGCTTTTTGTTTTCTGCGGTATATCGGGGGCTCTTTGCTCTTTTCGTGGTTGAGCTCTTTGTCTGATTTTTCTAGGAGTAGCTTTTTGGCCGCTTTTTTCGCTGCCTTGTTTCGCACCACATGAAACTCCTCGCCTGGAGTGTCAACTTCGTTTATGGTCTCGTCCTTCCTCCTTTTCTCACAGTCGCCTTCAATAGGGCTACCGGCCATTCTTTTGCTGCTGCTAGGACCCACTGATGCCTCGAGGGAGAGCGTGTCTTTTTGGTGCTTTTCGGTTGCAAGCCACCTCCGCCTGTAGTGCGTTATGCGGCCAAAAAGCTCCTCCAGTTCAAGAATGCCATTCTTGACACTCTTGCCTATGTTTTTCTGCACTTCGCAGGCAGCCCTCAGTTGCTTGACGATAGTCCCCGCTTTCCGAGTAAGCCGCTCCTCTTCGGCGCAGTCAAGGGCGATTGTGTTATTTGGCGCCACCTCTTGGGAGAGGCCCCCGTTTCCTAGCCCTTTTTCTTCTATCGTTTGGGTCGCGATTGAAGTGGCGTCGGCCAACGGCAAAACTTCTCCCTCCCCCAGTCTTACACTGGCCTCTGTTGGTGTCGCAGCTTGATCCGGCTTGTGTACATCTTGCACTGGACGCTCCGGGGTGCGCATAGTTCTTCTACTGCGCCCAAAGGCCGCAATGATGCCAGGTTGCACAACGCACTCTGCCTTCTTTCGTTCGTTAGTTCGTCTGTGGTCTGTCTCCGATGATTTAACCTGTGATGTTGACTTTCACAGTGTTTCTGGGGTTTGCTGCCTCCCCCCGCAATCGGTGACTTGTTTAATCGGTGTTCTTGCCAACAGCGGTTTTTTCCTGAAAGGGTTCTCCGTGCTAGCGTCCTGTTTGCTTGTAGTTATATCTGCTACAGAAGCCAAGTTCATCACTTCTATAACATTGCAGTCGCTGGATGACGACGGCCAGGAGCCTGCTCGCTCACTACCCTCTGCCGCCGGTACTGGGGATCCGACCCCTTGCACCGTAATTTGGTTCCCCTTGTGGACCTGCATGATTTGGTTTTCTGTCTGGGTTTCCGTTCCCATAGCATTTTACCTACTGCCAGGATATATGGATAATTGATGACGCCATATATTTCGTCATGTCACAGTGAAGATCATTGACACTCAGGTATTTGTCCTGACACTCTCCCTTCACTGCCGACCATTGTCCGCGGCTGCTTATTGGTTATTCGCAGCGAACCTTTCGAGAAAGGTCTTCCCCTATCCGCAACCCTGGGGACGCGTTTGGTTCCCCGGTCTGAGGGCACTATCGATAAATCAATAACCAAAAAATAAACGTCATTGTGTTATTAAATTAACGTGGAGTAAAATTTCATACGCACGTCCGTAAAAGTTCATTGAACAAGTGTCATCTAGCGTCGAGTAGCAATACTAGGTTTTACAAGGATTGTAATCGATTTATTCAACTGTGGGTGTTTCTTTAGAACACTTACAGATGGCATTGTCCACAAAACCAATTAAAATTGTATGTTCGTAACAATAACTTCTACTTTAGGTATGCCGCATACAAATTATACAAAACTACCGTGAATGCTGGTGAACGGCTCTCGTAGAAAGAAATGCAATGCACACACACACACACATACCATACCTACCTTCTACCTACATATTTTTACACTGTTTAATGGCCTTGCGTTTTGGCAAATCTGATATAGTCCTGGTGAAAATGGTGTTAATGTTATTCTGAATATTTCAATACTTTCTACAATATACATTAAACCTTGTGAATTTATTTACGTTTTGTCATGTGATGCGGAATTTATTTATAGGTAAGGAAGTCAATCGCTCGCATTTTGGTCGCTTTGCGGTTAGCTACATTTTATCTCTCTGCCCCCCCCCCCCCTCCTTGGCGACGCCCTCGGTTAGCAGTTAGAATGTATTCATAGGCCGGGGAAGCGTAGTGGCTCGTTTAAAATGTACTTGCTTGGTAGCGTGTCTGCAAACCATTTTGCATTAACAGCTTAGAGGCTATGACGGGATGGTAAATCGAGGTCTGTTTTGCATATGACTTTATATTAAATGTTGCATGTCTGCCGAAAGTTGAAGTCAGGCAGCTCAGAGGCTATTATTTGTTTTTTAGGGGCTTATAACTAAAAATAGCGTGTCCGCCGACAGCTTACGTACACAACTCAGAGGCTGTTGTTAAATCTACAGGTTTTCATTCCAGTGATCGTGCAATTGAGACATAGAAAACGCGTGTCTGCTGATGGCCTTGGCTTGAAATCTTGCCGGGATTTACCGGCTTAACTGCCATTTTTTTCCCGTTCCATTATTGTTAATACTATGAAATTGCACATTTTGTGCTGGATGTATTGGATAGTCTAAAAAGTATTGAGATTTTTTGTCACTAGACGGTGTTCGTGGTCAAACATCGGATAATACTAATCAGATTGAGTCAAAATGACATACGTTTGAAAGGTAAAATTCCAGTCTACAACTTTCATATGGACAGTTTTCTTCATTCGTGTCAAAGGTTGTATTCATTTAAATATTCTGAAAAAATTCTCACTACGATCAAGGTGAGAATGCATCACATACACGTGAAAAAATTTGTGGTGTCTGCCGTCAAGATATTTTATCAAAAGCCACAGCCAAGAGATGGTTCGCTCGCTTTCGTTCTGGAAATTCTGATGTCAAAGATGCACCTCACCTCGCACTGAAAAAGTCGGTGAAATCTTACAAAAAATTGAAAAAAATCGACACATAACCATTCATGACATTGCTAAGGAACTGAATATCCATTATCAAACAGTTTTGAACCATTTGCGTAAGGCTGGATACACAAAGAAGCTCGACGTTTGAGTGCCGCATGAATTAACAAAAAATTTGATCGACTGAATTTTCATTTGCGAAATGCTAATAAAACGCAATGAAATCGAGCCAATTTCGAAGCAAATCATTATGGATGATAAAAGATGGGTAAGATACGAGAATGTTGTTTGAAAAAGACCATGGTCAAAAAACGTGAATCATCACAAACGACCTCAAAGCCAGGATTGACACCAAATTAGGTTATGCTGTGTGTATGGTGGGATTGGAAGGGAATTGGTTATCATGAGGTACCAGAACCTGGCCAAGCACTCAATTCGGCTCTGTACTGCCAGCAATTAACCAGATTGTAACAAACAATTCAAAAAACCGGCCAGAATTGATCAATAGAAGGGGCGTCGTCTTCCATCATGACAATGCCAGACCACACACATCTTTGATGATCCCGCAAAAATTGTCAGAGCTTTGCTGGGAAGTTTTGAAGCATCCATCGTATAGTCCAGACCTTGCACCATCAGATTGCCATTTGTTTTGGTCTCTGCAAAACTTTCTTAATGAAAAGAAATTAACTTAAAAAAGGGATTGTCAAAATCACTTGGCCAAGTTTTTCGTCGATAATCCACAGAAGTTCTACACGGATGGAATAATGGCTCTACCCAAAAATGCCAAAAATTCATTGATAATAATGGGTCATATGTACTTAAATAAAAATCAATTTTAAATAAAATAAATATTCAATTGTAAAATGACCAAAAAGCGAAATAGGGCAAAATTTGACAGGGACAATTGTTTTTTGGGTAAATTTGCTTGTATTGAGTTGGCCGGCGTTACGTTGGGTTCTAATGACTAAAATTCTATTGTTTCATATTCACACGCTTAGTTTGCTTTAGTGTACTTTTAAATTAACTTAGTTTCATGTTTATTTGCGTTGGGAAATTGACGTTCTCATGTAAATTATATTTTATATTTGTTTACAGCGTTTTAATTATTTCGTTTATTCTTTAATATAATATTTTTTAAGAATTATTATCCAGATGTCTATTCATTAAGTTATATAGCTAGATGTATGTTTTTGCTACCTCTTTTAATTGCGTTTAACTTAAGCCTTATTTGTGAAATACTTCTTCTTGTTCTTCTTCTTCTTAGCACTACAGCCTCTTTCGGACCATCGCTTCCTGCAAATAGTGCCTCCAACTGTCTTGGTCCATTGACCGCGTCCTCCAATTTCGAAACCCGAGCAGTGATAAACTGTCTTCGTCGACCGCCATAGACGGTCCCAAGCCCGTTTGAGAAAGGAGGAGGGAACCCCTTGTTTCCCCAACCCATAGCTTACATGATTGCTCATCCCAAACCCCCCAATTAAATGGTAGTAAATACTATTGGGGTCGCAAATTGGGCTTACTGGTTCCCCAATAATGGGACATTAAATGCCGAGAAATGCTTATAACTGTAAATACATCTACAGCTCTGCTACTAAATCCTACTTGCACCTCCTGTGTGGAGAGGTAAGAGGGCGAAGGCGAATCTTCTGCGCCTGATAACGAAGTAATAGCCATACCGCCGGAATGGAGGTTGGGCGATGGGCCAACTTCCCGTTCCAGAAAAAGCTAAAAATGTTTTGAAACCTGCAGATAGGCCTCGGAATGGATTGGACTCATGGCAACGACCTCGCAAACGAAAAAAGGACTATGGCATTGGGTCCTGGAATGTCAGATCACTCAATTACCCTGGCGCTGTTAAGGACATGTTACAACAGGCCAGTCAGTATCAATTAAAAATACTGGCAATCCAGGAAACGAATTGGACTGGAAACGACATTCAAGACATGAGATCGCACACAATATTCAAAAATGGGAAGCCTACTGGAAAACGAGAATTCGGAATGGCCTTCATTGTGGATAGGGAGTTCAAATCGCACGTTATTGATTTTAAGGCAGTCAATGTGATACTGTACTTATCTCCTTTTTTAGACCAAGGATTTGGTCAATCTGTGAAGCCTTAAGTGGACAGCAACTAAAGATTGCATGATTGCTTAATTTTACTCAAACTTACTCAAATGCTCATTCAGTGGAAAGATAAAATGTTATTATTCATGTGGGTACGCGTTATTGTTATTTTTATTGTTTAAATTGTTTGAGTTATAAACTGTATTATATTACCATAACAACGGGCACGCGTTTGCTTGCTCGCTATTAAGTTTTCATTTTGCTTATTTGTGTTTAATGTTTACTTGTAATATTTAGTGTTTTGCATGTTAGCTGACTGAATTATTATATCTTTCATAAATTGTACGTTGTGTTTGAATCGTTTAGGAGTTTGTTTGAGTGATCTTTAGATAAGTAAGATTAGATTTTGGATATACAAATGAAGAATATGAATTGAAGATATTAGATGTTAATATTATATTTTGATTAATTAAATGTTCAATATGATTATTTGATTTTAAAACTGATCTTATTTGATGGACAGTATGAGTAGGAATAATACTTAATGTTGATATTATATTTTAGTTATTAAAATGATCAATATAATTATTTGATTTTTTTTAGAAGACTAATTTAGTTTGATAGATTGTATAAGTAGCCTTAATTTTTATATTTGAATATTGATATTATCTTTTTGTTATTTGACAATTAATATTATTTTATTTATCCTTTTTAAGAAGACTGGTCTATAATGTTTAGTATGAGTAGCATGAACACTATATTTGGATATTGATATTATATTTTTGTTGTTTAAATAGTTAATATGATTATTTGATTTTTTAGAGATGACTGATCTAGTTTTAGGTACTGTATGAGTAGCATCAATGTTAGATTTGGATGTTGATGTTATATTTTTGTTATTTAAATAATTAAAATTGTTATTTAATTTTTTTTTGGAAGGCTGATCTAGTTGGATAGACAGTACTAGTAGCAATGGTATCATGCAGGAGTTGAGTGATTTTGGATATCGGCTGAAAGATATATTTTTAAGCCCATTTAAATTTGCTACACAATGCGCTTCCTTGTGGTCTCTGCAAAACTGATATCCTGCTGGCTGCGCCATTTTTGTTACATAATCAGTATACCCTATGTATACTGGTATGAACTGGGTGATTCGATGTGTATCCTATATACACCATCAAGGCTCCCGGGGAGAGAGCTCTCTGTACGACACTTACCCGCTACTATAACCATCCAAACAAGAACAATAGAGACGAGGGTTAACTTGATTATTTGTTTTATTTTACTGTTAATTTTCTTAAATATTTAAATTAATACCAAATTGATTAATTACCTTTTCTTCCCCGCCCCGTCGTGCTTGCTCAGATGGTGAGAATCATTAGACGAATATGCGAAACTGGGGAAATTGAGCGAAAGAGTGCTTTTCGCTCTCGTTTTCGGCTTTTTTGTGATCTTTTGGGGCGAATTAGCGAAACTGGGGACATTCAGCGAGAGAGCATTTTCGCCTGAACTTTAAGCGTTCCTTTTAGCTTTACTCTAATGGAAGCACACTCAAAGCTTGTCGTCCACGTTGTGATAGCCCGTGTGAAGCGCATTGCGGTTTGATCTTTTGCTTATTTACATTTTCACTTGCTCATTGGACGACAGCCGGTACAGCCCCGAGCTTGGTTCTCTATCCACGTCCTACTTTGTTTTTAAAATTAAACTAAAGACGTTTCTTTTTGCGCATAGTGATTAATGTCCCTTATCACTCAATTTTTTAAATTTTTTCAAACTTTGATCTAGACTCTAACTTCATTTCTTACAAGTTTTAATTGACTTTTTTCTGCTTGGCTTTGTTGTATTAATTTGTCTTACTCTAAACTATATTTTACTATATTTAATTGTCTAAGTCGATTTTGTAATTGGATTTCTGTCTTTTAAATGGATTTAAATAAATAAGTACATGCTTCGATGACAATGGGCGTATATGCTTGCTTGCCTTATTTCATTGGCGAAGCGCGAGTATATTGGCAGTGTTTGATACATTAAGATCAAAAGGTCAAAGTTATTTGTAACAAGACCCTGGTTAGATCAGTTTTGATATATGGATGTCAGATCTGGTACAACCAGAGTGCTAGTGCTATGAAAAAATTAAGACTTTTCCAAAGGTAATGTCTTCGTGCATGTACTGGTTTGTACAGAAAGCGTGAGATGGATTGGAAACACAATATATATCGAATAGAAAAATTTATCGAACTGATAAAGTGATAAAATTCGATATCTTCCTATTGAAACTTCTTCGGAATCATATCGCAAGATCTGTAACTATGAATGAAAACCCCCGGCTTTCACAGCCATTCTACCCTACAGGCGGGGATGTTGCTTCGTTCCTCCTGAAGCATTCGTGTATTTGGACATGAATCGATATGTTTTCGATTCTGATGGTGTTCCAATTAATCATATATAGACGGGCCACCGGTAAGAAGATAAAATATCCTCCGAATCTGAGTTCACGAGACCAACAATTCCAATGGAGATGCTCATTTGTTAGATTCGTTGAAGCTGGGACGGAGCAATTTAGGTATTGGTGGCTGAATGATAATGTGTAAATTATTCGTGTGTATTTTCGGTTTTTGTGCTTTTCGTTACTTATTTTTTGAGTTTCAGCTTATTATTGCTACATATAGTGTTGTTGTTTATTTGTGTTAAAAATTAGGGATGGGTTTCAATATTTAGGATAGATATTTGTCATATTTATTATGTAACATTTAGAAATTAGGCTTAGGTTAGGAATATTGTGTTCGCATTGCATTAGTATAAGATAATGTTTTTGATCGAGTTTTAATAGAATTAGGTTATAACATATTAGATGTAGGATAAAAGTTAACTTTTGTGTAAAAATTATAAATCATTTTTGAATAGTGTTGGTTGGTTTTTCCTCCTTTTTACAATCGAATCATAAAATATGTAACAATGTGAATAAAATTAAATTTGCTATAGTTTTTTTTGATTAAATGTGTTTCATCAATGAAGTACAAATTTAGAGAGCCATTTGGGCCCTAAGTTTTTGTATTTTTATTGTTTGGAATTTGCTTCATATTCTTTAAAATTTATAGCGGTTATTATTGAATAAAGCGCTTTTGACTTTGACTTTAATGCTGTTATGACCTAGGAGTAGGGATGGATCGTAGTAGTCTTTGCGTATAGACGTCTTTTAAATCGCTCCTGTCAAAAGTTTTCAAAAATTAAATTGATTTTTTAAAAACGTTAGTTCGAAGTTAATTTTTATCGGAAAAAATCTTATATTGTCGAAGTAATCGACTCAGGAAATTTCTATCGAATATTTCTACTTCGATTGGTAACGAAAAACAAATTCACAAAGAAAATTTCGCCGCTGGTATGGAGGAGCCCGATGGCTTCCCACCGTTGGGGCAACCTGGGGAAACGACGAATACGAAACTGGCGACAATCACCAAAAGAAAACATAACGAAGAAAACTCCGCAGATGGAGGGTGTAAGCTGCAAATAATAGCGGACAATCAACAAATGGCCAAATTTCTGAAAGAAAATGATGAACTAAGGCAAGAGATAAAGTCTCTCAAGGATCTTTTCAAGAAAGGGATGAAGCCTCAAAAGACGCAGCCACAAAATCAATGGCAACAGGTAACAAAGCCGAAGAAAAGCGCAAAGCAAGTAAATCCAGAGGAAGTTCTAAGTGCTGGTGGCACCAACGAGAGCCAAAATTATTTTGCAGCGCTGGAGGGATTAACCGAAGATATGGAAATCGAAGAAAGCATCGGAGGTAATTTTAATCAAGATAATGACGTTAATTTTATTCAATATTTAAAGAACAAAAATAAGGAGAAAAACCAGCCCGCAGTTCTGCTGGTTCCTCTGAAAAAGCTTCCAACAAGACAGAAAAGTTCCGCCAATCAACGTGTTTGGACAAACCGGGAAAGATATGGTTCGGCTATTGGCAGCCGAAAATAAACTGGCCAATTTCGAAATCAAAAGAGTTAATTCTGAAAAATTAACTATAAGGACGAAATCACTGGTTGACTTCAAGTCAGCCAAAGATGCGCTGATTTCTGGGGAGGTGCCACACCACTTATACCCCAAAAAGTGAAAAGAATCAGACCTTCTTGTTGAAGGGTTTGGACAGCGGAGAGGATACGGTCGATCTTCTTCAGGTGCTCAAGGAGGCTGCACCAGATATTGATTTTGTTTCAGTCAAAGCCTTTGCGAAAAGAAGGTCGACCATAGAAAGGAAGAATTTGCCACTTTACCTGGTACAAATTGCAAATAAGAGCAGTCCAAGTGCCCTTCAACAAATAAGGTACTTAAATTTCAGAGTGGTGAGGTGGGAACGCCTCCAGAAAAGAGAAGTCAACCGGTGTTACCGGTGTCAAAGATTTGGACATTCACCTGCCAATTGTGCCATGCACTATCGTTGCGTTAAATGCAAAGACGTTCATGCTCCCGGTGAGTGCAAATTGGCTCAGACGGAGCCTAAAGAAAAATTATACTGCGTTAACTGCGGTGTTTTTGGTCACCCAGCATCATATCGAGGATGCTCCCGATATCAAGATGCAAAAGTTAAATTTGCTCCAAAGCAAACACAAGTACACCGTAATATCATACCTTCCAACTTCGTCAAGCCCGGAGTATCATTTGCACTCGCCGCTAGAGGACCAGCAGAAACTGCTGGAAATAATGTAAATAATGTAAGTGGCAATAATGAGTAGCTTCTCAAAATTTACCAGCAACTTAATTCTTTATCGGAGAGAATCGACAAACAAGATTCAAAAATTAACTTTGCCTTTCAGCGTTAAGGTCTTTCAAATGCCTAATAATAACTTGTCATCCAGTCATATTCCCATGGATAGGCTTCGCCTCATATCGATCAACGTCAACTCTATCGTTGCTATACATCGACGTGATTATCTCCTTGAATTTGTTGTTAAGCAAAAGCCTGACATCATACTTCTCACTGAAACCCACCCCAATTCATGGCATTCCATGGAATTCAAAGATTTTGCATTCGTAAGAAACGATAGGGTAATAGGTGATGGGGGAGGTGGCACCGGGATATTGGTTAGAAGACCCTATTGTTTCCAAAATATTGAAAAAGGCGAATTCAAAAACTTTGAATTTCTTGAAGTGTCCGTCATCAAAATTTCACTGCCAGGTGGTGATAACCTCTTCGTTATCTCTGCCTATGCAACTGGTCAAAATGTTCTCAAGTTCAAGGAGGAACTCAATTCCTTGTTTGAAATACTCGAATTGAACAGGCTGCATAATTATTATATTTTTGCCGGTGACCTGAATGCCAAGCAAACATCATGGCTAAACGCCACCAATAATCCAAGAGGTGTATTCCTGAAATCATGGATAACAGAGAACCAAATCGAATACAGGTGCAACGTATTTGGGTCGGAGTTCCCAACATACCCTAGGACAAATTCATATTTGGACCTCTGCATTGCTGACGCAAGACTTGAATTCAGCTTTAATAGTCCTCAACGGAAACTGCAGGTGCTTCCTTACGATAGCGACCATAACGCAATCGTAATGGAAATCAATCATCAAAGGGATGATTTCTTCCTCATTCCAGTTCAACATGAAAACCATCGGTTGAATTTCAAAAAAACAGACTGGGGAAAGTTTCTAAAGAAGTTTAATCGGGAGTACCAGAAGCAATGTCCCTCTTCTGATGATGGCAACGCTTGCTCAATAGTTCCTAATAACAGGAATCTAACTGACGATGAAATAGACGTCTATTTGTCGAAGTTAGAGAAGCTGACGTTGGAAACGATTGAGAAAGTTGTTCCCAAGATTAAACATCGAAACAATATGGAAAGATATGAAACACCAACCATCGCAAGGTTGAAAAGATTGAAAAGCCTTCTTCTCACCCGCGTCAACAATATTTATCGACGATTTTTGGACTACAACCATCCCTCGTTGGCTTTGTTGAAATTACACCTGAAGAATGTCCGGAACTTAATCCGTTCATACTTCAGGAGTGAGGTCAGCAATCAATGGGCGGAAAAACTGAGGGGTATTAGCCCACAGGACCCAGATGGCGTTTTCGCGAAAGTGAATAGCTTATTCCGCAGGAAGTCTCGAGTGAAGGTATCGAATCTTGAAGTCGCCAGTGATGAGATAAATCTTCTCGATAGAGCTGGTATCGAAATTGATACTACGACTCCGGATAGAAATGGAAACAGGATTATATGTGATGGATTGGATAAACTTGCCCTGATTGGAACACATTTTGAATTGGTTCGTCTGCCAAACCCAGAGAGAAGGAATGAAATATTTTCGGAGGTCGTTGAAGCAAAAGCTTCCGACTTCAAATCAAGCCTGAACGGCCAATCAATTCTTCATTTCGATGAAACATAAACATCTGACCTCATACCGACCTTGAATCTTATTGATTATTTTGTCAGCTATGAAGACTTGTGTTTCATATTTCGCAGAATAAACAACAAAAAATCATGTGGTACTGATGGTATTCCAAATATAGTTCTGCGACATTTGCCTGAGGTTGCTATTAGTAATTATTGCATATTGTTCAACAACATGTTGAACAATTCATATTTCCCAAATGAGTGGAAAAAAGCTAAGGTATTTCCGATCTTGAAGAAAGGAAAAGAATCTTCATGCCCGAAAAGCTATCGCCCAATCAGCTTGCTGCCTAACATCAGCAAGGTGTTTGAAGTGATAC
The DNA here is from genome assembly GCA_963969285.1 of Odontomyia ornata. Taxonomy (NCBI): domain Eukaryota; kingdom Metazoa; phylum Arthropoda; class Insecta; order Diptera; family Stratiomyidae; genus Odontomyia; species Odontomyia ornata. The sequence goes on along the minus strand of OZ017740.1, from coordinate 232,458,659 downwards.
TCAACAGAGCATTAAACGCCCACATTGAGAAAAATGAGTTGATGCCGAATTGCCAATTTGGTTTTCGTGCCAGGCATTCGACCATACATGCAATATCGAAAGTAACCTCAGACATCTGTTGGAAACTAAACAACAAAGAATGTGTTGGAGTATGTCTCATTGATATGGAGAAAGCCTTCGATACGGTGTGGTTAGATGGACAAGTTTTCAAACTTCTTCAGGACAGGTTCCCCAGACACCTTGTCGCCATGATGTGTAATATGTTATACAGGAAATCATTTGTTGTAACTGATGGAAATCTGACAACAATGCGCGAATTCAAGGTCTTGAATGGTCTACAGCAGGGAACAGTTACTGTGCCCCTGCTTTTCTCAATATTCATTCACAAGCTATTGAACAGCTTTGATTTTAATGTCTCGCCAACGCGGTCATTGGTAGCGTTTGCTGATGATCTGATCATCTATACGGCAGACCGAAGAGCTACAATAGTTCAGAGCAATCTTCAAAAAATGTTTAATGATGTGCAGCTGTACACCGCCAATTGGCGAATGAAAATCAATGCGCAGAAGTGCGAAACAATTTTGTTTCGGACAACGCTGCAGGGGGCCAGTCAAGACCTGAAACGTAATTGAAAGGATTTCCACATTATGGCTGGTGAGGGTAGTTCAGAATGGGTTCCACATAAATCCTGTGTTCGATACCTCGGTGTTCATCTGGATCAGTATCTGTACTATACTGAACATGTCAAAATCATGCTCAGTAAAGCACTTAAAGTAGTCATGGCCCTTTGGCGACTCTTTCATTCCAGGTACATTGATCAAAAAGTCAAAGTTATTTGTTACAAGACCCAGGTTAGGCCAGTTTTGACATACGGATGCCAGATCTGGTACAACCAGAGTGCTAGTACAATGGAAAGATTAAGAGATTTCGAAAGGAAATGTCTTCGTGCATGTACTGGTTTGTACAGAAAGCCTGAGACAGATTGGAAGCACTATATACCGAATAGAAAAATTTATCAAACCGCTCAAGTGACAAGAGTCGATATCTTCATATTGAAACTTCTTCGGAATCATATCGCAAGATCTGTAACTGTTAGTGAAAACCCTTGGATTTCACAGCCGTTCCACCGTACAGGCGGGTATATTGTGACTTGCCTCACTACTGGCTTCGTTCCTCCACAAGCATTCGTGTATTTGGACATGAATCGATATGTTTTTGATTCTGACGGCGTCCCAATCATATATCACATATACCGACGGGCCACCGATAAGAGGATAAAATATCCTCCGAATCTGAGTTCACGAGACCAACAATTCCAATGGAGATACTGATTTGCTAGATTCGTTGAGGCTGGTCGAGCTGAGATGGAACAATCTAGGTATTGGTGGCTGAATGACAATGTCTAAATTATTCGTGTGTATTTTCGGTTTTTGTGATATTTCTCGTTACTTAGTTTTTTAGATTCAGCTCATTATTGCTACATCTAGTATTGTTGTTTATTTGTATTATAAATTAGGTATAGGTTTCAATATAAGGTAACGTTTCTTTTTTTTTTTTTTTGATTGAACTTATTTAGAATTAGGGTGTAACATATTAGGTAAACGATATAAGTTCATTGTTGTGTTAGTAGTATAAGTAATTTTTGAATAATGCTGGTTGGTTTTTTCTCCTTTTTCCAATTGAATCAAAAAATATGTAATAATCTTAATTAATTTAAATTTGCAAGTGTATTTTTTTCATTAAATGTGTTTAACTGATAACGTATAAATTTAGAGAGCCATTCGGGCCATTAAGTTTTATATAGTTTTATTGTTTGGAATTTGCTTTATGTTCTTTTAAAAATTTATAACGATTGGTATTAAATAAAGCGCTTTTGACTTTGACTTTGACCTAGGAGTATATTATACATATTGTCATGTGAATGCTTGGACATCGCCGACTATGATATTTCATGTCGAGTATTCGCAATGTGTTCTGATAATCGAGTTTTTGTACTGCATTTTGTTTTACCGATATAAACCCCAGAGCCATCATTACATTCTATGTTTGTATGCCCCTTTTTTACTGCCATCTACTTTAGACTTATTATTATGATTTAAAATTAATCGTTTCAGTTAATTTTTATTGTAAAACGCGAAATTTATGTCTTTCATTTTTAATATATCTTTTAAACATTTCTCAGTGTTTCTGGACCGTTTTCCAGGTTCTAAATTGCACTTTGGTGCCGTAACCTGCATATAATGATTTTAAAACTTTATTCTGCAGTTTTTTCCATAAAAGGGGGTTGGGAGGTGAATAGAATTTGCGCACTGGGTATGAAGCTCCCATGCTTGCGACTGACTAGACTACCCATTAACACCACCTTATCTAAACATCCGTTTTAAGTATAGACTTTCAATATTGTGTATACTACCATGCTACATATATTTCGTAATTTCGAAGCTTAAAGACATGGGTACTCGACAGGAAGATAAGAATCATGTTCAAGGACAACGTAGCTTAAAGAATCGTGGAAAATATCATAGTTGAATCATTGAACTAAACCGCTAAACATCTCAAGCATTTTTCATGTATCTATCTTGAAGGCAGATACTTTAAGGAGGTAAATGATTAACAAAAAGATTGACTCTTCTTTATTGTCATATGTTATACCGTAGTGTTAAAATATACCGTTGTTCTTGAAACGGAAGCACAGTCTAAATCAAACGTTTAAAAGCTGACGGTTAACATGTTTTAGCGCAGTTTCAATATGTTCAATTGAATCAAATGGCTCAATTATTATTCTTTAGGATTAAGAAATTAACAATTATTTTTTTCGCCGTTTACCTAGAAACTACCCAGATGAAAATTAGTTTCTACGAACTGTGTTCCTTTGCGATTTTTGTTGAAATTCAAGTACAATAATATATTTCGTTTTTATTCCAATGTTTATAATAATTCATATTGTTCTCACGTCTAAGATAAAATTTTCTCACTACCAATGATCATTTGCATTTATTTTCAATATTGTCTACACTGGCCCAATTTAAGATTATCATTTTCGTAGTAAGATTTCTTTACATTCGTCTTGAAATCTATTTTAATAGATACAAAATATTCATAACTTTTTTAAGTTTTCTAAGGCTTAGCTGGGGCTAAGATACTCTTAACATTTAGCTCAAGACAATTTAAACAGCAAACAAACCAACGACTTGTTATCAATGAAAAGAAAATCACCTTTTATTTGTCATCCTTCTTAAAAATTCTCAAAATATGTCTTTAAAAGTAAGTGAACGATGGATCAGTTTTCAGTTATTCAATTTACTTTGTAGAACGAAAAACTAAAATTGCAACGCATTTTATTATAATTATAGAAGAGAACACTTTTAAGAGTTCACAAATTCCAATTGCCTTAAATATTTTTAAAACAGATTTCATCAAGAATCTGAATTTAATTATTAGTTTGAGATACAAACAAGTCATGTCATATTGTACTACTTCAACTTATAGTTAGGATGTGAATGAGAAGCTGTTTTAACAAAATTCATTTAAGAGCAAAAGAGGAGTAAAAAAATTATGATTTACACTCATCTTTATATCAGTTTTAAGAATCTCAACAAGTATCACCGTATTTTTTCTGCATGTCATTGTATCGGTTATATGTTTCAGCATGGATTTCCTTCGGGAAATCTTATAGACAAAGCGTAGTCAAATCATTAGAAAAACGTTTGACACTGACTTTGGGCCAGATCTCGTTGCTAGACATGTGATCTATGGCCACGACGTGTCCGGCTGCTGTGAGTTATCTTTTGGGACTGCCCGAACATAATGTGGCACAAAGTAGAAAATGCAATCCTCTGGGCTCCTCTTCCCTGTACTTGTGCCAAGCGTTTTGGGTACATCTTACTGGAAGCGTTTCCCCATATTGCTGCTCCGTACAATAGCATTGACTCTACGACAGTCATAAAGAGGCATCTTCTTGATGGGTTGGGTCCCCCTACGTTGGGTATAAGTCGACTCAGAGTCGATACTCCAGAAGCAGCCTTCTCAGTCGTTGTCCTGATTTACTCAAAAAAACTCATCTTCGAGTAGATCAGTAGCCCTAGGTACTTCACCGCTGGTTTCGATTCGATAAGTATGCTTCCAATATTGATGATAAATGAAAGGGGCTCACAGTAGCCAGAGACGTTAAGGCTGGAGGATCGCTTGTCTGGCAATTCCTCTTCCCCTCTCCTCTCCCGATAGAAGAAGGATCCCCCAGCTTGAAGGCACCTCACCGCATTAAAAAACGAGATCTGGCCCGAAGGAATGCGTCAAACAGTTCCAAGCTGGGTTGTCGTGTTGGTAGGGGAGGTATTTAGTGGGTAGTCAAGTCGCTTGTGAGCATGAATGTCCCACAATCTGTTTGTAAATAACCACAAAAAAAAAATTGGATTTCTGTCTGTTAAATGGATTTAAATAAATAAGTACATGCTTCGATGACAATGGGCGTATATACTTGCTTGCCTTATTTCATTGGCGAAGCTCGAGTATATAGGCAGTGTTTGCTCGGTCGCAACCACTTCAGTGACGAAGCGTAAGTACAAAGGCGGTATTTGTTCGCTTGCAACAATGATGTGCAATATGTTGTACGAGAAGTCATTTTTAGTAAATGATGGAAATCTGACGACAATACGCGAGTTCAAGGTCTTGAATGGTCAACAGCAGGGAACAGTTATTGCGCCTCTGCTTTTCTCAATATTCATTCGCAAGCTATTGAACGGCTTTGATTTTAACGTCTCGCAAACGCGATCATTGGTAGCGTTTGCTGATGATCTGATCATCTATACAGCAGACCGAAAAATTACAATAGTTCAGAGCAACTTCAAAAAATGTTCAATGATGTGCAGCTGTGCACTGACAATTAGCGAATGAAAATCAATGCGCAGAAGTGCGAAGCAATTTTGTTTGGGACAACGCTGCAGGGGGTCAGTCAAGACCTGAAACGTAATTGGAAGGATTTCCACATTATGGCTGGTGAGGGTAGTTCAAGACGGGGTCCACATAAACTCTGTATTCGATACCTCGGTGTTCATCTCGATCAGTATCAGCACTATACTGACCATGTCAAAATCATGCTCAGTAAAGCACAAAAAGTTTGGTTATCGATTTATCGATAGTGCCCTCAGACTGGGGAACCAAACGCGTCCCCAGGGTTGCGGATAGGGGAAGACCTTTCTCGAAAGGTTCGCTGCGAATAACCAATAATTAGCCGCGGACAATGGTCGGCAGTGAAGGGAGAGTCTCAGGACAAATACCTGAATGTCAATGATCTTCACTGTGACATGACGAAATATATGGCGTCATCAATTATCCATATATCCTGGCAGTAGGTAAAATGCTATGGGAACGGAAACCCAGACAGAAAACCAAATCATGCAGGTCCACAAGGGGAACCAAATTACGGTGCAAGGGGTCGGATCCCCAGTACCGGCGGCAGAGGGTAGTGAGCGAGCAGGCTCCTGGCCGTCGTCATCCAGCGACTGCAATGTTATAGAAGTGATGAACTTGGCTTCTGTAGCAGATATAACTACAAGCAAACAGGACGCTAGCACGGAGAACCCTTTCAGGAAAAAACCGCTGTTGGCAAGAACACCGATTAAACAAGTCACCGATTGCGGGGGGAGGCAGCAAACCCCAGAAACACTGTGAAAGTCAACATCACAGGTTAAATCATCGGAGATAGACCACAGACGAACTAACGAACGAAAGAAGGCAGAGTGCGTTGTGCAACCTGGCATCATTGCGGCCTTTGGGCGCAGTAGAAGAACTATGCGCACCCCGGAGCGTCCAGTGCAAGATGTACACAATCCGGATCAAGCTGCGACACCAACAGAGGCCAGTGTAAGACTGGGGGAGGGAGAAGTTTTGCCGTTGGCCGACGCCACTTCAATCGCGACCCAAGCGATAGAAGCAAAAGGGCTAGGAAACGGGGGCCTCTCCCAAGAGGTGGCGCCAAATAACACAATCGCCCTTGACCGCGCCGAAGAGGAGCGGCTTACTCGGAAAGCGGGGACTATCGTCAAACAACTGAGGGCTGCCTGCGAAGTGCAGAAAAACATAGGCAAGAGTGTCAAGAATGGCATTCTTGAACTGGAGGAGCTTTTTGGCCGCATAACGCACTACAGGCGGAGTTGGCTTGCAACCGAAAAGCACCAAAAAGACACGCTCTCCCTCGAGGCATCAGTGGGTCCTAGCAGCAGCGAAAGAATGGCCGGTAGCCCAATTGAAGGCGACCGTGAGGAAAGGAGGAAGGACGAGACCATAAACGAAGTTGACACTCCAGGCGAGGAGTTTCATGTGGTGCGAAACAAGGCAGCGAAAAAAGCGGCCAAAAAGCTACTCCTAGAAAAAACAGACAAAGAGCTCAACCACGAAAAGAACAAAGAACCCCCCGATATACCGCAGAAAACAAAAAGCAAATCGCGGCGCAAACCCTTGCGAGAGGCACTGCTTATTAAACCCACTAAGGGCCGAACCTACGCAGATGTCCTCCGTGAAATTAAAGGAGCGGTCAAGCCAGACGACACCAAAACCGCCATCAAAGCAGTTCGACCAACCCGGACCGGTGGCCTGCTGGTGGGATTCGGGCCAGAGGCCACAAACAAAGATGCATTCCGTGACGCGGTTCAAAAGATTCTTGGAGATGCGGCAACGGTTGCCTCGCTCGAACCAATGGCCACCCTGGAAATCAGGGACCTCGACTGCGTCACGGACTAAGCTGAAGTAGAGGATGCCATTAGGAGGGAGTTCCCCAGCTTAAGTGAAGTCAAGGCAAGATTGACACGTGAAAACACAAGGGGGCAACGCATGGCTATTGTCGAACTAGCTGATAAAGACGCCCAGCAAATCCTGGCGAAGGGCAAAATTAAGATAGGTTGGGTGATCTGCAGGATACGGAGAAGAGCGATCCCTATCCGCTGCTTCAGATGCTTCGAATACGGACACACCGCGTATGGCTGTAGGGGACCCGACAGGAGATCTCTGTGCTACAAATGTGGTGAAACGGGGCACAAAAGGAAGGAGTGCACGAACGAGGCAAAATGCATTCTTTGCAAGGATGCTAAGCTAGCACCCGGCGACCTCAAACATGAGCTGGGGACAGGGAGATGCTGGGTTTTCAAGGAGGCCCTTACTAAAGCCAAATCGATACTCAAATGATCCGTATCCTGCAGGTCAATTTGTACCGAAGCACAAACGCCCAGGACCTACTTGAGCAGTTTGCGAGGGATAAGAAAGCTGACCTCCTGTTGCTGAGCGAGCAACATCATAACAAGGACTCGCAAGCGTGGTACCCTGACAAATCTAGTACCTCGGCCATCTGGGTTCGAGACAGCGCCCGCCTTCAGGTGCAGGGCCATGGACGCGGGGATGGTTTTGTGTGGGTGCGGTGTTCAGGGATAACATATTTCAGTGTTTATCTGACGCCTAACGAGGCAATGCGATCCTTTCGAACTGAACTCGATGCCCTGGAGGACGCTGTCTCGAACATAGAGGGCCACATGCTGGTCGGGGGAGATTTCAACGCTAGAGCCATTGAATGGGGTATGTCACAATCCGACCCAAGGGGAAAGCAAATCTTGGACATGGCGGCCAGAACAACGCTTTTTGTCCTAAATACTGGTAACACCCCTACTTTCCGCCGCTGGGGTTGCGTAGGAACCATACCCGATGTGACACTCGCTTCGGAGTCCCTGGTACCTAGAGTACACAACTGGCGAGTACTAGAGGACTACTCGGCTAGTGATCACCAGTATATAGCGGTTGAGATTCACGACAGTGCCATTCTGCGTGCATATGCCCAAACTTCAATCCTCGGATGGAGGACTGGGAGGATGGACGTTGAGAGGTTCGCTGACGCGCTTACGGCAGGCGCACCGTTGCTGGGAGCTCCGCCAGGGAGTGGAGGGCCTACAGCCAAGGACTTGGTGAACTCAACTATGAGTACAATCATAGCTGCTTGCGAGTCTTCCATGCCCCGTCGGAGACCCCGACACGGTAAGCCTCCAGTATACTGGTGGTCAAACGAGATCGCCGAACAAAGAAGCGAGTGTCACAAACTTCGGCGAGAGGCCCAGCGGGCGCGAACAAAGGCAAGAGTGTCGAGAATGGCATTCTTGAACTGGAGGAGCTTTTTGGCCGCATAACGCACTACAGGCGGAGTTGGCTTGCATCCGAACAGCACCAAAAAGACACGCTCTCCCTCGAGGCATCAGTGGGTCCTAGCAGCAGCGAAAGAATGGCCGGTAGCCCAATTGAAGGCGACCGTGAGGAAAGGAGGAAGGACGAGACCATAAACGAAGTTGACACTCCAGGCGAGGAGTTTCATGTGGTGCGAAACAAGGCAGCGAAAAAAGCGGCCAAAAAGCTACTCCTAGAAAAAACAGACAAAGAGCTCAACCACGAAAAGAACAAAGATCACCGCGATATACCGCAGAAAACAAAAAGCAAATCACGGCGCAAACCCTTGCGAGAGGCACTGCTTATTAAACCCACTAAGGGCCGAACATACGCAGATGTCCTCCGTGAAATTAAAGGAGCGGTCAAGCCAGACGACACCAAAACAGCCATCAAAGCAGTTCGACCAACCCGGACCGGTGGCCTGCTGGTGGAATTCGGGCCAGAGGCCACAAACAAAGATGCATTCCGTGACGCGGTTCAAAAGGTTCTTGGAGATGCGGCAACGGTTGCCTCGCTCGAACCAATGGCCACCTTGGAAATCAGGGACCTTGACTGCGTCACGGACAAAGCTGAAGTAGAGGATGCCATTAGGAGGGAGTTCCCCAGCTTAAGTGAAGTCAAGGCAAGATTGACACGTGAAAACACAAGGGGGCAACGCATGGCTATTGTCGAACTAGCTGATAAAGACGCCCAGCAAATCCTGGCGAAGGGCAAAATTAAGATAGGTTGGGTGATCTGCAGGATACGGAGAAGAGCGATCCCTATCCGCTGCTTCAGATGCTTTGAATACGGACACACCGCGTATGGCTGTAGGGGACCCGACAGGAGATCTCTGTGTTACAAATGTGGTGAAACGGGGCACAAAAGGAAGGAGTGCACGAACGAGGCAAAATGCATTCTTTGCAAGGATGCTAAGCTAGCACCCAGCGACCTCAAACATGAGCTGGGGACAGGGAGATGCTGGGTTTTCAAGGAGGCCCTTACGAAAGCCAAATCGATACTCAAATGATCCGTATCCTGCAGGTCAATTTGCACCGAAGCACAAACGCCCAGGACCTACTTGAGCAGTTTGCGAGGGATAAGAAAGCTGACCTCCTGTTGCTGAGCGAGCAACATCATAACAAGGACTCGCAAGCGTGGTACCCTGACAAATCTAGTACCTCGGCCATCTGGGTTCGAGACAGCGCCCGCCTTCAGGTGCAGGGCCATGGACGCGGGGATGGTTTTGTGTAGGTGCGGTGTTCAGGGATAACATATTTCAGTGTTTATCTGACGCCTAACGAGGCAATGCGATCTTTTCGAACCGAACTTGATGCCCTGGAGGACGCTGTCTCGAACACAAAGGGCCACATGCTGGTCGGGGGAGACTTCAACGCTAGAGTCATCGAAGGGGGTATGCCACAATCTGACCCAAGGGGAAAGCAAATCTTGGACATGGCGGCCAGAACAGTGCTTTTTGTCCTAAATACTGGTAACACCCCTACTTTCCGCCACTGGGGTTGCGTAGGAACCATACCCGATGTGACACTCGCTTCGGAGTCCCTGGTACCTAGAGTACACAACTGGCGAGTACTAGAGGACTACTCGGCTAGTGATCACCAGTATATAGCGGTTGAGATTCACGACAGTGCCATTCTGCGTGCATATGCCCAAACTTCAATCCTCGGATGGAGGACTGGGAGGATGGACGTTGAGAGGTTCGCTGACGCGCTTACGGCAGGCGCACCGTTGCTGGGAGCTCCGCCAGGGAGTGGAGGGCCTACAGCCAAGGACTTGGTGAACTCAACTATGAGTACCATCATAGCTGCTTGCGAGTCTTCCATGCCCCGTCGGAGACCCCGACACGGTAAGCCTCCAGTATACTGGTGGTCAAACGAGATCGCCGAACAAAGAAGCGAGTGTCACAAACTTCGGCGAAAGGCCCAGCGGGCGTGAACACGGGAGGAGGCAGACACTAGGCTAGCAGCATACAGGTCCGGCAGGAAATATCTTCGCAGGCTTATTAACAAGAGCAAGGCCCGATGCTGGCAAGACCTCGTGGACGATGTAAATACGGATCCGTGGGGCCTTGGCTGCAAACTGGTCATGGGGAAACTTGGTGCCCTACGGAATCCTTGTATACATGACACGGAAAAGATGGACGCGATAGTGCGGGGACTCTTCCCCGCCCATCCCGTCCTTGTTGACGCTGTCCATGGTGAAACGGCAGTCGAGTGCCCACTCTTCACACAGCTGGAACTGCAGGAGGCAGTCCTCTCCCTGAAAGCGAGGAAGGCTCCAGGTCCAGATGGTGTTCCAGCTGAGGTTTTGCAGCTCGTCTATCACCATTGTCCTGACTTGCTGCTCAGCACATTCAACGCTTGCCTACGGGACGGGGTTTTCCCGGTACGATGGAAGGTGGCGAGGCTCGTGCTGGTCAGCAAGGGGAAGGGAAATCCCGAATCGCCGTCTGCATACTGCCCGTTATGCATGCTAGACACGGCTGGGAAAGTGCTAGAGAAACTCATCAAGGGAAGACTCACTGACGCGATTCGTGCTGCTGAGGACCTATCTCCTCGGCAGTACGGCTTTAGAGCAGGACATTCTACCATTGATCCGATTGCAGAGGTGGTGAACGCGGTCCAAAAGGCAGAGGCATATAGTCGCACCAAGCGACGGATCGTCCTGTTGGTGACACTCGACGTCAGGAATGCCTTCAACTCCGCTAGATGGGTGGATATTCTGGACACGCTGGAAAACTCTTTTCAAGTTCCAGAATATCTAATGCGGCCTTTGAGGAACTACCTAAAGGACCGAAGCCTGCTCACGACACGAAACAGGGCCAACGAAGGATGGAAGTTACATCGGGTGTTGCCCAGGGATCTATCATTGGTCCGAACCTGTGGAACGTGTCTTATGACGGGCTACTGAGACTTGAGATGCCAGATGAGTCGCGCTTGGTCGGCTATGCGGATGATGTTGCGGCTCTGGTCACCGGACGCACCGTTGAACAAGCGCAACTTAGGGTGAGGGACTGGATGATTGCTCGCAGGCTCAGTTGAGCACTGGAGAAAACCGAAGTGGTCATCTTGACAAAAAAGAGAACCCCTAGAGTAAGGATGATCAGTATTGGAGATATACAAATCGAATCGAAGCCAGCGGTGAAGTACCTGGGGCTACTGATCGACTCGAAGATGAGTTTCTCTGAGCAAATCAGGGCAACGGCTGAGAAGGCTGCTTCGGGAATATCGGCTCTGAGTTGACTTATGGCCATCGTAGGGGGACCCAGCCCATCAAGAAGACGCCTCTTGATGAGTGCTGTAGGGTCAGTGCTAATGTACGGAGCAGAGGTATGGGGCGACGCTCTCAGCAAGGAGGTATACCGAAAACGATTGGCACAGGTACAGAGAAGAGGAGCACTGAGAATTGCATCTTCGTATCCAACAGTCTCCGACTCGGCGGTGAGAGTGATTGCAGGCGTGATACCTATCGCCCTCCTTGCTAGAGAGCGCCGCGCTATTTACCTGCGCCGAAACGAGGATGCGAGGGAGATGGTTGTCCGCGAGGAGAGACAACGCTCGCTCAACGATTGGCAGCAGTCTTGGAGGAATTGCACGAAGGGAAGGTGGACTGCGCGCCTCATCCCGGATGTGAGACCGTGGCTAAATCGAAGGCATGGTGAGACTGACTTCTATCTGACCCAGCTTTTGAGCGGGCACGGGTGTTTTCAGTCTTACCTGCACAAGATCGGCAAGTCACGGTCTCCCGATTGTCGGTTTTGCCCAGGAGAGGAGGACAATGCCTGTCACACATTTTTTGCGTGTAACAAATGGGCCAGACTGCGAAGGGAACTCTACAGGGAGACGGGAGAGCTCACCCCGGATAATATAGTTGCGGTGATGCTCGAATCGGTTGACAAACGGAACCAGGTGGCACATTGTGCTCGGGCAGTCCTAAAAGATAAAAGGGACTCGCAGCAGCCGGAGGTGCTGGGACTGGGGCATCGCTCTTCTGGCATTTCCTCTTCCCCTCTCCCCTCCCGCTAGGAAAGGGACTCCCCAGCTTGAAGGCGCCCCACGGCGTAACAAAACGAAACCTGGCCCGAAGTAATGTGTCAAACGGTTCCAGGCTAGGTTCTCAGATTGACAGGGGAGGTGTTTAGTGGGTAGTCCAAGGGTATCCTCCATGGGAGTCCCACACTGCCAGACTCGGCGGGCGTAAATGCCTTCACCTCCCTACCACAAAAAAAAGCACAAAAAGTAGATACATTAAGATCAAAAGGTCAAAGTTATTTGTAACAAGACCTGTAGCAACCACGGAAGTCACCGCAGTTGCAGACATTAAAAATTAGCAGAGGGGTGTGTAGCCCGGGGTGGCATACTGAGGCCGGCTAGCGCTCAGTCGTGTCGTGGGTCTTCCGGGACACCCCCTGCTCGTGCTGAGCCACCTTACATCAAGAAACTAACACAGTGGGAAAAGGACGGGAAAGGGAGAGGTCATTTTGAGGAATGAAAAATTTAGAAAAAATTTAATAAAACATGGCCGTTTATTGAACTCAAAAGAAAAAGAAATTTACAAATTCAACAAAAGTAGGTCAAGTCAAATAAAGCAAATCGGCCCCTCAATAATTTAATGTACGTAGCAAGAACAATCTAATCAAATAATTCATTTAAAGGAAAACAAAAGAAAAATAAGAATTGTTGATGTAATTGATAAATACTCACAATAGGTAAAACTCACTCCTTTTCCTCGTTGATCTCCGAGCGCTCGGCGAAGACAAAAAAAAGGGTGTGGGGCCACTGAAAATCAAATTTTAAATTAACTTTAAAACTAATTTTAAAATTCAATAACTAATAGAACGGCCAATTATCATTCTCCACGATCCGTCAATATTGTACACTCGCAAACACTTTGTTCTATTTCAATTACGTCCATTTCATTAATTAAATCTTTTGCATATAGTAAAGACTCTCACTTATTCAATTTTTTTATATATTTAGTATTGAGGCGGTCCCGCACTTCAACTTATCAATGTAATCCTCCAAGTTAAAAATTCCTTCAGTTTTCTAATTTTTTTTACTTTTTCCCTCCGTCACAAAAAAAACAGCCAAAATACCCATTCCACGAAAAGAAACAAAAGAAAAAAAACTCCTTCTTCTTTCCCAAATCAAAAATCGGACTGCCTTTCGCGAATTAATTATTCCGTCCCGCCAAACACAATTCTTTCTTCACTTCCAGTCAAATATCCACCCCAAAATCAGACTTTATCCCAAAAAAAAAGAACTCCTTCTTCACAAAACCAAATCCGGAATTTCATTTTTATACCAATTCACCATTCCGCACCGCAAAGCACAATTCATTTTTCTATTAACCGTCAAATACCGCTACCAAAACTCAATTTTATTCCACTCCGAAACTTATTGTCTTTTTCCCATCCGAAATCTGACTGCCTAATCCCAACCACCTAACTTCCACTTTTACCTTTCTCCCATCCGATCCCGCAATTCAAATTCTTTTCCAATTACCGCTGTCGCATCTGGGTAACGTAATCGAAGTTCATTACACTTCGATTCCGCTACCCACACATCTTTTGGTCCGTATCGACAATCACAATAGTTTCCATTGACTTGCATATATGGCAATTTACATCCCCAAGAATCGCTTGATTGAATGTAAAGTGTCACACATACGAGTACATTATGCAAACTATTGATTTTGCCGATACCCCAAAAAAAGAGTGCTTCCGTGCGCCCGGGAGAACTTGAACCCAGGGTTCCAGCAGACCCAAGATCGAGGACTCACGACGCAGCCAATGGTGCCGTGGATGGTCGATCTCCCATTCATCTCATAAGCAACTTCAATGATTCATTTGGGCATGGGATTGAATTTTGTTAGTCAATTCATTTTTGTTAGTATAAAAAAATAAAATTTGTCAGTTGGAATGGAATTAGTTAGTGTTAAGGAAGGAATTAGGTTTTGTTAGGGAAAATGAATAGAATGAAATTTTGTTAGTGGGAATTAATAAATGGAACGTTATTAGTGGGAAAATTGAAATTATTAGTAGGTATTATTTTTTGTAGTTGTTAATAAGGAAGAAGGGTAGTATTGTGATGATGGGGGAGTAAAAATTAAAGGGAAAATGGAAACATGTAAAAAAAATAAATAAATTTATGGAGGAAAAGGTAGGAATGCCCAAAGGAAGGTGGAAATATTACGGCAGCAATTCGAAGTTGCGAATGGGAGAAAGTTGGTACGCCGGAATTCGCAACAATCGTGGGGACGACCCAGAACCTGAGTGTCTCATTCAGCCGGGCAAACAAAGAAGGTCGGCAGGGGTAATTATGAATCGGATCGGATGTCTTTGGCGTGAAAGGTCCCAAGCAGCTTACCGAATTCATCCTCAAGCTCGTATGCCACTTGCCCAATACGACGTCGGACCACTGCAGGAGTGAATCGTGGAGCGAATTTGGCTGCAAAGCGATCTGCGGCGTTGCTCACAGAGAAATTACGCACGAAAACCTTCTGACCTTGGAGTAGCTCACGAGGACGAACACGAAGGTTGTAGCGTTGAGCACCCTTTTGGTAGGCTTCTTGCAGTTTGCATCTGACTTGGTCCTGTACAGCTCGCAGTCGATCACTGTTAGCACTTAGCTGTACCTCACCATCCTCAAAAGCATTAAGGCTTCTGAGGAGGGCGTACTCAGAGCCATGTTGGATAGGGTGGTACCCGAACATGAGAAAGTAGGGGAATATCCCGTGGACTCATGAATCACCTTGCGGAAGGCAAAACATGAGGCTGGAAGATTCTCGTCCCACTTGCCATGATCAGACCCTATATAGGCTCTAATGGCGTTCAGTGTCGACTGGTTTGACCTCTCTGAGGCATTCGCCTGCGGTGAATGATATGGGGTGAAGCAATGCTGCACTCCATAGTCATTCATAAGCTTGCTGAATACCTTGGAGGTGAACTGTACCCCATTGTCAGAGTGAAGCCATTCAGGCACTCCGAAAGTCAGAAAGATTTCGCGCTCCAAATATCGCACGACTGACTCTGCGGTGGCTTTCGTCATGGGCTTGAGCCATACGAACTTGGTGTAATGATCCAGGACCACGAACAATTGGGTATCCCCTGATTTTGAACGAGGGTATGGGCCCATGAAGTCCACAAACAGGCGCTGCATAGGTCGTTCGGAGTCTCGTGATGCTCCCATAGGGGGTCTCATTGTGGAATTTGCCGGTTTGACCTGTTTGCATATTAAGCAATTCTTGATGTGCTGAATCACATCTTGACGCAAACGAGGCCAATAATAATACCTTTGCAAAACTTCAGTTGTTTTGCGAATTCCACAATGAGAGCCCCGGGGATCATCATGAGCTCGTACTATGAGAGCTCGTTGGTGACCCTCAGGAACCCATAGTTTTGTTCTGGGAATATCAGAAGTCGACGTTACAGGAGAACCAGTACTAATATAGATTCGACCATCTGCAAGGTGCAAATTCTGAAACTGATCGGGTTGTTTCAAGATTTGCTCCTTGAGATGCTCATACTCGGGCTCCTGAAACGCAGACTCCGGGATTGAACCACCAATGTGTCCGTGCTCCGGGAGACAGGGAATGATCGAGTTCACCCGCTCATCCCTCGAGCATGTTCTTGACAACGCATCGGGGACAACGTTAAGGGCACCTTTCCGGTGTTCAATTTGGAAATTGAACCCTTGTAATTTCAGGCTCCAGTGAGCCAATCGACCAGAAAGGTCCGACTGCTGCATCAGCCATTTAAGACTGGCATGGTCGGTTATGATGGTGAAAGGCAACCCTTCGATATATGCCCTGAATCTCTTTACGCTCTGCACCGCAGCTAAGCATTCCAATTCTGTAATGCTATAGTTACGTTGCGCAGCGTTGAGCTTCATAGACATATATGCGATTGGATGCTCTCCACCCTCATCGTCCTTCTGGAACAAAACACTTCCAATACCCACTGTACTTGCGTCACACTGGATATAGAAGTGCTTCGTAAAGTCGGGGTTAGCCAGCACTGGAGCAGAAATCAGCAATTGCTTCACCTTATTGAAGGCACTATTGGCGGAAGCAGACCACTTGAAGGTACGTTTACCCTTTAGCAAATCCGTTAGAGGGGCCGTAACCGAGGCGAAGTTTGGAATGAAACGCCTGTACCATCCTGCCATGCCCATAAACCGTCTCACGTCTTTGGCCGTTCGGGGTTCAGGATAGGAGACTATACCTGAAACCTTCTCCGGGTCGGTGCGCAGGATACCATCACTCACTACGAAGCCAAGATATTTGATCTCCTTCTTGACGAACTTGCTTTTTCAACATTGATGGTCAAGTTGGCGTCCCTGAGCAGTTTTGCAACAGTACTCAGGAGCTCCAAGTGCTCATCAAATGTTGAACTTGTAACAAGCAGGTCATCTAGGTAAACAAATACCTTGTCCTGCAGCTCATGCGGTATTACTTTATGCATCAACCGACACATCGTTTGGGGAGCATTACACAAACCGAACGGCATGACCTTGAAATGGTACAAGGGCCTGCCAGGGACAGTAAAGGCCGTTTTCTCCTTACTTGCCTCATCCAACGGTATTTGCCAAAAGGCATCCTTCAGGTCCAAGCTGGTAATGAACCTGGTACTCTGCAACCGTGCCAAAAGACCTTCAATCAGTGGCAACGGATAGGCGTCCTTAACAGTCACCTCGTTGAGGCGTCGAGCGTCAAGACATAAACGCACCTTGCCGGGTTTTCTGACAAGGGTCACAGGCGAACTCCACGAACTCTGACTTTCCTCTATTACCCCCAAAGACAACATACGATCGAGTTCGTCATACAACAGTTTCTGTATAACAGGCGAGACAGCATAATGCCGCTGCTTGATGGGTCGAGCGGAACCAGTGTCGATGTGATGAGACACGAGACTGGTCCTACCCAAGCCTTTTTCATTATACGATGGAAATTGTTGTTTGACGAAGTCCAGTCGTTGCTGATCTTTTGGGGACAGCAGATGAAATTCAGGGCTCTGAGGTTCCGAGGCTGCTTCGATAGCGTTGACCTGGATTGGTGCTATTTTGAAGAGATCCCAGAAGTCAATTCCAAGATACACTGCGTGCGTCAAGGAAGGAACAACTAGGAATCTCATCAATTTGGTGGTTTTATTAAATTGCACCAATGTGGTGACGTATCCCAGAACTGGATCCTTGTGCCCTGATGCAGTCTGAACATGAGCGTGCATGGTATGCATATGCAAGCCCAAATCCGACAGCAGGTCCAAGGCGCCGGCTCCGAGGATACTAACTCTGGCTCCGCTATGAAGCAAGCCCGTCAATTTGCGACTCTTGACGGAAATCTCTGCGTAGGGAGTTGCAACAATTGACTCCACGCAGACACGCCTCAAGAGACTTCTGGCGAAGAAATATCTCCAGGATCTCCGAAAGCGATCCCGAAAAGGTCGTGCTCTAAAACCAGCGGGTGATTCACGATCATCGCCCGCCTTTTCATTACATTTGACGTAGTCTGGTAATCTGCCTGAAGCAATCACATTGCTAGAAAATGTTGGAAAATTGGAACTATGAGGCAAATTGAAGAAATTTGTGGATGAGCACTGGTCTGGTATCTGGTTATTCATCGTGTTATCGAAGGACGAAGGGATCCCACTTGGAGACCGACTCTGGAAGCGTGCATGATAACCTACAGCAGATCTCTCTTGAGGATCACACCAGGCATTCTCCAACATATCAACAGCGTCAATGTTGTGAGAATGCCTACTGCGATGGTCAACCACAGGTCTTCCGGAAGGATACCACACAGCTTCCACTCTAGTGCAGTGACGAACCAACTCTGTTACCGATTTGAATTCCAAACCTGCCAAATGATTCCTCATTCGTTCGTCCATGTTCAGCAATAGGATGGCCTGCATGTCAAAATCAGATAACCGATTTTTAAGACGCAAGGCCATCTCCATTATGGAGCCATGAAACTCACGGAAAGATTCACCGGGCTTCTGGAAACGCGCATCGATTGCTCGCCGCACATCTACGTCGGTCCAATGAGATCCATAACGCTCCTTCAACGCAGCTTCCAAATCAGGCCACGTAAAATTGGGGTTGAGCTGCCGGAATAACCAGTACCATTCTTCTGCTGGTCCTTTCAGAAGAATGTGGAGGCTAGATGCCAGTTCCTCCAAGGGAATTTTGTAGTTCTTTGCCAAGGTAGTGGCTCGGAAAAGGAACTGCTCAACATCTAGACCAGCAGAAGAACCATCAAAATTGACCCTCCACTTATGCATTGGTGGAAAGGAATCAAATTCGTCGTCAGAGCTAGAATAGTTGGAGTAAGAAGCGTTATGCGATGCCATAATTGAAAATTAATGTTATAAATACTGGATAAACAAATTGTAAAATCAATAAATTAATTAACAATTAACGGACGGACACACCGACGAAATCAGAGAAATTAATAAATAGCAGACGGACTATACCGACAATAAAATAAATAATTTAATAAATAACAGACGGACAAACAAACGATTTAATAAAAATAAATTAGAATCGAATACCAGACCGACAAACAGACAAGTAAATAAATATATAAAATCTTAGCACCTAACCTAAGCTAAAATAAAAATTGATTTGAAATTCCTGATTTAAATACCAATAAAACTATCGTACAAAGCAAATTTACTCAACTCTACTAACCCAAACTAAACCAAAACCTAACTCACTACCTAAACTAAAATCAATTAACCAAACTCAGCCTTACAATTATTCAAACCCAAAAAAGAAATAATTAAACTAAACGCAATCTCCAATCATCAAAACTAAAACTAATAAAAATTACTCCAAACTAACAAATACCGTAAACCCAATTATCTAAAACTAATCTAAATCATAAACCTAAATCAAAATCTGCAAATCAACACTACCAAAACTAAACTCAATCAACCAAACTGAACTTAAAATTACTCAAAACCAACAACTGTAAAACCTATTATTTAAAACTAATCTAACCCAAGACCCTAATTAACCCCAATAATCTATAACTACAAGCAAGTGGAATAAGCGCAAGTGGTAAATTGAACTATATATAATAATTGACTTGCACTTTCATTTCTCAAAATGAATCTCCCCATTGATGGAAAGGGAAAAGAAAAAGGTAATTGAACGGGATAATGATTAAAATTTTACGAGACACAAAGCAGACAAACTGCAACATTGCCTGGCATAACGATGGTACTTGAAGGCGGACTCCGCTCAAATTGTCGCCACAAAGGGCCGACTACGAGACCATTATGAAACTCGACGGACTTCATAATGGCTCGGACAAGAGCCGCACAGATCCCAAAGTTACCACCAGATAGATGATGGAAGGGCCGAAAGCGTTGGGTAACTCTAAGTGTTGGATCCAAGTCCAACTATCCCGTGCAGGGAGATATAGCCAACGGCTCAAAATTCGGTTGATCCCAACCAACATCTACATTGCCACAGCTTATCCACTATCATAGCCGGTGTGAACTATAAAACATAAATTCAGCACGGTAGGTGCCACTGCAACTGCGGCGAACCCCGTGATCAAAATTCTATCATTAACTATCCAATAAAACCGAAACTATATCTGTTTATCAATTTATCAAAATTCTTAACAAAGCAGAGGAAAACAAAAAAAAAAAAATTATTTCCCTGAAATGCACAGACCACTATTCAAGTCAGGCACTCCAGGTACTCATCCCAACAAATCAAAATTAAAAAATTTAAATTATAATTAAAATTTAATGAAACCATTAGAAAACCAACAAAGCTAAAATATTTGGGCGCCATATGTAGCAACCACGGAAGTCACCGCAGTTGCAGACATTAAAAATTAGCAGAGGGGTGTGTAGCCCGGGGTGGCATACTGAGGCCGGCTAGCGCTCAGTCGTGTCGTGGGTCTTCCGGGACACCCCCTGCTCGTGCTGAGCCACCTTACATCAAGAAACTAACACAGTGGGAAAAGGACGGGAAAGGGAGAGGTCATTTTGAGGAATGAAAAATTTAGAAAAAATTTAATAAAACATGGCCGTTTATTGAACTCAAAAGAAAAAGAAATTTATAAATTCAACAAAAGTAGGTTAAGTCAAATAAAGCAAATCGGCCCCTCAATAATTTAATGTACGTAGCAAGAACAATCTAATCAAATAATTCATTTAAAGGAAAACAAAAGAAAAATAAGAATTGTTGATGTAATCGATAAATACTCACAATAGGTAAAACTCACTCCTTTTCCTCGTTGATCTCCGAGCGCTCGGCGAAGACAAAAAAAAGGGTGTGGGGCCACTGAAAATCAAATTTTAAATTAACTTTAAAACTAATTTTAAAATTCAATAACTAATAGAACGGCCAATTATCATTCTCCACGATCCGTCAATATTGTACACTCGCAAACACTTTGTTCTATTTCAATTACGTCCATTTCATTAATTAAATCTTTTGCATATAGTAAAGACTCTCACTTATTCAATTTTTTTATATATTTAGTATTGAGGCGGTCCCGCACTTCAACTTATCAATGTAATCCTCCAAATTAAAAATTCCTTCAGTTTTCTAATTTTTTTTACTTTTTCCCTCCGTCACAAAAAAACAGCCAAAATACCCATTCCACGAAAAGAAACAAAAGAAAAAAAACTCCTTCTTCTTTCCCAAATCAAAAATCGGACTGCCTTTCGCGAATTAATTATTCCGTCCCACCAAACACAATTCTTTCTTCACTTCCAGTCAAATATCCACCCCAAAATCAGACTTTATCCCAAAAAAAAGAACTCCTTCTTCACAAAACCAAATCCGGAATTTCATTTTTATACCAATTCACCATTCCGCACCGCAAAGCACAATTCATTTTTCTATTAACCGTCAAATACCGCTACCAAAACTCAATTTTATTCCACTCCGAAACTTATTGTCTTTTTCCCATCCGAAATCTGACTGCCTAATCCCAACCACCTAACTTCCACTTTTACCTTTCTCCCATCCGATCCCGCAATTCAAATTCTTTTCCAATTACCGCTGTCGCATCTGGGTAACGTAATCGAAGTTCATTACACTTCGATTCCGCTACCCACACATCTTTTGGTCCGTATCGACAATCACAATAGTTTCCATTGACTTGCATATATGGCAATTTACATCCCCAAGAATCGCTTGATTGAATGTAAAGTGTCACACATACGAGTACATTATGCAAACTATTGATTTTGCCGATACCCCAAAAAAGAGTGCTTCCGTGCACCCGGGAGAACTTGAACCCAGGGTTCCAGCAGACCCAAGATCGAGGACTCATGACGCAGCCAATGGTGCCGTGGATGGTCGATCTCCCATTCATCTCATAAGCAACTTCAATGATTCATTTGGGCATGGGATTGAATTTTGTTAGTCAATTCATTTTTGTTAGTATAAAAAAATAAAATTTGTTAGTGGGAATGGAATTAGTTAGTGTTAAGGAAGGAATTAGGTTTTGTTAGGGAAAATGAATAGAATGAAATTTTGTTAGTGGGAATTAATAAATGGAACGTTATTAGTGGGAAAATTGAAATTATTAGTAGGTATTATTTTTTGTAGTTGTTAATAAGGAAAAAGGGTAGTATTGTGATGATGGGGGAGTAAAAATTAAAGGGAAAATGGAAACATGTAAAAAAAATAAATAAATTTATGGAGGGAAAGGTAGGAATGCCCAAAGGAAGGTGGAAATATTACGGCAGCAATTTGAAGTTGCGAATGGGAGAAAGTTGGTACGCCGGAATTCGCAACAGACCCTGGTTAGATCAGTTTTGACATATGGATGTCAGATCTGGTACAACCAGAGTGCTAGTGCTATGGAAAAATTAAGACTTTTCCAAAGGAAATGTCTTCGTGCATGTACTGGTTTGTACAGAAAGCCTGAGTTGGATTGGAAACACAATATATATATCGAATAGAAAAATGTATCGAACTGATAAAGTGACAAGATTCGATATTTTCCTATTGAAACTTCTTCGGAATCATATCGCAAGATCTGTAACTATGAATGAAAACCCCGGCTTTCACAGCCATTCTACCCTACAGGCGGGGATGTTGCTTCGTTCCTCCTGAAGCATTCGTGTATTTGGACATGAATCGATATGTTTTCGATTCTGATGGTGTTCCAATTAATCATATATAGACGGGCCACCGGTAAGAAGATAAAATATGCTCCGAATATGAGTTCACGAGACCAACAATTGTTAGATTCGTTGAAGCTGGGACGGAGCAATTTAGGTATTGGTGGCTGAATGATAATGTGTAAATGATTCGTGTGTATTTTCGGTTTTTGTGCTTTTCGTTACTTATTTTTTGAGTTTCAGCTTATTATTGCTACATATAGTGTTGTTGTTTATTTGTGTTAAAAATTAGGGATGGGTTTCAATATTTAGGATAGGTATTTGTCATATTTATTATGTAACATTTAGAAATAAGGCTTAACGCTTAGGTTAGGAATATTGTGTTCGCATTGTATTAGTATAAGATAATGTTTTTGATCGAATTTTAATAGCATTAGGTTATAACATATTAGATGTAGGATAAGAGTTAACTTTTATGTAAAAATTATAAATCATTTTTGAATAGTGTTGGTTGGTTTTTCCTCCTTTTTATAATCGAATCATAAAATATGTAATAATCTGAATAAAATTAAATTTGCTATAGTTTTTTTGATTAAATGTGTTTCATCCATAAAGTACAAATTTAGAGAGCCATTTGGGCCCTAAGTTTTTGTATTTTTATTGTTTGCAATTTGCTTCATATTCTTTAAAATTTATATCGATTAGTATTGAATAAAGCGCTTTTGACTTTGACTTTAATGCTGTTATGACCTAGGAGTATATTATGCATATTGTCACGTGAATGCTTGGACATTGCCGACTATGATATTTCATGTCGAGTATTCGCAATGTGTTCTGATAATCGAGTTTTTGTACTGCATTTTGTTTTACCGATATAAACCCCAGAGCCATCATTACATTCTATGTTTGTATGTCCCTTTTTCACTGCCATCTACTTTAGGCTTATTATTATGATTTAAAATTAATCGTTTCAGTTAATTTTTATTGTAAAACGCGAAATTTATGTCTTTCATTTTTAATATATCTTTTAAACATTTCTCAGTGTTTCTTAAAAACTGGATCGTTTTCCAGGTTCTAAATTGCACTTTGGTGCCGTAACCTGCATATAATGATTTTAAAACTTTATTCTGCAGTTTTTTCCATAAAAGGGGGTTGGGAGGTGAATAGAATTTGCGCACTGGGTATGAAGCTCCCATGCTTGCGACTGACTGGACTACCCATTAACACCACCTTATTTAAACATCCGTTTTAAGTATAGACTTTCAATATTGTGTATACTACCATGCTACATATATTTCGTAATTTCGAAGCTTAAAGACATGGGTACCCGACAGGAAGATAAGAATAATGTTCAAGGACTCAACGTAGCTTAAAGAATCGTGGAAAATATCATAGTTGAATCATTGAACTAAACTGCTAAACAGCTCAAGCATTTTTATGTATCTATCTTGAAGGCAGATACTTTAAGGAGGTAGATGATTAGCAAAAAGATTGACTCTTCTTTATTGTCATATGTTATACCGTAGTGTTAAAATATACCGTTGTTCTTGAAACGGAAGCACAGTCTAAATCAAACGTTTAAAAGCTGACGGTTAACATGTTTTAGCGCAGTTTCAATATGTTCAATTGAATCAAATGGCTCAATTATTATTCTTTAAGATTAAGAAATTAACAATTATTTTTTTCGCCGTTTACCTAGAAACTACCCAGATGAAAATTAGTTTCTACGAACTGTGTTCCTTTGCGATTTTTGTTGAAATTCAAGTACAATAATAAATTTCGTTTTTATTCTAATGTTTATAATAATTCATATTGTTCTCACGTCTAAGATAAAAGTTTCTCACTTCCAATGATCATTTGCATTTATTTTCAATATAGTCTACACTGGCCCAATTTAAGATTATCATTTTCGTAGTAAGATTTCTTTACATTCGTCTTGAAATCTGTTTTAATAGATACAAAATATTCATAACTTTTTTAAGTTTTCTAAGGCTTAGCTGGGGCGAAGATACTCTTAAAATTTAGCTCAAGACAATTTAAACAGCAAACAAACCAACGACTTGTTATCAATGAAAAGAAAATCACCTTTTATTTGTCATCCTTCTTAAAAATTCTCAAAATATGTCTTTAAAAGTAAGTGAACGATGGATCAGTTTTCAGTTATTCAATTTACTTTGTAGAACGAAAAACTAAAATTGCAACGCGTTTTATTATGATTATAGAAGAGAACACTTTTAAGAGTTCACAAATTCCAATTGCCATAAATATTTTTAAAACAGATTTCATCAAGAATCTGAATTTAATTATTAGTTTGAGATACAAACAAGTCATGTCATAGTGTACTACTTCAACTTATAGTTAGGATGTGAATGAGAAGCTGTTTTGAAAAATTCATTTAAGAGCAAAAGAGGAGTAAAAAATTATGATTTACACTCATCTTTATATCAGTTTTAAGAATCTCAACAAGTATCACCGTATTTTTTCTGCATGTCATTGTATCGGTTATATGTTTTTTTATTCCTTGGTCGAAGGTTTTTACAAGATTTTCTAGTTATACAAAAAACCCACTGTGCATTACATGTTACGTTTATTATTGTTTAGTAAATGAAGAAAGAAAGAAACTATGTAATTAAAAATGAATTACTAAGTTAACCATTCTCTTTCCTTCCAGTAGTTAGAGACTTTCCACGGGAACGGAAGCGCAAGGTCAGTATGTCGTCGATTGGATGGGGTTCATCGTAATCCGCGACTAGTTGTTTCGGCTTTCGGTTCGGTTACGCGGTGCCCTAATTTGTAGTTGGGTGGTTTTACTTAGCGTAGAATGGGAACGCGTGAATTGAAAGTTGTGCTCCTCAAATTATTGAAAGCCTCGGAAAGGATCCAGTAATGCAGATACGAATATTTAAAATTTCCTTTGTAGAAACTTTTGACGTGTTTTAACGGCCAGTTGAAATCGGTGGGTAATTGATTGTATTTGGGCGCAGTCGACCGATATTCCTCTCCGAATCAGCTGGATGATAGGCAGCCATCTCGGAGTGCACTGTGAGCATTCAAATAGGTAGGCTTTCAGAGGTATGGTTCGTTGATGCGCCTCAAAACTTCACGTTTTAACCGATGAGAGGTCAGTATGGATTTCCTTCGGGAAATCTTATAGACGAAGCGTAGTCAAATCATTAGAAAAACGTTTGACACTGACTTTGGGCCAGATCTCGTTGCTAGACATGTGATCTATAGCCACGACGTGTCCGGCTGCTGTGAGTTATCTTTTGGGACTGCCCGAACATAATGTGGCACAAAGTAGAAAATGCAATCCTCTGGGCTCCTCTTCCCTGTACTTGTGCCAAGCGTTTTGGGTACATCTTACTGGAAGCGTTTCCCCATATTGCTGCTCCGTACAATAGCATTGACTCTACGACAGTCATCAAGAGGCATCTTCTTGATGGGTTGGGTCTCCCTACGTTGGCTGTAAGTCGACTCAGAGTCGATACTCCAGAAGCAGCCTTCTCAGTCGTTATCCTGATTTACTCAAAAAAACTCATCTTCGAGTAGATCAGTAGCCCTAGGTACTTCACCGCTGGTTTCGATTCGATAAGTATGCTTCCAATATTGATGATAAATAAAGGGACTCACAGTAGCCAGAGACGTTAAGGCTGGAGGATCGCTTGTCTGGCAATTCCTCTTCCCCTCTCCTCTCCCGCTAGAAGAAGGATCCCCCAGCTTGAAGGCACCTCACCGCATTAAAAAACGAGATCTGGCCCAAAGGAATGCGTCAAACAGTTCCAAGCTGGGTTGTCGTGTTGGTAGGGGAGGTATTTAGTGGGTAGTCGAGTCATTTTTGAGCATGGATGTCCCACATTCTGTATGTAAATAACCACAAAAAAAAATTGGATTTCTGTCTGTTAAATGGATTTAAATAAATAAGTACATGCTTCGATGACAATGGGCGTATATGCTTGCTTGCCTTATTTCATTGGCGAAGCGCGAGTATATAGGCAGTGTTTGCTCGGTCGCAACCACTTCAGTGACGAAGCGTAAGTACAAAGGCGGTATTTGTTCGCTTGCAACAATGATGTGCAATATGTTGTACGAGAAGTCATTTTTAGTAAATGATGGAAATCTGACGACAATACGCGAGTTCAAGGTCTTGAATGGTCAACAGCAGGGAACAGTTATTGCGCCTCTGCTTTTCTCAATATTCATTCGCAAGCTATTGAACGGCTTTGATTTTAACGTCTCGCAAACGCGATCATTGGTAGCGTTTGCTGATGATCTGATCATCTATACAGAAGACCGAAAAATTACAATAGTTCAGAGCAACTTCAAAAAATGTTCAATGATGTGCAGCTGTACACTGACAATTAGCGAATGAAAATCAATGCGCAGAAGTGCGAAGCGATTTTGTTTGGGACAACGCTGCAGGGGGTCAGTCAAGACCTGAAACGCAGTTGGAAGGATTTCCACATTATGGCTGGTGAGGGTAGTTCAAGGCGGGGTCCACATAAACTCTGTATTCGATACCTCGGTGTTCATCTCGATCAGTATCAGCACTATACTGACCATGTCAAAATCATGCTCAGTAAAGCACGAAAAGTAGATACATTGATCGAAAGGTCAAAGTTATTTGTAACAAGACCCTGGTTAGATCAGTTTTGACATATGGATGTCAGATCTGGTACAACCAGAGTGCTATTGCTATGGAAAAATTAAGACTTTTCCAAAGGAAATGTCTTCGTGCATGTACTGGTTTGTACAGAAAGCCTGAGATGGATTGGAAACACAATATATATCGAATTGAAAAATGTATCGCACTCATAAAGTGACAAGATTCGATATCTTCCTATTGAAACTTCTTCGGAATCATATCGCAAGATCTGTAACTATGAATGAAAACCCCCGGCTTTCACAGCCATTCTACCCTACAGGCGGGAATGTTGCTTCGTTCCTCCTCAAGCATTCGTGTATTTGGGCATGAATCGATATGTTTTCGATTCTGATGGTGTTCCAATTAATCATATATAGACGGGCCACCGGTAAGAAGATAAAATATGCTCCGAATATGAGTTCACGAGACCAACAATTCCAATGGAGATGCTCATTTGTTAGATTCGTTGAAGCTGGGACGGAGCAATTTAGGTATTGGTGGCTGAATGATAATGTGTAAATTATTCGTGTGTATTTTCGGTTTTTGTGTTTTTCGTTACTTATTTTTTGAGATTCAGCTTATTATTGCTACATTTAGTGTTGTTGTTTATTTGTGTTAAAAATTAGGGATGGGTTTCAACATTTAGGATAGGTATTTGTCATATTTATTATGTAACATTTAGAAATAAGGCTTAACGCTTAGGTTAGGAATATTGTGTTCGCATTGTATTAGTATAAGATAATGTTTTTGATCGAATTTTAATAGAATTAGGTTATAACATATTAGATGTAGGATAAAAGTTAACTTTTGTGTAGAAATTATAAATCATTTTTGAATAGTGATGGTTGGTTTTTCCTCCTTTTTACAATCGAATCATAAAATATGTAATAATCTGAATAAAATTAAATTTGCTATAGTTTTTTTTTGATTAAATGTGTTGCATCCATAAAGTACAAATTTAGAGAGCCATTTGGGCCCTAAGTTTTTGTATTTTTATTGTTTGCAATTTGCTTCATATTCTTTAAAATTTATAGCGATTAGTATTGAATAAAGCGCTTTTGACTTTGACTTTAATGCTGTTATGACCTAGGAGTATATTATGCATATTGTCACGTGAATGCTTGGACATCGCCGACTATGATATTTCATGTCGAGTATTCGCAATGTGTTCTGATAATCGAGTTTTCGTACTGCATTTTGTTTTACCGATATAAACCCCAGAGCCATCATTACATTCTATGTTTGTATGTCCCTTTTTCACTGCCATCTACTTTAGGCTTATTATTATGATTTAAAATTAATCGTTTCAGTTAATTTTTATTGTAAAACGCGAAATTTATGTCTTTCATTTTTGATATATCTTTTAAACATTTCTCAGTGTTTCTTAAAAACGGGATCGTTTTCCAGTTTCTAAATTGCACTTTGGTGCCGTGACCTGCAGATAATGATTTTAAAACATTATTCTGCAGTTTTTTCCATAAAAGGGGGTTGGGAGGTGAATAGAATTTGCGCACTGGGTATGAAGCTCCCATGCTTGCGACTGACTGGACTACCCATTAACACCACCTTATTTAAACATCCGTTTTAAGTATAGACTTTCAATATTGTGTATACTACCATACTACATATATTTCGTAATTTCGAAGCTTAAAGACATGGGTACTCGACAGGAAGATAAGAATAATGTTCAAGGACTCAACGTAGCTTAAAGAATCGTGGAAAATATCATAGTTGAATCATTGAACTAAACCGCTAAGCATCTCAAGCATTTTTTATGTATCTATCTTGAAGGCAGATACTTTAAGGAGGTAAATGATTAGCAAAAAGATTGACTCTTCTTTATTGTCATATGTTATACCGTAGTGTTAAAATATACCGTTGTTCTTGAAACGGAAGCACAGTCTAAATCAAACGTTTAAAAGCTGACGGTTAACATGTTTTAGCGCAGTTTCAATATGTTCAATTGAATCAAATGGTTCAATTATTATTCTTTAAGATTAAGAAATTAACAATTATTTTTTTCGCCGTTTACCTAGAAACTACCCAGATGAAAATTAGTTTCTACGAACTGTGTTCCTTTGCGATTTTTGTTGAAATTCAAGTACAATAATAAATTTCGTTTTTATTCTAATGTTTATAATAATTCATATTGATAAAAATTTCTCACTACCATGATCATTTGCATTTATTTTCAATATAGTCTACACTGGCCCAATTTAAGATTATCATTTTCGTCGTAAGATTTCTTTACCTTAGAAAAGGTTTAGCTGGGGCGAAGATACTCTTAACATTTAGCTCAAGACAATTTAAACAGCAAACAAACCAACGACTTGTTATCAATGAAAAGAAAATCACCTTTTATTTGTCATCCTTCTTAAAAATTCTCAAAATATGTCTTTAAAAGTAAGTGAACGATGGATCAGTTTTCAGTTATTCAATTTACTTTGTAGAACGAAAAACTAAAATTGCAACGCGTTTTATTATGATTATAGAAGAGAACACTTTTAAGAGTTCACAAATTCCAATTGCCATAAATATTTTTAAAACAGATTTCATCAAGAATCTGAATTTCATTATTAGTTTGAGATACAAACAAGTCATGTCATAGTGTACTACTTCAACTTATAGTTAGGATGTAAATGAGAAGCTGTTTTGAAAAATTCATTTAAGAGCAAAAGAGGAGTAAAAAATTATGATTTACACTCATCTTTATATCAGTTTTAAGAATCTCAACAAGTATCACCGTATTTTTTCTGCATGTCATTGCATCGGTTATATGTTTTTTTGTTCCTTGGTCGAAGCTTTTTACAAGATTTTCTAGTTATACAAAAAACCCACTGTGCATTACATGTTGCGTTAATTATTATTTAGTAAATGAAGAAAGAAAGAAACTATGTAATTAAAAATGAATTACTAAGTTAACCATTCTCTTTCCTTCCAGTAGTTAGAGACTTTCCACGGGAACGGAAGCGCAAGGTCAGTATGTCGTCGAGTGGATGGGGTTCATCGTAATCCGCGACTAGTTGTTTCGGCTTTCGGTTCGGTTACGCGGTGCCCTAATTTGTAGTTGGGTGGTTTTACTTAGCGTAGAATGGGAACGCGTGAATTGAAAGTTGTGCTCCTCAAATTATTCAAAGCCTTGGAAAGGCTCCAGTAATGCAGATACGAATATTTAAAATTTCCTTTGTAGAAACTTTTGACGTGTTTTAACGGCCAGTTGAAATCGGTGGCTAATTGATTGTATTTGGGCGCAGTCGACCGACATTCCTCTGCGAATTAGCTGGCTGATAGGCAGCCATCTCGGAGTGCACTGTGAGCATACAACTAGGTAGGCTTTCAGAGGTATGGTTCGTTGATGCGCCTCAAAACTTCACGTTTTAACCGATGAGAGGTCAGTATGGATTTCCTTCGGGAAATCTTATAGACGAAGCGTAGTCAAATCATTAGAAAAACGTTTGACACTGACTTTGGGCCAGATCTCGTTGCTAGACATGTGATCTATGGCCACGACGTGTCCGGCTGCTGTGAGTTATCTTTTGGGACTGCCCGAACATAATGTGGCACAAAGTTCTATTTGTCAATCGATCCTAGCATCACCGCGACTATACTATCCTGGATGAGCTGTTCCCTTGGAGAGGTCCCGTCTTAGCGTATCCCATTTTTTGCGTGCATGAATATGTGGCAGGCATTGTCTTCCTCTTCAGGATAAAATCGGCAGTCAGAGGACCATGACTTACCAATCTTGTGCAGGTAAGACTGAAAACACCCATGTCCACTCAAATGCCAGGTCTCACTATGCCTTTGATTTATACACGGTCTTAGATCCGGGTTGAGCTGTACAGTCCCTCTCGTGCAATTCACCCAAGATTTCTGCCAATTTTTGAGTGAGTGCTGTCTCCCCATGCGGGCAATTGTCTCTTTCGCGTCCTCGCTTCGATTCAGGTAAATAGTGTGGCGATCTCAAGCAAGCAGGGTGACAGTATCACGCTTCCAATAACTCTCACCACCGAATCAGAGACTGTTGAAAATGAAAATGCAATCCTCTGGGCTCCTCTTCCCTGTACTTGTGCCAAGCGTTTTGGGTACATCTTACTGGAAGCGTTTCCCCATATTGCTGCTCCGTACAATAGCATTGACTCTACGACAGTCATCAAGAGGCATCTTCTTGATGGGTTGGGTCCCCCTACGTTGGCTGTAAGTCGACTCAGAGTCGAGCTTCCAATATTGATGATAAATAAAAGGGACTCACAGTAGCCAGAGACGTTAAGGTTGGAGGATCGCTTGTCTGGCAATTCCTCTTCCCCTCTCCTCTCCCGCTAGAAGAAGGATCCCCCAGCTTGAAGGCACCTCACCGCATTAAAAAACGAGATCTGGCCCGAAGGAATGCGTCAAACAGTTCCAAGCTGGGTTGTCGTGTTGGTAGGGGAGGTATTTAGTGGGTAGTCGAGTTGCTTGTGAGCATGGATGTCCCACACTCTTTATGTAAATAACCACAAAAAAAAATACTGATCATGCTTACTCTAGGTTGACATTGTTCGACGGTGCGTTTAGTGACCAGATCCGCAACATTGTCCATATAGCTTATCAAGCGCGACTCATCTGGCATCTCTAGTCGCAGTAACCCTTTACGACACGATCCACAGGTCTGGACCAAGGGGAGATCCCTGGGCAACATCCTTCGTTCGCCCTGTGTCATATCGTAAGGCAGGCTTCAGTGCTTCCGGTAGTCCCTCAGAAGTTGCGTCAAATATTCATAACATCCACGTATCTAGCAGAGTTTGTTTTTGTGATTCGGAGGTGAATGTCATTTCTAGCAAAGTTGAAGGCTTTCCTAACTTTGAGCATCACCAACAGGACGATCCGTCGCTTGGCGCGGCTATGTGCCTCTGCCTTTAAGATTGCGCTCACCACCTCTGCAATCACATCAATGGTGGAGGGACCTGCCTTAAAGCCGTACTGCCGAGGGTATCGGTTCCCAGTGGCAAGAATTGCGTTAGTGAGTGTTTTCTTGATGGGTTTCTCTGGCATTTTCCAGTCGTGGCCAGCATGCAAAACGGGTGGCATGCAGATGGCAATCTGAAATTTCCCTTCACCTTGCTAATCAGCATAAGCGTCGCCGCCTTCCGCCGTCCCATAGGCAAACGTTAAATATGCTGAGCATCAAGTTAGAACAATGGTGATAGACTAGTTGCAACACCTCAGCTGGAACACCATCGGGGCCTGGAGCCTTCCTTGTTTTTATGATAGGACTGCCTCCTCCAGTTCCGGCTGTGTAAGGAGTGGACACTCGATTGCTGTTTTACTGTGGACAGCGTCAACATGGATGGGATGGGCGGGGAAAATGCCTGTACTATCTCATCTCTCTTTTTCGCTTCATGCATGCAAGGCGTCCGTAGGGCACCAAGCCTTCGCATAACTAGCTTGTTGCCAAGGCCTCACGGATCCTTGTTCACATTATCCACTGCGTCTTGCCAGCAGCGAGCCTTGCTGTTGTTAATCAGTTTACAAGGGCATTTCCTGGTCGACTTATATGCTGCTAACTGGTTCCTTCACTTTTTAACAATTTCAGTCGACCACCAGTGCACTGGGGGCTTGTCGTGCCGGGTTTCCCGATGGGATATAGAAGCATTGAAAGCAATCGTGATTATGCTCATATTTAATTTCATCACGTCTTGACTGCCAGTTCTTCTGTCCCCTGCAAATTACCCTGCAGCAAAATACCTGCTGTGAGTAATTCGACAAACCTCTCGACATTCATCTTTCCGATGCTCCACCTAATTGTAGAAGGTCGAGAGCACAGATGTCAGGAAACAACATCACTGATCTCAAGCAGAATGTGCTGATAATCATTGGCTGAGTAGTCCTATAACACTCTCCAGTTGTTTATTTCCCGTAATAAAGACTCCGAGGCAAATTTCATGTCCGGTATGGTTCGTTTGCAGCCAATACGGCGGAAAGTTGGCATGTTTGCGGTGTTTGGTACGATGAGCGCTGTCTTGGCCGCCATTTCTAGGATATGCATGCCCCATTTGATTGCTTTAGCGTTGAAGTCTCCACCAACGATCACATGACCATCTTCGCCCGAGGAAGGACCCTCCAAAGCATGAAGTTTGGCTTAGAAAGATGATATCGGCCTGTTCGGCGTTAGGTACATGCTAAATAAGGTGGTCCCTGAGCACCTAACCCACACGAAACCATCTCCCCGTCTACAGCTCCCCGCCTGGAAATCACTTTTCCAAACCCAGATGGCGGCAGTACTTTGCATCCTTGTTATGGTGTGACTATAGGCAAGGCATTTGAAGTATTGAAGAGATGCTGCCCTTTGCCGTAAGCTGCAAATGACTCCCCCGATTCTTATATACACATAAGGTCTTTCTTCTTGCTGTGCATCTGTGCGAACTTAATTTTCTGGCACGTTTTGAAGGAATTTCTTAGAGGCTTTCTTTGCTCCTTTCGTCAGCACTGTCTAGAATCCATGGTTTAGCATTCCACACCCATCAAGGACCTCTTCTTCTTACTATTCCTTTCTCCTTGGATTAGGCTAGAAGGCCATTCTTTTATTGATGTGTGACTGTTGAGCTATCTGCGCGTGCCATTTAGGCCTAGCTATAGTAATCGAGCAGTTGCCTAACAAGCTGCTCGAAAACCGACATAGCGCTGATCCAAATTTTAATTGCAGATTTGAAAAATTTAATTATTCAAATTTATATTTTTATAAATTATAAAATTAAAAAATAAACATTTTGTTATTATAAATATAAATTTTATATTATTTTTTTCATTTATTAAATTTAAATTATTTTTACATTTATACAATATTCTTTATATCTATCTTTTTTTTATTATTATTTAAACTTTTCTATATTATCACCCATTTAACGTTTCGCTTATTGTTGTGCTGTCTGTCGTCGCTGTGCCGCCAAACAATGTATGAGGTTGTGAATTCGAACAGCATTCGTCAAAATTTTAAAGAGTCGGACTCTCTCCAAACCTGTGGAGTGGTTACATGGCATTCAATGTGTATAATTTACTAGCGCGCTGGCATTGAAATCGGAATGGAGTGATACCAAATGTGAGCGCGCTTGGAGCAGTGCAAACAGCAGTGAATGTGGTTCCGCACTGTGATCATGAACAGAGCGTTTCGGGTTGCCAGTGGAAGTGAAAAAAAATTGATAGCATTCTTTGTTTAGCGGCCAAGCTAGAAAAGACTAAAAAGAACCCGCATGAAACCATCCGCTGACTCGTTGCTATGGAATTTGCAACATTCGGCTGCCGCTGCCTGACTCTAATTGAAAAGGTGGTGTTGCATGTCATATGGTGGATTTCCTTTCCTGAATCTCCTGAATCTGCTGCAAGACCTGCAAAAGAGGAAAAGGAAACACAAAGAACCAAATTGCTAATGGAAATGTATTGGTACTTATCTGACGGGAGCGATGCAGCATGTCGGGGGTTTTGAATGATTACACTTACTTGTATGACAAGAACCGTCATACTTGTTTACTATTATTGTCAATCTGACAATTCTCGTTTAATGGGTTGCACAAATAGAAATGTAATAGCAAAACATAATATGTAATTGTAATAGATCATCTTTTAGTTAAAATTGAATTGGAATGTTAGAGAAAATTGGATTGGAAATAGAGGAAAAAAGTATCGGTTAGTTGCTAGCTATATGTTAGCTGCTAACTGAAAGTCAGTTGCATAGAAACAGTCAAGATAGAAACATTAAAGAATAGAATTTGTGACATAGATAATAAAGTATAAAGTTAGAAGAAAACAAAATATAGTGAATTTGCAATTTGTTTAATGTGAATTATAAAATTTATAAAGGTATTCAATTAAAGGTAGGA
The DNA here is from genome assembly GCA_963969285.1 of Odontomyia ornata. Taxonomy (NCBI): domain Eukaryota; kingdom Metazoa; phylum Arthropoda; class Insecta; order Diptera; family Stratiomyidae; genus Odontomyia; species Odontomyia ornata. Next base: position 232,423,870 of record OZ017740.1, on the reverse strand, counting down.
GCCATAAGACTTTCAATTCATTAATTAAATATTTATCATTTAACCGTAAAACTTTTGGTCCGTCGAAATAATCGTGTGTGATGTACCATCTCGTCGAACGAGATAGTTCGTGCAGTATACATTTTTTGGTACGTCGAGCCGGATATAAATTACGTACATATTGGTGTTGTAGTGCGCAAACATTCGTCAAAAGGCACATAAATTACGTACGTATTCATAATAAACTGTATAAATTGCATACATGTGACAAAGTGAACATTGTTGGTCCGTTAAAAAATATACGGCAATTTTTTATGTACAGTTGCGGCAAGTACTGCATATTTATTGCAACATTCGATATATCCGTATAAACTTCTCATGACGCCGCAATTGCGGCAATTTTAAACACACATTCCGCGTATCGATTTCGGGGTCCTTGAACATAAGAATTATACAGAGGGACCGCAATTTATATTCATATATCGCAATTTATACTCATATACGGCAATATTTTAAACATACAAGAATTTTGTCGTATATCTGTTGTGTGATCTATTGATAATAACGTACCGTGATCTGACATACGATACATATAATGGAAGCATTAGCGGTACAACAGCGGTTGTTGAATGAACAACTTAACTGCATCCATTCAAATTTCCGCAAAGATTCGAAAGTACGGAAAACTTCGGCATATGCCACCAAATTGCTACAACGGGTGCAAGAAATCCGTCAAGATTTTATGGCAAGGCATCAAGTGATACTTGGCTTAGTGAAAGGGGAAGAGGAGTTAGGGCATGAATATTTTATAAAAAGTATTTATTCGCTGTTTGAAGAGTTAGATTTGAGCTTTGAGATCGAATTAGCGGATCTCCAGAATGAGTCAAAGGCACAAATAGTAGAGAAAAGTTTTTCAAATCCTTCCTCCCGACATACTGAAGAGGGAGATGTACGATTGCCGCGAATAAACCTTCCGAAATTCAATGGGACATACAGTGAGTGGACCGCTTTTAAGGTTTTGTATTTGTCACTTATTCATATTAAATCTCATTTATCTCGAGTAGAAAAGTTGCACTACTTAAAAGGGAGTTTGGTGGGTGATGCGGAACAATTCTTATGACATTATTCGATCACTGATTCCAATTATGAAGCCGCTTGGAATTTATTGGTAGAACGTTATGATGACAAACATGTCTTGTTAGGTACTCAATTTAAGAAATTACTTTCACTCAACAGCGCTAACGAATCCGCGTCAGCAATTAGGACATTATTAGATACAACGGTGGATTGCGTACAAGCTATTGAAAACTTAAAAACAGAAAACACTTGGGATGCAATGCTGGTACACATAACCACACAACGGCTTCCAACAGAAACGAGGCAAATCTGGGAACAACAGCAGTCAGGCACTAGTAAAGCGACATCATTTCAAGCCTTAAAGGAATTTTTACAGTGTCGGTTCAGAGCTCTAGAAGCTGCTGGGGTGGAAAGAGCCAGGAGTCCGAGATCGATTCAACATGTGAACGTGATACAGAACAAACAGCTTTCCTGCAGTATGTGCAAAGGAGCTCACCATCTGAGGCACTGTTCGGATTTTCTAGGCGCAGATCATATAACGAGATTTGGAATTATTAAAAGGAACGGTTTGTGCCTGAATTGTTTGGGCGAAGGACATTTAGTAGGAGCATAACCCAGCATATCAAGATGTTTCAAATATAAAAAGACGCATCACACGCTTCTTCACAAACCTGATTCTGTCAATCCTGAAAATGTTAGTCAACAATCACCAGCTACTTCGTCATTCAGAAACCCGCATTCGACTTCTTGTGTGAACAATTCTCGACCTTTGACACTCTTCGAATCTAGACCTTCGACTTCATCAGCCACGACTACAAACGTCAACTCTTTAACTTTCTCAATACAAGCTGTGTTATCGGCAACAGCTCTTGTACAAGTAGAATCATCGAATGGATACATCGTTTTACGAGCTTTATTGGATCAGGGATCGCAAGCATCAATCATTACGGAACATGCAGCTCAACGATTTGGAATAAAAAGGAAATCGACCAATGTTACAGTGACAGGAATTGGGAGGACAAAGGGGATAATCGCAAATGAAAACTTGGAAATTAGAATTTTGACAAAGGACAAAGAATACCTAACAATAGATACAATTATTCTGACAAAAATAACAAACTTTTCCCCATCTCAAACAGTCTTACCAACAATTTGGGAACATCTAAAAAATGTAGAATTGGCTGATCCAAATTTCGATCAACCTGGAAAGATCGATTTGTTATTAGGAGCGGATGTGTATGCTCAGATATTGCTCGGCGAAGTACAAAAATTGAAAATAGGCCCAATGCTGCAAAACACAAAATTAGGTTGGATCATATCAGGCAGATTGTATGATGCTAAGGATCCAATAGTATATACACATAAAATTGAAGTAAATGGTAATGCGCAGTTAAATGATCAACTAAAGAAGTTGTGGGAACTGGAAGAAATCGGAATCTCCAGCGAAACGACACAACAAAAAGTGGATTGTGAGGAGCACTACAAAATGAACACAATCCGGAATCAGAACGTTTGTTACCAAGTTCGACTACCATTCAAGAACGACAAAGCTAAAGACATTTTACGTTACTCCAGAACTAATGCCATCAATAGTTTGTTGCATTTGGAGAAGCGATTCCCCGAAGACCAAAAACTACAACAAGAATATACGATGTGCATTCAAGAATATCTTGATCTAGGACACATGACCGAGGCAGCTCAGGAAAATGAAGTAAAGAACATCGCTGGAAAAACAATTAGTACTGCTACTTTTTTACCGCATCATGCGGTTTACAAAGAAAGTACGTGTCGTGTTTGATGCATCTAGGAAGACAAGTACGGGAATATCATTGAATGACGTTCTGATGACTGGGCCTACCGTACAAGACCGCATGACTTACATTATCATGCGATGGAGATTATACAAATTTGGTATGATGGACGATATTGCAAAAATGTACAGACAGGTAGCGATTCACCCAGATGACGCAAACTATCAAAAAATTGTTTGGAGGCAGCACGCTAGTCAGCCAGTAAAAGATTATTGCCTTAATACGGTAACATTTGGGATGACGTCAGCACCGTTCTTAGCAATCAGAACCCCGCATCAATTGGCAAGAGATGAATGCGCAACATATCCTGAAGCTTCCAAGGCAATATAAGGAGAATTCTACGTCGATGACCTGGTATCTGGTGAACATAGTGTAGACAATGCAATAACCAAAAGAAACCAATTGATAGCATTGCTGAAATCTGGTGGCTTCAAATTAAGGAAATGGATAACCAACGATAAGAGACTTTTGGAGGACCTTGCCAATGAAGACATTGAGATACGTGAAAGGATTAATTTCGACACGGAAAGTGGACATAAGTCGTTAGGCATCGTATGGTATCCAGTGCAAGATTTTTTCACATATCGTCTGAAGACCCAAGCAATTAAGGAATGGCATACTAAACGCTCAATTCTTTCCGAAGTGGCCCGATGATATGACCCTTTAGGTTGGTTAGCACCTATTATTGTTTCAGCCAAAGTACTGCTCCAAAGTTTATGGTTACATGGTCAAGACTGGGATGAAAGAGTGACAAGCACAATCAACAAGGAATGGGAATTATTCCAAAAACAACTTCGTATAATAGAAACAATCAGAATTCCTAGATGGATCACGTACAAGCCAAATTCAAACATCGAAATTCGCGGTTTCTTTGATGCATCCCAATGAGCTTACGAAGCAGTAATCTATATAGTCGTACGTACTGAACTGACAGTTAATAGTTACTTAATCATGGCCAAAACTAAAGTAGCACCTGTAAAACCAGTCACCATACCAAACTTGGAGTTATGCGGAGCAGTTTCGCTTGCACGACTACTACATGAAATTAGCGAAGCGCTAAAGATTCAGAATGTACCTACTTGGCTATGGACGGACTCCAAAATTGTACTCGCATGGTTGAAGGGACATCCAACACGCTGGAGCATTTTTGTCGTAAATCGAACATCTTTTATCATCGAAAAAACGGAAAACATACCATGGCGTTACGTGCCCTCAAAATCCAACCCAGCGGACCTTGCGTCACGGGGAATCAAAGCTCAAGATTTGATCAATTATAATCTCTGGTGGCATGGGCCTAGCTGGTTAACTCAAGAATTTGATGCTTGGCCTAAGATAAAGGATGTATCAGTAGTAGAAACCGAACAAAAGAAATGTGTAGCAGTTAACATTGGACTTAACGCAACATCTCTGTTAGACCACCTTATCGGAAAATATTCGACACTCACAAAACTGCTTAGGGTTACTGCATATTGTTTTCGTTTTATCCGATGGAGAACAAATCATAAAACAAACCAATCCTATTTGAGTGTTACAGAGTTACGTGAATCATTAAAATTTTGGATAAAATATGCACAAAGAAAAGAATTTCAATCCGAGCTTGACTGTTTGAAAAAAGATAGATCAGTGGAGAAGAAAAGCAAATTGCGCAGTCTGCATCCATTTCTCGACAACAAAGGCATAATCCGTGTAGGTGGACGTTTGCATAACGCATCCTTACTTTTAGATGAGAAACATCCTATAATTTTACCACGAGTTGGGTAGCTTACTCAATTGATCCTACAGCAAATCCACCAATTAACCCTACACGGACAGACACAGTTGATGTTAACTACATTGCGTAAAACTTATTGGCTAATAGATGGGCGCAATGCAATAAAATACTTCGTACATAAATGTATTCGATGCTTCAGAGAGAAGGCCAAGGCTGCAACTCAGCTCATGGGAGACCTGCCAACAGCACGGGTGACTATTTCACGTCCTTTCACTCACACTGGCATTGATTTTGGTGGACCTTTTGATGTAAAGGACAGACGAGGCAGAGGAAGCAGAATTACAAAGGGATATGTTGCCATATTCATTTGTCTAACTGTTAAAGCTATACATATAGAGGTAGTCAGCGATCTGTCCACCCAAGCATTCATTGCAGCTTTGCGTCGGTTCATAGGACGCAGAGGCTTTAGTTCCCACATTTACACAGATTGCGGTACGAATTTTGTAGGGGCTAGTGCGGAGCTCAAAAGAATAATCAAATTAAACAACGATGCTGCTCAAATTTTTGCAAACGAAGGAATCACATGGCACTTCAACCCCCCGGCTTCACCACATTTTGGCGGACTCTGGGAGGCGGGAGTTAAATCGATAAAATCCCATCTACGGCGAGTAATCGGAAGCGCATCGCTGACATATGAAGAACTAGCCACTGTCCTTATTAGAATTGAAGCTTGCCTTAATTCGCGCCCACTATGTCCACTCACTAATGACCCTACAGATGCTACAGCTTTACCGCCAGCACATTTTCTAATTGGAGACACGTTAATCGCACCGCCAGAAATGGAATTACAAGATGTAAATATTGGCAGATTGGATCGATGGCAACTAGTGCAAAAGATGTCACAAGTTTTTTGGAAGCGGTGGAAAGGTGAATATTTAAGTCGACTACAACGAAGACCAAAATGGCTTAGTATAGAAAATAATGTGAAGATCGGAGATCTGTGCCTTCTGAAAGACGAAAGATTACCATCCTACCGATGGGCATTAGCAAAAATTGTTGACGTGCATCCAGGTAAAGATTGTATAGTACGCGTAGTATCTGTATTAATAAATGGAAAAATTTACAAAAGAGCCATATCAAACATTGCTCCACTACCGACACAAAATTCACCAGATATTGATAATATTTAACGAGATAATATTTAACGAGTAAAAAATGCTATCCGCCTACCAAATATCTCACCCTATGATCGAAATTAGAAATGAAAATTATCCGTCCCTTTCTCTCACCTTCACTGAGCGTATCCCAATGCCCGAAATTGACTAAACGATGTCACATAGTAAGCAAAACACAAGATCACAGATCCAAAACTGAGTAAACGACGTCATACATTAAACAGAACACAAGAGATACGTGAAGATAGAGGGGAACGCCCAGCATAAGGTGGGATAACTTCGCCCTATCGACACTACCATCTCAATCAAAACGAAGTAGCTTCAAATGGTCAGAGTACATGAAGAAAGAAGATCAATCAACTTGCTGGCATAACATTACGAATCGGACTCAACCATGGCTAAAAATAATATATTTATCATTAACTTATACTAATCGCTATATTTACAGATACCTATTAAACTATCAACCTAAGCTTCATGACATGTCCTGACACATCTCATCCGGGGGAAGATGTTGCATGTCGTATGGTGGATTTCCTTTCCTGAATCTCCTGAATCTGCTGCAGGACCTGCAAAAGAGGAAAAGGAAACACAAAGAACCAAATTGCTAATAGAAATGTATTGTTACTTATCTGACGGGAGCGATGCAGCATGTCGGGGGTTTTGAATGATTACACTTACTTGTATGACAAGAACCGTCATACTTGTTTACTATTATTGTCAATCTGACAATTCTCGTTTAATGGGTTGCACAAATAGAAATGTAATAGCAAAACATAATATGTAATTGTAATAGATTATTTTTTAGTTAAAATTGAATTGGAATGTTAGAGAAAATTGAATTGGAAATAGAGGAAAAAAGTATCGGTTAGTTGCTAGCTATATGTTAGCTGCTAACTGAAAGTCAGTTGCATAGAAACAGTGAAGATAGAAACATTAAAGAATAGAATTTGTGACATAGATAATAAAGTATAAAGTTAGAAGAAAACAAAATATAGTGAATTTGCAATTTGTTTAATGTGAATTATAAAATTTATAAAGGTATTCAATTAAAGGTAGGAGCCATAAGACTTTCAATTCATTAATTAAATATTTATCATTTAACCGTAAAACTTTTGGTCCGTCGAAATAATCGTGTGTGACGTACCATCTCGTCGAACGAGATAGTTCGTGCAGCATACAGGTGGTTTAATGGGAGTACAAAAATGATCCAATTGGACAAATTTGCTTGTGTAGCTATAAGAAAACTACCTAAACAATATTGTCATTAAATTTGCATATTCTTTAGCAAATTAACTGAACTTTTCCCTTAAAAGAGTAATGGTGTGCAGTGGAAGTGTTTGATGAGCAGACGTCAAAATAAGATACAGTGGTTCCCAGCTTATTTGATGCAGTTCATTTTTCAAAACCTTAGGCGCTATACTTTCAAAATGAAAAAGATTTACACTATAATTAATTAAATATTCAAGTGATCGTGAAGCAACTCTTGCTCCCATGAATTTCGAGCATTTTCCAAGATTTGATTCGATAACCATTTGAATCCAACAGGTTCGCCCACACCGTCAACGACCGCTCGTTGAGGATTTTGGGTAAGTATCCGTTTGTTTCTCCTTAACTTTACATCTTTTTATATGATTATATTTACATTAAATGCTCTCGCTTTTTCATATGACATAAAGATAGTTGATTTTAGCATTGATGCTCGAGTATTACAAGGGGAATTCAAAGAGATAAATAAAAAACCAACAACCAAAATAGAGTAACCAAAGACAAAAAAAATACTCGTACTTTATATTTTTAAATATGGCCTAGGTTGGCGAAATCGAATTAAATAAACGACGTGTCAAAAATGAAATAGTTGAGAAGAGGAAATCCTAGAGAAACTTGATTGATGAGATTGCTATGGTAACTAGTAGCGTAATTGCATTGAGTCCATACCAAAGGACTCTAATTGCAAATCGTTGATGCATTATGAAGTTATAATGCTTTATTAATATATAAGTAATGGTTCTGTTGTATTCAAACCAAAGACTTTGTGCATTCTATAAAGACAGCATATTTGTACTTTCCATTTTAAATATTTCTACAATAGGCAAACGTAGTGATGTATTGAAAAAACTAACAGTTAGCCCATAGTAAATGTCAAGTAGAATCCAACGAGATAGGCTTAGTATGATATAGAAAATTTATTTTACTCGAACGGATAAGTTTTCTTTTCACTAATTTCATTGATTAATGGCTGGCCCAAATTGGAAGCTAATTCATCACCACTGAGATTCATCACATCAGGTTGCAAAGCCAAATTAATCATTAGCGAATATTTTCCATACATCACTTGTTTGATTTAATTTTGCTTGGACATTATATCAAATAGATTCAATTTTCTACGCAGTATTCTTTCCGATTTCAATCATCAAAAGTTGCTAAGTGATAAAAGCTCGATATCTATAAATGGTGTTCTACACAAATTTAGGAAAAAACTATTGATACAAAAATAGAAATTACTCCAAATTCCTGTTAGTGAAGTTAATTTCAAATAAAAATGAAAAGATGAGTTGATAATAAACTCGGTCTTTCCATTCGCTCTTGTGAACCTGACCAAGCCTGGGACCCGCCACGTTGGCTGGCCCCTCTACAATAATGAGCTAGCCATTGGTTGAGCTCAGCAAACCGAAAACTTAATACCGAGCAAACAAACGCGTGCCCATTGTTATCGAAATATGATACCATTTACCACTCCAACCACTTAAACACTAATTATAACAATAACGCGTACCTAACATACATGCATATTAAAGTCTTATCCATCTGCTATTAAAAGAGCAAAGAAAAACAAACATTTAAGTACAAATTGAATAAATAGACACCAGGGCAATAATTTTTAAACGCAATAACACGGAAGAGCAAATGAATTAAATGAACAGCGCTAAACAAATATAAAAAATAATTTACATGAGAATGGCAATTTCCCAACGCAAATAAACATGAAACTTATTTAATTTCAAGTAATACTGAAATAATTTAAGTACGGGAAATTTGAAACAACAGAATTTTAGTTATTAGAACCATGCAATAATGCAAACGATTTTACCCCAAAACAAATAATCTCTTTCAAAATCCACTGCAATTCCATCATGTTAAGGAAACGGAAAAAGTGGCAGTCAAGTCGGTAAAACCCCGGCAAAACTCCAAACCATAACTATCAGCAGACACGCTTTTTCTATGTCTAATTGCACAATCACTGGAATGAAAACCAGTCGATTTAACAACAGCCACTGAGCCGTTGACATAAGCTGTCGACGAACACGCTATTTTTAGTTTCAAGTCCCTAAAGAAACACATAATAGCCTCTAAGCTGCCCGATTTCAACTTTTGGCAGACACGCTACATATAGTATTAAGTCATATGCAAAAGAGACATCAATTTACCATCCAGTTGTAGCCTCACGTACCTATTTATGGTGTAGGGTTACATGATTCCCTCACATAATACTAAACATAAATTTGCCACGCTCATATTTTTCATTTAGAGGAAAAATTCATGCAAATAATGTTTGTATGAGTTTTTCACTTAAATGGAAAATATATGGCCATGCTTACTGTAGCGTATTCTACATTACTTAATAATTAAATTCCATATTTTCACAAAATCCACACAAAAAGAAATAGTAGTCATAGAAAAATTTGAATTGTCAAATGAAGAAAAAATAAAAATATTTTTTTTATTTCATAAAACAATGTCAAACAGTAAAGTTGTTTCTTAAGACTACGCCGTTAGAGATTTGTGTAAAAGTCAAAAGTGTTAAAAACTAGAAGTTTGCGCTATATAACTATTGTATGAGAAATACAGATGAAAATAAAACTAGTTAAAAGAAGGAGTAAGATGTATTAGACATTTATTGACAAAAGCGAAAAACAGCATTTCCTGGCTTCACTCGGTGTACGTTTTATTTAGGTTTTAAATACATTTTAGCGGAATAAGGACTACCATCCACATCTGGTGACCCCGAATGAAACACGGAAAGTTCCTCAAAACCAAGATCACGATCACAATCGGAACAACCGGCTACGTGTCTCATTTGTATTGCAACTATTCGGCAATCGAGGAATCTAAGACGGCATTTGGAATTAAGGCATTTTGCTAAACATGGCGTGAAAAAAGAGGACGAACGCCCAACGAGAAAGAAAACAACAGGCGCTGCAGCTACAACGGCGAATACCGTAACAACTAAAGTACTGGCAAGTAACGTACCGACAGTTAAAACAGTTCAAACGTTGCATATACTGCGAAAAATTCAAGTGAAAAAGGAATCGGACGCAATTGGCTCGGTATCAACGGCAGCAACAGCTTCCGTAACACTAACAAATCAAGCGCCGCAACCTCAACAAATTCAACCGCAACAACAGCAGCATTTACAACAAAAGACGCAACAACAGCAACAGGTCCAACAGCAACAACAGCAGCACCAACAACAGCAACAACAGACTGCAATTATAGAACAAACAGAAACAAGTAAGCGATAACACGACAATCAACAATTATATAGAAAGTAATTATTAAAATTATTTTCATAACAAATTATCATTTAGTTTTTTCAATTAAATATATATAATTAAAAATGAAATTCCTTTCCAGCAAAAAAAAACAAAATTGAAAATTTGAATCCATTATACTCGTATACTATATGGTTCAAATAAATTAATTCAATTTTTGATATTAATTTTATTATTTTACAGCAATAATAATATATTTACAATAATGATGATTTTGTTTAAGATGCCGATGGTAATGGTGATTTCTCCCTTTCAAATCATCTAATACCAAATTCTATTAGTGCGGTTTCCTTAAAGTTACCACCATTTTGAAGTCAATTATCGGCCCAATGGTTCACATATGTTGAATCATATTTTTCAATCAGGAATACAACTCAGGAGCTGACTAAATTTAAATATGTAATTTCATTTCTTCCTCCTGAAATGATAGATTCTGTATATGATATTATTCAAAATGCGTCTACTAATTCTACTTCTCCGCATACCACAATTAGAAAAGCGATAGGCATTGATAGGCATTCTCAATAATAGTCTGTGGTCAGCCCAGAAGTTTTAACAAAACTGGCAGATGTTATCTTAGAAATCCATCCTTTTCAAAATTCTTCAATTAATTCAATCTCTCCTAGTACATCTACCTCAACCGATTTAACAACGGCTAGAATAATTACAGAAAATCAACAAATGAAAAACGAAATTGCTTTATTAAAAAGTATGATCAAAGATCTGAGTTTAAATTTACAGAAATCTTACAATTATAAAAATAGTAATCGTTTTAACTCTAGAAGCAGAAGTAGAAATAGAAATCGTAGCTACAATAACAATAGAAGTGATAAAATTAAACATGAATTTTGTTGGTATCATTATAAATTTGGTGATAAAGCTAGCAAATGCATATCACCATGTAAATATGGGTCAAATCAGTTAAACTAAAACCCTCCGTTATCCAAGCGGCAGATAACGGATTAACAAAAATTAAATGTAGCCGTTTATTTATAAAAGATCCTTTAACTAAGTTAACATTTTTAGTTGATTCTGGATCTGATGTTTCCGTTTTACCCATTTCAACAATACTCTCAGAATTCAAACGACCAACTCAAATTCTTTCGGCTTCAAATGGATCAAACATTAACGTTAATGGTTTCAAAGTATTCGAACTCAAATTAGGTCTTCGGATATCCTTTTTTTTTGTGGTAGGGAGGTGAAGGCATTTACGCCCGCCGAGTCTGGCAGTGTAGGACTCCCATGGAAGATAACCTTGGAATACCCACTAAACACTTCCCCTGTCAATCTGAGAACCTAGCCTGGAACCGTTTGACACATTACTTCGGGCCAGGTCTCATTTTGTTACGCCGCGGGGCGCCCTCAAGCTGGGGAGTCCCTTTCCTAGCGGGAGGGGAGAGGGGAAGAGGAAATGCCAGAAGAGCGATCCCCAGCCCCAGCACCTCCGGCTGCTGCGAGTCCCTTTTATCTTTTAGGACTGCCCGAGCATAATGTGCCACCTGGTTCCATTTCTCAACCGATTCGAGCATCACCGCAACTATATTATCCGGGGTGAGCTCTCCCGTCTCCCTGTAGAGTTCCCTCCGCAGCCTGGCCCATTTGGTACACGCAAAAATGTGTGACAGGCATTGTCCTCCTCTCCTGGGCAAAACCGACAATCGGGAGACCGTGACTTACCGATCTTGTGCAGGTAAGACTGAAAACACCCGTGCCCGCTCAAAAGCTGGGTCAGATAGAAGTCAGTCTCACCATGCCTTCGATTTAGCCACGGTCTCACATCCGGGATGAGGTGCGCAGTCCATCTTCCCTTCGTGCAATTCCTCCAAGACTGCTGCCAATCGTTGAGCGAGCGTTGTCTCTCCTCGCGGACAACCATCTCCCTCGCATCCTCGTTTCGGCGCAGGTAAATAGCGCGGCGCTCTCTAGCAAGGAGGGCGACAGGTATCACGCCTGCAATCACTCTCACCGCCGAGTCGGAGACTGTTGGATACGAAGATGCAATTCTCAGTGCTCCTCTTCTCTGTACCTGTGCCAATCGTTTTCGGTATACCTCCTTGCTGAGAGCGTCGCCCCATACCTCTGCTACGTACAGTAGCACTGACCCTACAGCACTCATCAAGAGGCGTCTTCTTGATGGGCTGGGTCCCCCTACGTTGGCCATAAGCCGACTCAGGGCCGATATTCCCGAAGCAGCCTTCTCAGCCATTGCCCTGATTTGCTCAGAGAAACTCATCTTCGAGTCGATCAGTAGCCCCAGGTACTTCACCGCTGGCTTCGATTCGATTTGTATATCTCCAATACTGATCATCCTTACTCTAGGGGTTCTCTTTTTTGTCAAGATGACCACTTCGGTGTTCTCCAGTGCTAAACTGATCCAGTCCTTCACTCGGCGCATTAGCATAACTAGCCTAAGTTGCGCTTGTTCAACGGTGCGTCCGGCGTCCAGAGCCGCAACATCAGCCGCATAGCCGACCAAGCGCGACTCATCTGGCATCTCAAGTCTCAGTAGCCCGTCGTAAGACACGTTCCACAGGTCCGGACCAAGGATAGATCCCTGGGCAACACCCGATGTAATTTCCTTCCTTCGTTGGCCCTGTGTCGTGCCGAAAAGCAGGCTTCGGTCCTTTAGGTATTTCCTCAAAAGCCGCATTAGATATTCTGGAACTTGAAAAGAGTTTTCCAGCGTATCCAGAGTATCCACCTATCTAGCGGAGTTGAAGGCATTCCTGACGTCGAGTGTGACCAACAGGACGATCCGTCGCTTGGTGCGACCATATGCCTCTGCCTTTTGGACCGCGTTCACCACCTCTGCAATCGCATGAATGGTAGAACATCCTGCTCTAAGGCCGTACTGCCGAGGAGATAGGTCCCCAGCAGCACGAATCGCGTCAGTGAGTCTTCCCTTGATGAGTTTCTCTAGCACTTTCCCAGCCGTGTCTAGCATGCATAACGGGCGGTATGCAGACGGCGATTCGGGATTTCCCTTCCCCTTGCTGACCAGCGCGAGCCTCGCCACCTTCCATCGTACCGGGAAAACCCCGTCCCGTAGGCAAGCGTTGAATGTGCTGAGCAGCAAGTCAGGACAATGGTGATAGACGAGCTGCAAAACCTCAGCTGGTACACCATCTGGACCTGGAGCCTTCCTCGCTTTCAGAGAGAGGACTGCCTCCTCCAGTTCCAGCTGTGTGAAGAGTGGGCACTCGACTGCTGTTTCCCCATGGACAGCGTCAATACGGACGGGATGGGCGGGGAAGAGTCCCCGCACTATCGCGTCCATCTTTTCCGCGTCATGTATACAAGGCTTCCGTAGGGCACCAAGTTTCCCCATGACCAGCTTGTAGCCAAAGCCCCACGGATCCCTATTTACATCGTCCACGAGGTCTTGCCAGCATCGGATATTTCCTGCCGGACCTGTATGCTGCTAGCCTAGTGTCTGTCTCCTCCCGCGTTCGCGCCCGCTGGGCCTCTCGCCGAAGTTTGTGACACTCGCTTCTTTGTTCGGCGATCTCGTTTGACCACCAGTATACTGGAGGCTTACCGTGTCGGGATCTCCGACGGGGCATGGAAGACTCGCAAGCAGCTATGATGGTACTCATAGTTGAGTTCACCAAGTCGTTGGCTGTAGGCCCTCCACTCCCTGGCGGAGCTCCCAGCAACGGTGCGCCTGCCGTAAGCGCGTCAGCGAACCTCTCAACGTCCATCCTCCCAGTCCTCCATCCGAGGATTGAAGTTTGGGCATATGCACGCAGAGTGGCACTGTCGTGAATCTCAACCGCTATATACTGGTGATCACTAGCCGAGTAGTCCTCTAGTACTCGCCAGTTGTGTACTCTAGGTACCAGGGACTCCGAAGCGAGTGTCACATCGGGTATGGTTCCTACGCAACCCCAGCGGCGGAAAGTAGGGGTGTTACCAGTATTTAGGACAAAAAGCGTTGTTCTGGCCGCTATGTCCAAGATTTGCTTTCCCCTTAGGTCGGATTGTGGCATACCCCATTCAATGGCTCTAGCGTTGAAGTCTCCCCCGACCAGCATGTGGCCCTCTGTGTTCGAGACAGCGTCCTCCAGGGCATCGAGTTTGGTTCGAAAAGATCGCATTGCCTCGTTAGGCGTCAGATAAACACTGAAATATGTTATCCCTGAACACCGCACCCACACAAAACCATCCCCGCGTCCATGGCCTTGCACCTGAAGGCGGGCGCTGTCTCGAACCCAGATGGCCGAGGTACTAGATTTGTCAGGGTACCACGCTTGCGAGTCCTTGTTATGATGTTGCTCGCTCAGCAACAGGAGGTCAGCTTTCTTATCCCTCGCAAACTGCTCAAGTAGGTCCTGTGCGTTTGTGCTTCGGTGCAAATTGACCTGCAGGATACGGATCATTTGAGTATCGATTTGGCTTTAGTTAGGGCCTCCTTGTCCCCGGCTCATGTTTGAGGTCGCCGGGTGCTAGCTTAGCATCCTTGCAAAGAATGCATTTTGCCTCGTTCGTGCACTCCTTGCTTTTGTGCCCCGTTTCACCACATTTGTAGCAGAGATCTCCTGTCGGGTCCCCTACAGCCATACGCGGTGTGTCCGTATTCGAGGCATCTGAAGCAGCGGATAGGGATCGCCTTTCTCCGTATCCTGCAGATCACCCAAACTATCTTAATTTTGCCCTTCGCCAGGATTTGCTGGGCGTCTTTATCAGCTAGTTCGACAATAGCCATGCGTTGCCCCCTTGTGTTTTCACGTGTCAATCTTGCCTTGACTTCACTTAAGCTGGGGAACTTCCTCCTAATGGCATCCTCTACTTCAGCTTTGTCCGTGACGCAGTCAAGGTCCCTGATTTCCAAGGTGGCCATTGGTTCGAGCGAGGCAACCGTTGCCGCATCTCCAAGAACCTTTTGAACCGCGTCACGGAATGCATCTTTGTTTGTGGCCTCTGGCCCGACTCCCACCAGCCGGCCACCGGTCCGGATTGGTCGAACTGCTTGATGGCAGTTTTGGTGTCGTCTAGCTTGACCGCTCCTTTAATTTCACGGAGGACATCTGCGTAGGTTCGGCCCTTAGTGAGTTTAATAAGCAGTGCCTCTCGCAAGGGTTTGCGCCGTGGTTTGCTTTTTGTTTTCTGCGGTATATCGGGGGGTTCTTTGTTCTTTTCGTGGTTGAGCTCTTTGTCTGTTTTTTCTAGGAGTAGCTTTTTGGCCGCTTTTTTCGCTGCCTTGTTTCGCACCACATGAAACTCCTCGCCTGGAGTGTCAACTTCGTTTATGGTCTCGTCCTTCCTCCTTTTCTCACGGTCGCCTTCAATTGGGCTACCGGCCATTCTTTTGCTGCTGCTAGGACCCACTGATGCCTCGAGGGAGAGCGTGTCTTTTTGGTGCTGTTTGGTTGCAAGCCACCTCCGCCTGTAGTGCGTTATGCGGCCAAAAAGCTCCTCCAGTTCAAGAATGCCATTCTTGACACTCTTGCCTATGTTTTTCTGCACTTCGCAGGCAGCCCTCAGTTGTTTGACGATGGTCCCCGCTTTCCGAGTAAGACGCTCCTCTTCGGCGCGGTCAAGGGCAATTGTGTTATTTGGCGCCACCTCTTGGGAGAGGCCCCCGTTTCCTAGCCCTTTTGCTTCTATCGCTTGGGTCGCGTTTGAAGTGGCGTCGGCCAACGGCAAAACTTCTCCCTCCCTCAGTCTTACACTGGCCTCTGTTGGTGTCGCAGCTTGATCCGGATTGTGTACGTCTTGCACTGGACGCTCCGGGGTGCGCATAGTCCTTCTACTGCGCCCAAAGGCCGCAATGATGCAAGGTTGCACAACGCACTCTGCCTTCTTTCGTTCGCTAGTCCGTCTGTGGTCTGTCTCCGATGATTTAACCTGTGATGTTGACTTTGACAGTGTTTCTGGGGTTTGATGCCTCCTCCCGCAATCAGTGACTTGTTTAATCGGTGTTCTTGCCAACAGCGGTTTTTGCCTGAAAGGGTTCTCGATGCTAGCCTCCTGTTTGCTTGTAGTTATATCTGTTACAGAAGCCAAGTTCACCACTTCTATAACATTGCAGTCGCTGGATGACGACGGCCGGGAGCCTGCTCGCTCACTACCCTCTGCCGCCGGTACTGGGGATCCGACCCCCTGTACCGTAATTTGATTCCCCTTGTGGACCTGCATGATTTGGTTTTCTGTCTGGGTTTCCGTTCCCATAGCATTTTACCTACTGCCAGGATATATGGATAATTGATGACGCCATATATTTCGTCATGTCACAGTGAAGATCATTGACACTCAGGTATTTGTCCTGAGACTCTCCCTTCACTGCCGACCATTGTCCGCGGCTGCTTATTGGTTATTCGCAGCGAACCTTTCGAGAAAGGTCTTTTCCTATCCGCAACCCTGGGGACGCGTTTGGTTCCCCGGTCTGAGGGCACTATCGATAAATCGATAGCCGGAGATCCTTTCATCATGATTTTATGATAGCATTAGTCTCCAAAACAATCATTGGAGCTGATTTTCTTGAGAAGTTAATTAATAATAGATATAAAAGGAAAGAAAATTATTGATCCAAAGACTAATATCACTTTTCAAGGAAATATCTCAATAGGAAATGTTTCTTCATTAAAATTGTATGCAATTCAATCTGAGTTTGGAGGTATTGTTAAAGAATTCCCAGAATTGCTTAAGGAACCAGATTTTAATCAACCAGTTATACATTTTGTAGTACATAAAATAATGATAAAAGGATAATTACCTATTTCTAAAGCAAGACGACTTAACGCTTCTAAATTAAAAATATCTCGAACTGAATTTGAATATATGATGAAAATCGGTATATGTCGACCTTCTTCATCTTCTTGTTCATCGTCTCTATATATGGCTCCAAAACAAGATTCACCAGATTGCCGCCCTTGTGGTGATTATCGCAGGCTAAATGCCATAACAGAACCAGATAGATATCCAATTCCTCATATCCAGGATTTTTCAATAAATTTGAGTGGTTGTAGCATATTTTCAAAAATTGATTTAGTCCGCGCTTATCACCAAATCCCTGTCGCTCTTCAGGATATTTTTAGAACAGCCATTATTACTCCGTTTGGTTTATTTGAATTTACCCGCATGCCTTTCGGCTTGAGAAATGCGGCTCAAACTTTTCAACGAATGATGCATGAAGTTTTAAGTGGTCTAGATTTTACCTATGTTTATCTTGATGACATCATTGTTTTTAGTAAAACAAATGAAGAGCATAAGCAATGGATTAGAAAAGTATTTGAACGTTTTACAAAATTTGACTTAAAAATTAAGCTTTCAAAATGTATTTACGGTGTTCCCAAATTGTAACTTTTGGGTCATGATATTTCGTCAGAAGGTATCAAACTTTCAAATACAAAAGTAAAAACAATTATTAAGTTTCCAACACCATATTCAATTAAATCGACTCAAAGATTCTTGGGAATGACAAATTATTATCACCGTTTCATTCCGAATTTAGCTAATATTGTTACTCCAATCTACGATCATTTAACTTTGCTACAGAAACATGGTAAATCTAATAAGAATTTCCATTGGTCTACTATTTGCCAAGTAGCATTTGAGAAAGCAAAAGATTGTCTAGCTAATGCCACCTTATTAACTTATCCGAATAATAATTTACCCATTTCAATCAGAACTGATGCTTTAAATAATAGTGTTTGAGCAGTTCTACAACAGTTTTTAAATGGGAATTGGCAACCTTTAGCCTTCTTTAGCAAAAAATTAAATCCAGCACAAAAGAAATACTCTACTTTTGATCGTGAATTATTAGCTATATATTTAGCTATAAAACATTTTAGGTATTTTGTAGAAGGAATAAATTTTACAATTTTAACTGACCATAAACCTTTGATTAGTATTTTTACATCAAAATCTGAAAAGAATCCCCATCAGGAGAGATACATTGATTATATTTCTCAATTACGATGGATATTCGATACATCAAAGAATCAGCTAATACAGTACCAGATACTTTATCTCGTTTAAACACAGATGTTATTAATTCAAAAGAATTCGACTTAAAATTTTTAGCAGAGGAGCAACAAAAGGATCCAGAACATAAAACCTTCCTAGAAGATCCTTCTAAATTTAATTCTAAAACTAAATTAGTTCAAATTAAAATTTCTGATGACATCAAGTTTATGGTGTAATAAAAATTTGGACACGTTTAGACCTTTTGTTCCTATTAATTTACGACATATTATATTCAACTCATATCATAACCTTTCACATCCTGGTAT
The DNA here is from genome assembly GCA_963969285.1 of Odontomyia ornata. Lineage (NCBI taxonomy): Eukaryota > Metazoa > Arthropoda > Insecta > Diptera > Stratiomyidae > Odontomyia > Odontomyia ornata. The sequence goes on along the minus strand of OZ017740.1, from coordinate 232,405,330 downwards.
TAACTCCACCAGAAAAACTATCACAAAAGATTACTTTTGGCCTAAAATGAATAAAGACATTGACAATTGGACACAAGCATGTGACACTTGTCAAAAGAACAAAATACATAAATACAAGAAAACCCAAATAGACTAAATACCGATACCTCCAAAACGATTTCAACATATTCATTTAGATATTGTAGGACCATTGTCCGTCCCCATCTCAAGGATATTCCTATCTTCTTACAGTTATTGTTCATTTTTCTCGATGGCCAGAATGCTATCCACTGAAAGATAAATCAACAAAAACAATTACAAATACTTTATGGCGTGAATATTTTTCGAGATTTGGCTCACCCTTGGAAATTACGACCGATCAAGGTGCTCAATTCGGGTCAAATTTATTCAAAGAATTGTTACGACTTCTGGGTTCACATAGAATCCATACATCAGCGTATCATCCACAAGCAAATGGAATGATTGAAAGATTTCATCGAACATTAAAAACGGCAATTCGAACTCGTGATAATGTTAATTGGTTTAATGAACTCCCTATCATTCTTTTAGGGATTAGATCCTCATGAAACGTATCAATCAACGCTACCCCTGCTGAAATGCAATATGGTGAAAATATTAAAATTCTAGCCAGTTTCTTTAACCGAGATACGAAATCAAATAATTTAGATTCAGAAAATTTATCGATTCTCAGAGATCATTTCAAAACATTAACTAGTAAAGAAACGAAAGCAAAAAAAGTCGAAATTCATATGCCGAAGTCCCTTGATGATTGCGAAAGAGTTTTTATTAAAGTAGTTAATGAAAATTATCTTTGTCTTCACCTTATCAAGCACTTACAAAGTTATTAAAAGGAACCCTAAGAATTTTTTGTCAAAATTAACGGAGAATTAAAAACCATTCCTATTGAAAGAATCAAACCAGAGTTCAGAGTTAATAACAATTTAATAATTAATAACGATTAAATATATGATTATTTTTCTTTTACAACGCTAACGCTGGGAAGGGAGTATTATTTCTACATTACTTATAAATTAAATTCCACATTTTCATAAAATCCACACAAAAAGAAATAGTAGTCGTAGCAAAATTTGAATTTTCAAATGAAGAAAAAATAAAAATATTTTTTATTTCATAAAACTATGTCAAACAGTAAAGTTGTTTCTTAAGACTACGTCGTTAGAGATTTGGGTAAAAGTCAAAAGTGTAAAAAACTAGAAGTTTGCGCTATATAACTATTGTATGAGAATTATATACGAAAATAAAACTAGTTAAAAGAAGGAGTAAGATGTATTAGACATTTATTGACAAAAGCAAAAAACAGAATTTCCTGGCTTCACTTGGCGTACGTTTTATTAATTTAATTTAATTTTAGCGGAATAAGGACTACCATCTACACTTACATTGGATCTTGATCCGGTTGGGGGGTGGGAGGGGGCACCGCTTTCACCTGGATACTCCACTCTTATTTGGAGGCCATAAGCATCGACGAATTTCTTTTAAGTCCGTCTGTTTTCTCCCAACCGAGTTTGTTATCAGTGCCAGCAATTTTTGACCCTTAGTATGTTACCTCAGGCTCGATTCCGGTTGATATGTATTTGTTTCTTTAAATTTGTGGATGCGAAATTTCTTTTGTAGTGTAGTGCTGGGGAAAAGAATCCGCCTCGCGACACCCCAGTGCTAGCCTGCCAGTGCATTTACGCATCCTCAGACAAGGACCCACCGTCTTCTCTCGCTGAGGCAGCTGACCATCGCTGCAGTCCTTTACGGACATTTGAACTACCTATTTACACTACATACCCCTCAACCTCGGTTCAGCCTCCTGCTCTTTTTGGCCTTCTGGTCCTCTTCGGCGTTTAATCAGCTCCCATGCAGTCTAGGAGCTCTTCTAGTTCAAGGAGCCCAATCTTTACTCTTTTGCTGATTTTTGGCGAGTAGCATGTTGACCTTATTATTTTTTAAGAACATATCCCACTTTTCGGATTAGCCTTTCTTCTTGACTCCACTAGAAGACAATCGTACTTTGCGATCTCCTTTCTTGGGAGAGGTTATTGGCTTCCGTTTTTGAGTACAATACTTCAGCCACATCTTCGACGGTGGTGGTGAATGGCGTTTCGTTTGTCTGTTCACTCCTTTCTTTTTCTGCCGTGATGACTTTGTGAATCTCAGGATGGTTTGTTATTATTATTTAAAACCCTTGCTTCGGTCACTTCGGTAGTGGTCGCAGCAGTTATTATTGAATTCTCGATGTTTTTTATATTTTCCTTCACCGTGCGAACATCTGGCACGTCCTGCAGATCTCCCGGCTCTTCCTTTTTGGGACGCTCTGGCATTCGCATCATTTTTAGCTGCACCTGAAGGCTGCACGAATTTCAGTTTGCACAAGGCCGTCCGTTGTTCTCCGTTTTTCGTCCGTCATTACTGTCATCGTATTTGTCGTCATTTTTGTCACCGCTGGTACCGTTCTCAATGTGCTGTTAAAATCGTGGCTATAACTATAGATTCCGTCGTCATTATTGATATTTTTAACTTATTTTTTTTCCTTTTTTGATTTTTTGTGGATATATTTTTAAGGTTTTAAGTTGAAAATTCGTTAGCATGCGTAATATCTAGTTTTAGATTAAATTTTGAAGCCGTGGCTGGCGTAGAATAATTTTAAAGCTTTATTCTGCAGTTGTTTCCATAAAAGGTTAAAGATATGTCGCTTATGGTATTCATTATTAGCTGAGATGCTTAGAAGAATTCTCAATTATTTATTGAAAGCTACTTGTGGAAGACCGGTAGATCATAGTAGTCTATAGATCATAGCATATAAGGCAGTCAGTTTTGTACTCCATGGATAGTTTGATGAGTATGAGATAACTTAATCGGAGAAATGTTCCACAATAACCTGGAAAGATTAGTCGACTCATTGCCGAGAAACAACACAAAAATGGTTCTGGGTGATTTCAACGCTAATGTTGGCAATGAGCTATCTCATCGGGGAGTGACTGGAGTATATAGCCTCTACGATGAATCCAGTGATAACGGCCGGTGCCTGATTGGCTTTGCATTTAGCAAAAATCTAGTTATACCTTCGACTTGCTTTCCTCATGGACACATACATAAAATGACCTGGGTATCACCGGATGGCAACACACAAAACCAAATCGGCCATGTTTTAATACAATTACGTCGGGCCTCGAGCATACTTGACGTCCGTACATACCGAGGAGCCAACTGTAACTCCGATCATTACTGAACTGGGCAGCTCTATGGAGTCTACATCAGAGGATGTAACCCTCACGGGGTGGCTCCCTACCCATTTCAGGGATAGAGATGAAGACTCAGTTTTGGATGGTTTAACAAATCATTTTCATTTCGTGTTCACTCCTATCTGCGCAGATCTCACTTGAACAATCCCAGTCAACTTGAAAATTGTCTCTCTTTAATGTTGGGCTCTAACCAGTTAATGATTACTGTGGATGACCAAGAAAGACTTCAGGCTAGTACGAGGTTTACCCAAGAAAAAACATGAATCAATGTACCCTTTTTTATGTGGTTGGGAGATGAATGTCATTTTTGCATAGAGTGTGGGACTCCCATGCTCTCCTATCAACCCGAGAACCCAGCTTGTAACCGTTTGACATATTACTGCGGGCCGTGATGCCTTCAAGCTGGGGATCCCTCTTCTAGCAGAAGGGGAGAGGGAAGAGGAATTGCCAGACAAGCGATCCCCCAACCCCAACGCCACGGCTGCTGTGAGTCCCTTTTATCTATCATCAGTATTGGGACATACTAATCGAATCGAAACCAGTGGTGAAGTACCTAGGGATACTGATCTACTCGAAGATGAGTTTTTTCAGGCCGCTTTTGACGTATCGACTTATGACCAACGTAGGGGGACCCAAACCATCAAGGAGACGCCTTTTGATGAGTGTCGTCGAGTCAATGGAGAAGAAGACACCATGTGCGTTGGAAATCGAAACTATAGTAATTTGCGGCTTCCTTATGGAGAGAGATCTAGTATTCAGCACTCTAGCAACCCCAATCAGTCCAACGAATACCAAAATGACGGATCTCTACCCGGGACACCATGAAACTAGCGACTTCGTTTTTAGGTTGTCATTCGTCATATCTGAGATTAGCCGCTTCCGATTGGGCTATATCATCTTGGTTCTTTAGTGGAGTGTGGGCCGACATAAAATTAAGTATTAAATAAGCAAGGCCGAATTATTGTTAGTCATTGTCCGGAAAGGCCATCTACAAAATACCATTTCATTCAATTTATCTCAGTGGCGCCCATCACTTGCAGAACTTTGTATGGCGACTGCATGTCAAGCAGCTTTCTACCTTGGATACAGTAGGAAAATTTTAAGTAAGTGGAGGCTATTCAGGAACAAATATTGAGAACTTAAAGAAACTATGGATCCCGAGAAGTCAAGCAACAGTTCTTCGGAGGACCTGTCGAATGTAACCGTGATAGAAAATGCGTAGACTATATGAGAAAGATTCAATCCTTATAATGGGGTAATGATATTGGATCCAGTTTGAAAGCAAAAGTAAGCAGATATATTCGATTCTGAAGGCTGTAGCACGTTCTTCAACATGATATATCTACAGAGAGATTAAGAGAAGTGGTTTCCTTAAGCTACCAACCAAATTGCATGATCTGGAAAATTCGAATTTAATTTACTTTCTAATTTATACTTTTTTTTAACTTGCAATTGTACATGTTCTCAATCAACGTTAACTTTATTATCACAACTTTATATTTTCTTTACACTTTTTGTATTTTTTGAAGAAATTTAAATGTGCAAATATCGTTATTTTCTTGCATCATCCCAAGAGTTAATTTTCTTTAGGAGTAAAAGGCGTAGAAAGAATCGAAGGTATACTTTTATATTTTATCTAGGAAACGTGAGATGATTGAATAATGATAGTCATGTTGCTATTACGATTATTATAGCTTTTTAAATACATATGAAAAATATGAGTTGCTAGACAAAAAATCTTTGCTTTTCAGTAGATAACCGTCTTTTACAGAAGGTAGAGAAGAACGGGAGGTGAGTTTGCCCTTGGGAGGGTGGGGTTTTAATAATCCGCGACTGATCGGTCCAGTAGTTTGGTTCAGCACACGGTGCCATAGTTGGGCTTTGCGTTTTTAGTTAAAGTAGATTGATTTGGTTTTTGAATTCGAGTAGCCTATTCCAGGCACCGCGTTGGTGAATATTCGGGAACGCGTGGCTTTCGGATGAGAAAAATGAATTAAGTAAAGTAATGTTAAATCGATTTATTGGAAGTAGATCTGATGTATTTTATCGCACATTTGAATCGATGGCTGAAAGTTTGTATTCGGACCTGATCTGCTCGTGGAAGACCTGCACCCGAAATCCCTTTCCAAACTAGCAAGCCTGCCAGCAGCGACCTCAGACTAGACTAAGGATGCCAGGGATTGTTGACCTGTTGGGTACAGTAAGTCCGCACATACCTTAGCGTTTATAACCGATGAGAGATCGGTTTAATATTCCTTCGGGAAATCTTGAGCGTAATAACAAAGAAAAAAAATCATTACAAAACCAAAAATACAAAGAAATGCAAAAGCAGGTCATTCTCTAAATAAATAATACCGAAAATGAAAATATTTAGGCAAATCCCTTTTCTCTGACAGCTGAGCCTGTCAACTCGTTGCCTTCATTTACGGCTAAAAATAGTAAATGTAAACAGTAATATTTTCTAATTTGAAAATAATATTTTACTTTACTTCTGGTAAGGTCCATACAATGTGTCTATAATTTTCAGCCTGATTTTAACAAAGTATTATTATTTATTCGAACTGAGTTAGCGGCTGGTTTACTTTAATTTTTAGTTGTATCATTTTAACTATTTTTCAAACCCCTTTAAGAATGTTATGGTATGCCAATTGAACTGATTACTTCTAAATGTATTTTCAAATGCACATTTAAATTTAATAACTGTAACAAAATTGATATATGTATAATTCAATGAACATAATGCACACAAAAATATAGTAAGAGAAAAAATCAGGTACTCACCTAATTCCGCGAGCGGTCGTGAGGTAGGTTTTAAGCTTCAAACCTGTCGTATACGTTTACATCTAAACACTCCACTTTAAATTATCAAATTCTATTCAATATATAAACTGGATACCAACGGTTTTCATGCGATTATCACGTTACGAAACAAACGATTCACAGCTGTCTGACAATATATGACGTATTTTGTAGGAATGGTAATGTTCAACATCGGGTGTTGCCCAGGGATCTATCCTTGGTCCGGACCTGTGGAACGTGTCTTACGACGGGCTACTGAGACTTGAGATGCCAGATGAGTCGCGCTTGGTCGGCTATGCGGATGATAATGCGGCTCTGGTCGCCGGACGCACCGTTGAACAAGCGCAACTTAGGCTAGGTATGCTAATGCACCGAGTGAGGGACTGGATGACTGCTCGCGGGCTCAGTTTAGCACTGGAGAAAACCGAAGTGGTCATCTCGACAAAAAAGAGAATCCCTAGAGTAAGGATGATCAGTATTGGAGATATACAGATCGAATCGAAGCCAGCGGTGAAGTACCTAGGGCTACTGATCGACTCGAAGATGAGTTTCTCTGAGCAAATCAGGGCAACGGCTGAGAAGGCTGCTTCGGGAATATCGGCCCTGAGTCGACTTATGGCCAACGTAGGGGGACCCAGCCCATCAAGAAGACGCCTCTTGATGAGTGCTGTAGGGTCAGTGCTACTGTACGGAGCAGAGGTATGGGGCGACGCTCTCAGCAAGGAGGTATACCGAAAACGATTGGCACAGGTACAGAGAAGAGGAGCACTGAGAATTGCATCTTCGTATCCAACAGTCTCCGACTCGGCCGTGAGAGTGATTGCAGGCGTGATACCTGTCGCCTTCCTTGCTAGAGAGCGCCGCGCTATTTACCTGCGCCGAAACGAGGATGCGAGGGAGATCGTTGTTCGCGAGGAGAGACAACGCTCGCTCAACGATTGGCAGCAGTCTTGGAGGAATTCCACGAAGGGAAGGTGGACTGCGCGCCTCATCCCGGATGTGAGACCGTGGCTAAATCGAAGGCATGGTGAGACTGACTTCTATCTGACCCAGCTTTTGAGCGGGCACGGGTGTTTTCAGTCTTACCTGCACAAGATCGGCAAGTCACGGTCTCCCGATTGTCGGTTTTGCCCAGGAGAGGAGGACAATGCCTGTCACACATTTTTTGCGTGTACCAAATGGGCCATGCTGCGAAGGGAACTTACAGGGAGACGGGAGAGCTCACCCCGGATAATATAGTTGCGGTGATGCTCGAATCGGTTGACAAATGGAACCAGGTGGCACATTATGCTCGGGCAATCCTAAAATATAAAAGGGACTCACAACAGCCGGAGGCACTGGGACTGGGGGATCGCTCTTCTGGCAATTCCTCTCCCCCCCCCCTCTCGCTAGGAAAGGGACTCCCCAGCTTGAAGGCGCCCCACGGCGTAACAAAATGAGACCTGGCCCGAAGTAATGTGTCAAACGGTTCCAGGCTAGGTTCTCAGATTGACAGGGGAGGTGTTTAGTGGGTAGTCCAAAGGTATCCTCCATGGGAGTTCCACACTGCCAGACTCGGCGGGCGTAAATGCCTTCACCTCCCTACCACAAAAAAAAAAAAAATGTTCAAAGGATTTGAGATAATTTTCCGGTCTTACGGTCTTTTTCGAGCTGACAGTATGTAAATTATTCCCGGAATCACGCAAACCACAGGCACAGGGACCAACTTCTTTAGTTTTCTCCATTCCGCTCTCGGTCCCGAATATATCTACGAGTATTTTATGGTTCTCTCCTTTCTCCCTCTGAAAAGCAACTTGTTGCAAGCACTCGCGATATTTCTACAAGATTTCGTTGTTCTCGACTTTTCTTCTTTATGTATTGATAAATTTAAAAACACGGACGTGGTAACGAATAGAAACAAATAAAAAGTTTCTCGCTTAAATTTTCTCATCTGCTTCGATTTGCGAGTAATTTTCGATCGAGCAGTAAAAAGGCTACAAACTACGATGTTATTTATGAAGGAACTGAATTTTTCGAAGTTGTCGAGAATTTCACAGCGAGAAACAGAATTTACGCGTGCATCACTTATTATTCAAACTTTTCTTTCGGGGGGAGATTCAGAAGAAATTGTTGTCGTTTCTCTATTGAATTTATGAAAAATTCAGCATGAAACACATTAATCCTTTCCGGCACCTATGGATCAGTAGAAATGTCGCGTGATTCCAAATGTTAAATTCCGGGCTTTTAGTGTCTTCGCTAGAATATTTTTCCGTTACTGTTTGACGACAGAAAATTTATAACGGTTCAGATTAGTAAAATAAATTTCGAAGTTCTACACTTCAGCACTGAGCACAATTCTTTGGGTGAAAACGAAAATAATAAAAGCGGATAAGAATTTTTTTTCTTCGGTAATAAAATTATTTCAGAGTTTCGTCCGTGATGAATTTTCTGATTTTCGTAACACACACTTTCTTTGCCTCTTCATTTTTTTTCGTGAGTCACTTGGCACCAAGTGTTGTCGCAGAGAATGAACCAAAATTAACTCGCCTCATCAACACACCCAACTAACCAGTCTCAGGCTCAGTACTACTGCACGGAGCAGAAATATGGGGTGACGCTCTCAATATGGAGGTATACCCAAAATGCTTGGCACAGGTGCAGAGGAGAGGAGCCCTGAGAATCGCATCTTCGTATCCGACATTCTCGCTAGAGAGCGCCACGCTATTTATCTGCGTCGAAACGAGGATGAGAGGGAGATGGCTCTCCGCGAGGAGAGACAGCACTCATTCAACGGTTGGCAGCAGTCAAAGACATATAAAGTAATGGACGCGAAATGAGCTTATTCTCATCCATACGTGAGTGAAGTACTTTTACTACATACATGCCTTACTCTCGCATGCGAATTGAAATCCCCCTACCTTTCACGCCGCTAGAGAATCCACACACTCAAGTGGCTCTCTAGTTGCTCTCACGAAAATCCCACTCCTCTTACGCCTTAACCCCCGAATTGTCAACAAAATATCAACCATATGATTGAAAACATATGATTTGTGAAAATTCACCATTAATGGGAAACTTCTAATCAAGTTAAGTTTGAAATTGTACGCAAAACAATTTTTTTAAGATAATCCGTGTTGAGTCTAGTGCAAAAGCGTTGCAAATGTGATAATTATTTTTTATGTCAAAAAATGAAAAATGTAGTGACGTGTGTGGGATTATAAAAACAGCTCTAGGAAGCATGTCAGGGACGTATCCTTCGTAGGTTAAGTCATGCTAAATTTTTTACATCGTTCAAGTTAGAATACCCGCACGGAAAATTGATTTAGTTCAAGATGCGAAAAATAGTGGGGGACGTCACGTCAAATTTATTTGAAACTCGAATCAACAGCTAATAACGCGCCAACTTCACGCTACATGATAAAGTGCTTCAATTTTCTCGATGCATTTCGTATCCATTCTGTCTGAGATCTATGGCAGCAGTCTTGGGTGAATAGCACGAAGGAAAGGTGGACTGCGTGCCAAATACTGGATGTGAGACCGTGGCTTAATCGAAGGCATGGTGAAACTGTCTTCTATCTGACCCAGCTTTTGAGCGGGCATGGGTGTTTTCAGTCTCTTTGCCCAAGATTGGTAAGTCACGGTCCTCCGATTGTCGGTTTTGCCCAGGAGAGGAAGACAATGCCTCTCACACATTTTTTGTGTGCAAAAAATCGGACAGGCTGCAAAGAGAACTCTACAGGGAGAGCTCACCCCGGATAATATAGTTGCGGTGATGCTTGAATCGGTTGACAAATGGAACCAGGTGGCACATTATGCTCAGGCAGTCCCAAAAGATAAGGGGTACACGCAGCAGCTGGGGGTGTTGGAGTAGGGGGATCGCTTGTCTGGCACTTCCTCTTCCCATCTCCCTTCTCGCTAGAAGATAGATTCCCCAGCTTGAAGGTGCCTCACGGCGTAACAAAACGAGACCTGGCCCGAAGTAATGTGTCAAACGGTCCTAGGATAGGTTCTCAGATTGACAGGGGACGTGTTCGAGACAGCCCCCTCCAGAGCATTAAGCTTGGCTTGGAAAGATGATATCGGCTCGTTAGGCGTTAGGTACACACTAAAGAAGGTGATCCCTGAGCACCGAACCCACACGAAACCATCCCCCCGTCCACAACTCTCCGCTTGAAAGTCACTGTTCCGAACCCAGATAGCGGCAGTACCAGTTTCATCAGAGTACCATAATGCAGGACTTTTATTATGGTGTTGCTCGCTCAGCAGCAAGAAGTCGGCTTTCCTGTCCCTCACAAACTGCTCAAGCAGATTTTGGGCGGTTGAACTGCGGTGTAGGTTTAGCTGCAGGATACGGGTCATCGAAGCTCTGATTTGGCCTTGGCTAGGGCTTCCTGGAATACCCGGCATTTTCCTGATCCCAAGACGTGTCCAAAATCAGGTTTTGGATCAGCATCCTTGCAAAGAATACAGTGTGCCTACTTCGTACACTCTTTTCTTTTATGTCCCATTTCACCGCATTTGTAACATAGGGAACTCCTATCGGGTCCTTTGCATACTTGTGTGGTGTGACCATAACCAAGGCATTTGAAACATTGAAGAGGCGTCGCTCTTCGCCGTATCTTACAGACAACCCTACCTATTCGTACTTTGCCCTTGTTCAGGAATTGTTGGGCGTCCTTTTCGGTCAAGTCAACTATGGCCATGCGTTGTGCCCTGTTGTTTTCTGGTGCCAGTCTCGCTTTGATCCTTCCCACGCTAGGGAACTCTCTTTTGATGGCCTCTTCTACCTCGGCCAGATCCGTGACGCAGTCAATGTCCCGTATTTCGATCGTTGCCATCGGCTCGAGCGGGGCTATAGTTGCACTTATGCCGAGGACTTTCTTTACTGCGTCACAGAATGCTTCTTTATGCCCGGCCTCTGCTCCGAATTCGACCAGTATGTGGCCCGACCGCGTTGGTCGTACTACTTTGATGGTAGTATTGGTGTCTTCGGGCCTTACGTTTCCCCTGATGTCCCGCAGCACCTCCGCGTAGGATCGGCCATCTAGGGGCCTTACAAGCAGTGCCTGCTACCGATCTCCTTCGATTGGGCTAGACGGCATTCTTTTATTGACTTTTAATTATGGAGCTATCTGCATGTCGCCTTTAGATTTCGCGCCAAGCGCCTCTTTAGCCTTCTGTTCATCTTCGGCCCTTAACCAGCTCCTCCAATAGTGCCCTATGCGATCTAGGAGCTCCTCTAGTTCAAGGAGCCCTTCCTTTGCTACTTTGCTAATTTTTGGGGAGTCGCATGCAGCTTGTATTCTTTTCAGAACATCTCCCGCTTTTCGAAGTAGTCTTTCTTCTTCGTATCGCTGGGCCACAATTGTACCTTGCAACCATCCTTGGGAGAGGTTTTCGCGTTCCGTTTCCGAGTGCAGTACTTCCACCACATTTTCAACGGTGGCGTTTCAATCGCGCGGTGTCTGGTCACTCTTTGCTTTTAGTACCGTAATCTCCTCGTTTGCTTCTGGATTTTTCGTTGCAATGTCGGGATTTGTGACCCTTGCATCGGTCGCTTTAGTAACGATCGCAGCCGTGACAATCGAATTTTCGGTGCTCTTTATGTTATCTTCCACTGCTCCTTAATAGGACGCTCGGGCGTTCGCATAATTTTTTTGCTGCAGCCCAAACGCCGCAGGAATCTCAGTCTGCACCAGACTGTCTGCTTTTCTCCGTTTTTCGTCTACCGTCACTGTCGTCGTGTTAGTCTTCGTTTTTTTTCGTGGTTAGTACAGCTCTCGATGTACTGTTGACATCGTGGCTACAACCGCTGGTTTCGTCGTCGTCATTATTTTTGGTTTAATTTTTTGGATGTTTTTGATCTTTTGATTTTGTTTGCTCCATTTTATTGGGTCCCCCCTCGGAGCCGCTATCTCCGTTCGTGTGTGTAGTCGCCTTTTTGGTCCCATGGTTATCTTTGCAGAGCAGGGAGGCCATGCGAGGGTTGGCACAAGCCCTTATGAGGACAAGTGCTCAGAGCCAGACCAGTGCTAATCGGGAGTCCGTCTCAACCGAACCTACACCACCAACCCAATGGTGCGAACTTCGAACGTACTCCGAGGCCTGCCAAGGTTTTACCGGGACGGAGACGGTAGGATAGTTGAATTGGAGCCGTTCACATACGAGTTTCACCTCGGCGCTACTGTGCAAAGCAACTAGGTCCAAACCATCACATCCGCCAGCCCAAAGCGTCAATTCCAGTTCGTTGTCCAAAGCGTAGTCCAGATACAATAAGAGTCGTTACCTGTCATCCCAGGTGGGAACCTCACGGCACCCCGCATATCCTCGGGTCCATGAGGGCGGCACTCCCCAAAGAATGCTAGCCTCCAAGAATGTTCTTGTCGACCGGCTTTCTCCCTGCGGGAATTTCCTCGGGTACGTGGGGGCGGAACTCCCCAAAGAATGCTAGCCTCCAAGAGTGGTCTTGTCGACCGGCATTCCCCCTGCGGAGTTTCCTTGGGTACGTGGGGGTAGAACTCCCCAAAGAATGCTAGCCTCCAAGAGTGCTCTTGTCGACCGGCATTCCCCCTCCGGGAGTGTAAGGGCTTAACAGAAAATACAATGCTACGATTGAATGAGAAGTTGGCCTCTTGCTAAAGAGATTCATCGAAATTATAAGGAATTTAATGAGTTTTGCATTTAAAAATGAATTTGAAGTTTTCAATAAAAGCATTTGTAAATTTACGGAAATACTTTGAAAAAAGTTGTGAATTTCTACAATGCAACTAAAGCAAAATGAGACACTTTTAAAAGTTATTTTCCTTAAAACCGTCGTTTCTTCAGCGTCTAAAGGATGTGTTGAAGGGAATGATTTCATAAAGTCGTAGGATGGGTTAAGCACGTATTACTAAATTAGTTCAGGAGGAGGGTTATTAGGTGTTTTGTTTTTTTTTGATAGTTGGATGTTCGTTTGTTCTGTTTCATCTTGTTTCCGTTTTCGTCTGAAAGTCTGGTCTAGTACTGAGAAAATTGCGTCCAAATTTGTAACAAGCTGATCGTTAATAATGTTACCGTCTGTTTTTCTCTCAGTTCTTCGCTTTGTTTGTGTAGCAATGTCATAGAGTTTGTCATAGTGTCAGGCTCATGTTCATGGTTTTGTAGGTGCGTCGCATGATTGGAATCTGCCTTGATGTGTAAAAAAGATCATAAGTGCTCTTTGCATCTAGTTTGTTGAGTTTTTGACACCCCTGAGTGCCCATCTCGGCCTGATCCGGCAACATCAATACTTCAATCAACTTACATAGTTATTTAAGTTTAATTAGACCATTTGTAATTAATTCGATTGATTTATCAATTGATCGATCATTTCAATTCAATTCACCCATCAATTGATCAGTCATTTACTGTTCCCTTTGAAAACAATTGTATTTACCATTCACCGGCATTTCACCCAACATCAATAATTATCGAACTTCATTCATTTGCTGTTTTTCATTCCCAGCCAAATTGCTGACCATGCACATTCATCTCGTGCATTTCTCCATGAAGTGGATCCGTAATCGAGGAGATTGGATTACATTTCATGGACAAAGGCAGACGTGCCAGCAAAAAGGCGCAAACTCTGCGTTCTTTCTCTGGCGCATTTTGTCTGGTCAGCGGATTGCGTTGGATGGAACGTGGGAGAAATGCTCCGCCGGTTCAGTCGTTGAGGGAAGGCGAATCGGTCTACAGCTCTACAGAATGGTGTCGATTAATATGAAGTGGCTTTGTTCATAATTAATGATTGCGGTTAAATTACAAAATTATTGAGAATTTAGTGTGAATTTAAGTTGTTTTCGGATAGAAATTTTGAGAAAGTACTGTATCAGGACAAATTCAGAAGCCTTATTTGAAATTATTTAAAGTAACTTTAGTGCTCAATTAAACATAACTCGCTCGTTAAACAGGATATTCGAAATTAATAAGCGATTTAACACGCTACTCGCACAAAAAAAACAATTTGTACAAGATCGGGACAAAAGTGTCCCGGCGAAAACATCTAGAGGCCCCGGCGAGATATTGGTATTTATTTGCCGTGTATTTAAATAATTATTTTTTCCCGGTGGACAGGTCACCAATTATGTGGTGTTTTGGTGAAGTGCGAATGTGGATCGCTTAATCGAGGACCTAAAAAGATTGGCTCCAAGCGTCGAAGGTGTCATTTCCAATTATAAAAAGGATTCGCCCTGAAGGAAGCAGGAAGCCGGGTATTATGCGGAGCAACTGCAGCAACTGGAAGCCGTGTGGGAAGATTTTGAACTAGGCGATAGCCACATCCGATCCCTACTGGAGATCGCTCCGTCACACGAGTATTTTACCCAACATATATACGACACTACCAAAGGCGTTCCAAAACATACGTGGACACGCCAACCGAGGAACGGTCACCAAAAGGGCTCGAAATTCAGGATAGCGAGGACAAGGACTACACTGCAGAAGCCTCAGCACCAAGCGATGCCATTGTGGTCAGGATGTTGTATCGCTTTAAGGTCATGGAAGGCTTGTCGAGGAGGATCATCGACCATTTGGACCAGAAGAAGGTCACTCGGACCTGGTGCAGGAGTAAACTCATGATCCTCCAACGAGGTTGGCAACAGCTGGGTGAATATCACCAGCAGATCGTCGAACTCCATGACGATCCTGAAGCCTATGGTTTTAACGTGCAACAGCATATTCATTTGGAAGGGCTTACCCAAGGTTGGGTCATACATCTGGAATCGAAAATGGATGAACTCAGCGCCACACCTGCCTCAATGACCCGCTTTACTGGCTTCCAGCTGCGCGGCCAGAAGTTGCAAGCAGTGTTCCAAAAATCATAACACCCTGCTACATCTGCCTGGAGACAACAAGCCCAAACAGACCAAGACAATATCCTCGACCACGACAACGCCGAAACAAGATTCGAAACCGCAAACAAATGTGGAACCACCATCACTCGCTTTAACGACTCTGATGAAGCCCCAACCCAAAGGACATGTACTTCTGGGCACTGCCGTTATCAGACTGGTCACCAGCAATATGAAGACGACGGATTCTTGAGCTGTGCAGGATCCGGGCTCACAAATAAACCTAGTCACCAAAAGAACATCAAAAATTGGGTTTATCATCGACACCACACCTTGCCCTCATTGAAAGGGTAGGCGGTAGTACTGAGAAGGCATACCACAAGGTGAACCTCGACCTAAGATCCAGATTATCAGGATATGCCGCGCAGTTGGATACCTAAATCATGGACAAAATTATATCTCCGCAACCGTCTAAGAACTTGAACACATCGGGATGGCACATTCCCAAAAACATAAAGCTGGCAGATCCAGACTTCCACCGAGCGAAGTGCATCGACATGTTGCTGAGTGCCAAACCCTTTTATGAGGTCCTAGCCATTGGACAAGTAAAGTTGGGCCATAGCTAGCGTGGATTGTAGCCGGAAGAGTGATCACACCCCAAGTGAAGCACATTTCAATCAGACAGTGACAAGACATCTCGATTTCCATTTCTTGGTTAAACTCCCATTCAGCAAGGACCCTGAGACGTTAGGTGATTCCCAAGCGGTGGCCACGCGCAGATTCATTGCCTTGGAGCGTCGACTGGAGAGGAGCCCTGATTTAAGACTTCCATACGAGGACTTCATGGAGGAGTATATTCGGCTTCGGCATATAGAGGAGGTGACGTCGCAGTAGCGGGAGGAATTACGATATTTCCTTCCACATCATTGTGTCCTGAATCCTGACAGCAGTACAACCAAGCTGCGGGTGGTTTTCGATGCATCCAGTAAGACGACCACAAACGTTTCGTTGAATGATTTCCTTCATACAGAGCCTGTTGTCCAGGATGACCTTTTTTCGCTACTCCTGTGTTCAAAATGCCTTGTTTCGTATTCACCGCCGACATCGAGAAGATGTATCGGCAGATAATGCTCCATCCTGAAGCCCGTCGGTACCATGCCTTAATTTGGAGAAACAGTTCAACGCAACCAGTGCGATACTATCAGTTGAAACAGTAACCAACGGGACAACGTGTACCCCGTATCTAGCTCCAAAATGCCTACAGGTTCTGGCACAAGAAAACCAGCAGAAAGGTCCCCTGGGTTGCAGCGCGTTGGAGAAGTATTGCTATATCGACGACATCATGGCCGGGGCAGATAGCTTAGAGGAGGCACTTTGTAAACAAGCGGAGCCATGCACCATACTCTCGAGCGCAGATATGCATTTGTGCAAATGGTTTGGCAGCCATCGTAGATTGTTGAAGCAGATTAAACTTGAGGGCCAACAAGTCCAGTTGGACTTTAGTAGTTTAAACGAGGACTATATTAAGACGTGAGGTGTCCGAAGACTGACGAGTTCCAGATTCAAATCAACCTGGATCCAACCGATACGAAGTTCTCCAACAGGATGATGGCATCTGATATAGCCAGAATGCTCGATCCATTGGGCATTCTGGCTCCTGTGGTAGTGGCAGCCAAGCTGATCTTGCAGGAATTATGGCAATTGGAATTGGGCTGGGATGCAGCATTACCAGTGGAGATCCATACCCAGTGGTCTGATTTCCGCAGTGGTCTGCCATCATTGCAGCTGTCCCGATTTTCTCGTCACATCAGTACAAGCAAGAAACTCGTGCAAGTACAGTTGCACACCTTTTGTGATGCCTCCTAGAAGGCATATGGCGCAGCGATATACATGCGGTCAACCCTGAGGAGCGGTCAAGTCATCATCAGGTTACTGTGCGCCAAGTCAAGATTGGCCCCGATCAAGACACTTACTGTTCCACGCCTGGAGCTGTATGCGGTGAAACTAGGCGCTGAGCTCACAACACAAGTTAAGACAGCGCTCAATCTGCAGGAGGTTTTTCAGGTATTCTGGACCGATGCCGAGATTGTCTTGGCGTGGATCAACTGTACTGCATCATCATATAATACCTTTGTGGCGAACAGGGTCTCGGCCATACAAACCTTCTCAAGGCCTAGCTGATATCCTGTCACACGGACCTAGGTGATATCCTGTCACACGGAATGGCGCTGGCTGAATTGAGCCGCTGCCACCATTTTTATCCAGGGCAGAATCAGTTTGGCCTTTGCTATGGTAGCGACAGAGGCTCCTGAAACGCACTTTATTCAGCGGATCCAAGACGCAACTCCTTCAAGAGGCTGCAGTGCATAGTGGCATACATGATGCTGTTTATCTGTGGTCTCAAGCCGGCAGTCAAGCAATCTCAACTGACGAATCAATTTCGCACGAGTGATGAATTATCCACAGCCCTAGAGATCATCGTGAGGCATGTACAACCACAAACTTTTAATTGCGAACTTTTGGACATCAGTTCGGAGAGGCAAGTCTCCAAGCACAGTCCGTTGGTGGGACTGGCACCATTTCTGGACCCAGAGGGCATAATCCGTGTCGGTGGGAGGTTGGAGGCTGCCAAGATCACGTTCCATGCCAAACATTCCGTTTTCGCACCGGTCAACAATCCGTTCACCAGACTGCTGATGATGGACATCATCGCGACCACTGGTTGCGAGCAGAGTTTGCGCGCCTAGATGGCAGTCTGGGAACTAGACAGTGGTTCTGGCCAATACGAGGAAAACAACTCGCGAGATCGATCGTTCAGCGGTGCGTATGGTGCATCCGAGTCAAGCCTAAGCTGTTTTCACAAGCCATGGGAAACCTGCCGAGTGCACGTATTTAGCCAGCCCATCTGTTCATTGGCTCCGGCGTGGATTTCTGTGGGCCTATGATGATCCATTACCGAGGTAGAGGTACCCGACCGAAAAGGGGTACCTAGCCATATTTTGCTGTTTTGCTACAAAGGCCGTCCATCTGGAGCTAGTCGGCGATCTAGGCACAGAGGTATTCCTCTGTATCTCAAACGTTTCACTGGACGACGAGGACATTGCCGAAACGTATTTTGTGACAAAAACTTTGTGGGAGCTCACAGGCAGCTACCAGAATTGTCGTCTTCATAATATTCAAACGAAGCGCGTCAACAAGTGACGATGGCGTGCTCCAGCCGGGAATCGATTTCCATTTCATCCCTCCACGTGCGCCTCACATTGGCGCCTTATGGGAGGTGGCGGTCAAATCAGCCAAAAATTTGATCCGTCGAGGCGCTTCATCGGCGGCTCTCACCTACGAGGAGCTGCATACCTTGGTGGTTGAGGTGGAGGCTATCCTCAATTTTAGACCACTGACTCCAATGTGAAACGATCCCAATGATTTGGCAGCCTTAACTCCGGCACACTTTCTCATCGGAGAGCCCCTCACAGCCATGACGGATGGTCGCGCGGAGCCAGTCACCGGAGGTCTCCATGCCCGGTGGAAGCTCATCAATCACCTCAAACTTGAATTCTGGAGACGTTGGTCGCAAGAGTACTTGGCGCTGTTGCAGCATCGGGTCAAGTGGAGATAATCACACCCCAATGCGATCCCGGGAACAGTAGTCATCATAAGCGAAGATACCAACCCATCGATGAAGTAGCAACTGGGGCGAATTATAAAAACCTACGAAGGCGCCGATGGTTTTGTACGAGTCACTGATGTCAAAACCACCTCCGGAACTTTGAAAAGCCAATACACAAACTGGCCCCGTTACCAGTACTCGACGACGCACCCTCCAACGAAGAACCATCACAAGCAAGTTCCCCCCGCTTGACGAAGGAAGGGTTCCAGATCAGTGGTGACGAAATCCCGAGGACAAGGCGGCGATCGATGCGAACTGGCAAGCCAATTGTGGCACTCCTCTTGATGTGCCTGCTAACTCCCATAAGCACGCCTCTCCAACACAAGAATTAACAACCAGACCCCATACGGGTCTGTATTTTCAACGAGTGAAGGTTGCTCATTTGTTACGATTTGGGACCGTATTGGCGGGAATTGGACGTTCTACAGAACGGGATGAACCTCTTACAGCAGCTATGTGAAGGTGGAACCGTGAAAACCAACCGCCTACATGTTATAGACCATTTCCGGCACTTTGAAAGGGAATTCTCGAGCATCAACCAAATCTTGAGAATCATGTTCAAGAGAGGTGCTATCAATATAGTGGGTGGCCTTGCACAATCATTGTTCGGCATTCTTGATGACGACTATGCAAACCAAATGGCCCGGACCATTAAAACCATACAAAGAAGACAAGACAAGCTGCAGTCACTGTTAACCGACGACTTAGCGCTGAACATCCTTGGGAAAACCGAACAAATGTCCCGAAAAGGTTTCACAGCAATAGAGCAGGAGTTAACCAGACTGACCAATGCCATCAAGGCTCCCCTGATGCTCGACTTGATCACCACGCTCTCCTTGCAAATGACACTCATCACCGTCAACTTGCAGAGAATACAATCGTCCCTCACCAGCGTAGTCCAAGATACTCAACATGGGCAGTTCAATTCCTTGTTATTGTCACAGCAACAATTGGGCATGAAGGTGGCAAAGATCAGAGAGCATCTGCCCGAGAACGAATGGCTACTAAGACATCAAGAGAATATCCTACAACTCTTTCAAATAACGTGAACGAGGGCCAAGGTGGCCACCAATTTCGTCATCTTTGAACTGAAGATCACACTGGTGGCAGCAACGACCTTCGAGCTTTATAGACTTTTCGCAATACCTATGGTGAGGTCCAACACATTAGTGGCCTGCGCTGGCAGGCTAGCATTGCGGTGTCGTGGGGCGGCTTTGTTTCCCCAGCACAAGGACCCACTACAAAAAATTTCGCACTCACGAATTTCTTGTGGTCAAACTAAAACGAGGCGACCGAAGTCGCAAAAAGTGTAGGTAACTACACCGAGAGAAAAAGGACTTGCTCGGGGAACAAGTGGAACATGTAAAAAGGGGCGGACTTAGGGTAACTTCGTCGTTACCCGACGAAGCTCATGGCCCACAAATGAGAGAAGGGCAACCGGGCGGTGATGGAGCCCCTTCGCACCCACCCAACTGGATTTAAATCCATATTTGTTGCAGTGGCCAGGTATTCCTCTTCTGAGTGGAAAACTCATACAGCTTGACTCGTATAAGCTTTTTCATCAGAAGAGGAGTACCCCGGTGACCAATTTATGCCATAGAATTATGCAATTCGATTGCATAACTCTATGTCATAAAGAGGCACTCTGCTTGAGCCACTCAACCCGCGACGTCACCTGAAACAAAAGAAGGATTAAAGAGTATCCGGCGGCTGGCTCATGTTTTGAGGTGGAAGCCTGCCACCGTACCGGGTCCTATATCCGGTTAGAATTGGAAGAGAGGAAAGACCGAAGGGTATGGTATTAATTCATTTTTTAATTTTTTTTTTGTCATATATATATATATATATATATATATATATATATATATATATATATATATATATATATATATATATATATATATATATAATTATTTTTACGGTTTGTTCTCATTAAATTTGCTTTTCTCTAGTTCTCTAGTTGTTTAAGTAATTGCTTAAATACAACGATTAGAGATTAAAGATCAACTTCTCTCGCATTTCTTGGAATTTGGCAACATCATTCCTTTGATATGCTTCCATCCGATACATGATTTTGTTGCTTATTCTATTAGAAAAGACGTGAAAATATGGGACTGGCGAAATAACCGGCTGTTATACAATTTAGAGGGGAATTCAAGAACCAGGTTCATGAAATTCAATCCTTTAAACAATATGCTCATCACTATACAATCCTATGAACAGTATAGTACAATGAATTGCGAGAGTTTTGAATAAAAATAAAATAATCTGTACCTCTCCCTAACATAATGAAATCGTCTTTCATTCTGTGTAGTTCACTGTTTCGTGTTCCAGTGTTTCAATTGTTTAGAATTAGAAAAAATCACTATTGTGGCGATTGTAGCCTTACGTCAGAGAACTCTGCAAATAATTTATCAGACGATCAAATTCCGTTTGATGCAATTATTCGCAGTATTATCACTTCGCGAGCTAAGGATGGAGCGACAATAGAGGATATCCGTAATGATTATTACGAACATACTGGTGAAAAATTTCCTTACATCGAAGACGTATGCGACACGTTGCTGAAAATTCCCGGCGTTGCAGGCTACAAAAACCAAAATGGCACATTTATATTTAACATGTTTTACACCAATCCTAAATTCCAGCATATCCTCAATATGGTACGAAATCAAAAACCTAGTCAAAAGGGAGAATAAAACCCGTTGGGTGGTCGGAAAGCCGTCGGAATATATGGGATCAAAAAGTCTGGTTAACGTCCCGTGTGTGCGTGTGTGTCGTCACCATTAAAGAGCATCAACCCGTAACCCGCCATTGAACATATTTTAGGATTTGTAATTATTTCCTATGCCAAGTAATTTGCCGAATAATTCGAGATAGTCGAAATTCGTGTGTAAGTAAGTAAGTAAACTTTATTGAGTCTTTTTATAACTTGACATTACAGAGTATGCTTAATGACTATGTGACATTTGACAGTATATGGATGTCAAATAAACTTTGACGGTTAGAAAATATGTATACTTATTTTACATCTGTGTTTTTAAGATATATAGACTTTGCCATCTGCTCATATGGCTTACGACATGAGTAGTTTGACAAATAAATACGTTAAAACTTAATCTAAATCTTACCCTAATATAACTTAAATCTATTCCTACATCTAACTTAAAACTATAAGCTGCTTAGTACAGCACTCGAATTTATTTACATTTATGTATATTTATCTTGTGGTTTTATTTTATTACACTTATGTTCTAACTAAATTTGCAAGTATTTTGTTTAACCACGGTATGTGTTCGGCTCAGATGAAACGTAAAACGCCGGTTTATTGGTAGTTACGGAATCAATGGGATCGTGGTGGTATTGGTCAAGGATTTTAAAGGGACATAGGTAGTAGGGATTATTATTTGCGATGGTAGGCTCGAAAAGTGCGCGAATACATTGAAGGGGGTGCTCCCACCACTTCTCTAGGCATTTTTTAGACATTGCCAACATGTAATGGAGAATCGGTTCTATCTCCGTATCTTCGTAAAGGATAGAATTCCTGTAGTACTTCTTATTAGGCCGTCTATATTTGGATAGGCATTTCTGAAGGATCTTCCTCTCGAAGAGTTGGATTTCTTCGGCCGCAGTAGGCGAGATTGTTAGCCATGCCGGAAACGCGTAGGTAATGATCGGCCTAATAAGAGTTTTGTACATTCACACCTTAACTTTTGGGCAGACTGATTTCGAAGAAAGGAGAGACGAAATAATTGCGGACGCTGCTTTCGCTTTATTGAGAATTTTCCTTGCGTTTCTATCCACCTTAAGTCGATTGTTAAAATGGACTCCAAGGTACTTGATATTTTCCTTGAGAGGGATGATTTCACCAGCAATATGTGCTTGCACATTCCTACTTTGAGACACGGCAAGACGGTGCCCTCTCCCGCTGGCATTTCTGAAGCAGATCAGTTACGATTTGCTGGCATTTATTTCGAGCCCCCAGTACTTCAGATATTGAAAGATGTTGAGGACAGCTTTATTTGGGCCACCTCTGGGAGGCTATGGGTGACCGTGAGGAGGATATCGTCGGCATACATTGCTATATCGATAGTCGAGCAGTTTGGACGTGGGATATCATGAAGGAAAAAGTTGAGCAGGGCGGGACCGAGGATAGAGCCTTGTGGGACTCCCGAGTTGATAGGGATAGGATTTGAAATGAGGCTCCCCAGTTTAATTTGGGATGTTCTATCCGAAAGGAAGCTGTATAGGATTCTGAGGATTGCGACCGGACAGGATGCCATTTTCAATTTGTATTTGAGCCCGTTAATCCAAACTGAGTCGAACGCTTTTTTCAGGTCTAGAGCACAGGCCACTGTGCACTCTTTCCGCCGAAGATTGCGGGTGACTCTATTGTGCAATAGCATTATTGCATGCTCCGTGGATCCAAACTGAAAATCGGGGATCAGGGGACTAGTAAATTCATTCAAGTTTCGCAGAATAACTTTTTCAAGGGGTTTACCCATGTTAGGCAAAAGGGAAATTGGCCGGAAATTATTAATGCTACCTTCGCAGCCTGGTTTTGGTATTGGTATTAGTTTGCTAACTTTCCAAGGTTTTGGAAAGTATCCATTATTAATACAATTATTGTATAATATCGTCAAGAAGGAGGAGATGGTCTTTCTGCACTTCATGAGCATTCTGCTCGGGATACCATCAAGGCCGTGAGATAGCTTGCTATTTAAAGCATTTAGGAGGTCTTCTACTTCCGTTTTCGAGGTGAAAAATCCGGTGAAGATTGAATGTTGTGGAGAGGATGCTTTATTATAACTAGAGAATATAGTTAAATAAGATCCCTCGTACCCTTCCGTCGTTAGTAGAACCTCTGCTTTAACGTTGTTGTTCAAAGCTATGTTGGATGACTCACGGCGACAATATAGTTGTTTGAAGTATTCCTCACATGCAACGATCTTTTCAGATTGTGCAGTGAAGACTTCGTTCCCTCGCTTTATAGGGTCTTTCTCAATGTTGAATTTGGAACTTTTACGGCCCATGAATTGATTTATCGTTTTAAAAACATCTGAAGATGGTCGCAGTAATATCAGTCTGCTTTTATAGAAGTTGTTGACTTCTGATCTGATGCGTTTTTGGATTTCACGGGAAATGCTCGTTATTTGCGTTTTAAGTTCCAAATACTCCTCATTGTACCGGTTAAAGCTTCGATGGTAAATACGCTTAAGCCGTCGGAGCATATGCTTCCGAGTTTTTATTAATTGAAGAGTCTCCTGAGTTAGACACTATAAAGCGGGCTGCGTGGTTTCTGGAAAGGGGCATGCTGGTCTAGACACACTATAATGGCAGATGTTAGTGCTGATATATGCGAGTCTATTTCTGCGTTCGAGAGAATGATATTTTCCGGTGGGAGGTTCGGAAGGAGGTCTTTGAGGTCTTTTCTGAAGTTTGGCCAGTCTATGGAATTAAACTGTCTATAGTGAGGTGGGCAAGTAGGAACAGGTATGTGTGATCTAAGGGTTATATTGAGATGGAGGTCATGATGGTCCGATAATTAGGTAAATGTGGAGCAAGTGAAGGGAATTGTGGGATCGTTGAGGTCAGACGATATTATGAAGTTGTCTTAAAAATGAGTTTCCTCTGGGAAATGTTGGGACCCCAGCATTTGCTATGGATGCTGAGAGGAGGGCGTCCGCATGGAGCCATTCAAATAGATAGTTCCCGTTGGTATTTCTTGTGGAGTCCCCCCAGTGTTGGTGTCTGGCATTAAGGTCTCCTCCTAGTATAAATGAGTCGTGGGATGAGGCTGTTGCGAGGATTTGATTAAGTGTAAATGGGATCTGTGGACCTAGATTGCACGGGAGGTATAGGGAGCCAATAAGGATTTAGGCTGGGTTTCCATTGGGTCGTCTGGTGTTGAGCGTTGCTAACGTACATGAGGAATTATTTTGTTCAAAAGGGATTTGATGGATATCTAAATCATCCCGAAACAGTATCGCGGTACCTCTGCCACTGTCATTTCGAAGCACATGGTAGTTCTCCAAGCGGACTTTGTGGTGATGGTTAAGAACTGTTTCGTTCAGAAGAATGATGTCGAGTTGGGAGGATTTGACCAAATCAGCAATGTAAAGCCTCTTATCATGTGAGATTAGGGAGTTTATATTAAGGGATATAATGGTTAGTCTATTTGCAACCATAAAGGTTGAAATAGAAATTGAGGAGTGCCATTGGCTTCTCTTGGTCAGGAGTGGTGTCAAAGTATGGGAGGAAGCCCTGACCTTGGACAGGAGTTCACTGGGAGAGACTCCCAGCCACTCCACGGTTATTTGTTGTAAGCGTTCGACGGGATTAGGAGTTGGTGAAATAAAATTATGGGTCGGAGTTCCACTCCTTAGAACCTCTGAATATGAGGTCCGATTGGAGGGAGGGGCAAAGTGGTGTGGGGTTGTAGGGGTTGGTGTAGTATTTGGGGAGCTGGGGAGCGGTGAGAATCTTTTCTGAGGTGCCATCCGTTTGGCTTTATTTTCGATTGCCCTGTCTAACAATCTTTTCCGTTCGGGACAGCCGGAAAAATTGGCTAGATGCCCATGGGTCTTGCACATGGTGCAGAATGGCACGGTTTCCGGCTTGTCCAATTTTTTTCTGGGGCAGCTTTTGGCATTATGCTCCTCCCCACATGCTACACACCTTATGTGGAATCCACAATTGGTGGATACGTAGCCGAATCTTTGACACCGATAGCATTGCACCAGATCACTCCTTTTGGGGCGTTCCCATACCGCTCTCTGGTTCAAAATGTAGCGAAGCTTTATCATCTCGTTCTTATCAGCTTGCGATCCCACTGTAATTCTAAATAAATCTAGGTCGATTTTATTCACTCTCGACCATGCAGTTGTAAGTGGACTGACAGTCTGGAGGCCTAAATTCGGGATTTGTCTGGCTGTGTCCTCTCGAACAGCCTCCACTCCAAATTCAGAACTAATACCCCTTAGAATAACGACACATCTTTTCTTTTCTTTGAAAGTGAATGAATATCCCACTGCTTCCATGTTTTTAAGCAGGTTCATAATGTAGTCGTGCGCCTTTTGTCTGTACACTATGACTTTAAGTCGGGAGTTCGACAATTTAGTGATTCGCTACTCTACACGGTTACCATCTGTATATCTGTCCATGATACCTTTAAGTACCGTTGCTTTTAAATTTTCAATGAATATTGGTGGGCACCATACCTTCTTTACTCGACTGTTAGCCGCGTTTGAGTTATTATGATCGTTCGCCAGTGCGCTGAAAGGGTTAGTATTAGGTGTGGGTGGGATTGGTATAGGAACCGGGGTTTTACGTTTGGTAACTAATTTACCATTTGCTACTATAAATTCATTTACCTTACAGTTAATGAGGTTAATATCTTCGTTGAAACTTGAATTCTTTGCTGTTGTATCGTCCGCATCCATCATATCCGAAGGCATTTCCTTGCGGGCGGCTTTGGTCTTTGGTTGCTCTGCCATCGTGTTCGCTTGCTCCGCTGTCGTGTTCGCTTGATTCGCCATCGTGTTTGCTTGTTGACAATAACTACTCCATTTTGCCGCCTTGGTAATACTAGCCACGGTGTATTTTATGGGCGCTCGCCCAAGATGAAGTTTCTGCTTTCTTTCGGTCTTCAACCTTCAAATTTTATGTATATGATCTTGTGTGATGAAATATACTTATAAATTTTCGTTTTCTAATAGGTTTTTTTATAATTTCGTAATTGAACAATTCACACGCGTGTTGACCGTTTCAACTTCCAAACGTCAATCTCGAAATTCATGTGAAAACTAAGAAGTTGCGACCTAAGCAGTGCACGACATTCACATATTCTCTCGGTGAATCTTCAGAGGTTTTAGCGGAAAGTTTCTGTAAGATCTGCAGCAGCAAAACATAATCCCAAAGTTCAGTGCCGCAGAATTCGCAATTGTAACGGGAATAACAGTGAATTTGGTGCATAAATCTTGTTGCTCCGGTCATCTCTCGATAAATTTTCTCTCGTTCCCATTCAATTTCCCATCGATGAAAATCACTTTTCCGTGTGGGCAGCAAAGTGCGAGATATCGAGTTTGGAAGTGCGAATCTATTCGCCTATGTATCTTTCGTATCATCCTCTGGTCCTCGACAATCGGAAAAAGCATTGAGGCAAATTCATGCAAATATCGGAAGCAACTCAAGTATCGGAAACCAAATCGGTGCAAAGCGGAGTTCGGAACAGCAACCAGTTACTTTTCAATCAACTTAAATTTTAGTTCACGTAGAACACTTTAACTAATTTGTTGTCTTAATCATATGTAAAACGTGTCAGAGAAGATTTGTTGACCGCAGCAAGAGATCAGTAGAGATCTAAATTTTTAAAAAAATTTAATAATTGCCAAAATAGTCTCAGGCCCTTACCCGCGCCGAACACGAGCGCTCGTAGGAGGAGGTCTGGGTAAGTACCCTTTCTTATCAAATTTTTCTTTGCATGTTTTTCCATTTTTATCAAATCTTTCTTTTTGCATGTTTTTCAATTTAAAAAAAAAGGAATTTATAAAAATATTTCTACTTGAATCATTTAAATAAATAAAAAAATATTTATGAAAATTTTACTCTTTCGTTTAAAAATGCTCTACGACACTTTGAAATAAATTAAGAAATATCTAAATTATTAAATAAAAAAACATATTACACGAGAGTAAAAATTACGGCTTTAGGTAGTTCTTGTAATCAATTAAATAAAACAAGTTGGGTAAACAGACCTACGCTCATGTATTCAATTTACAAAATGCAGTCACCAGATCGAATCAAATCAAGAAACATGTCAAAGACGATTTTATTGGAGAAAATATGAAATACGAAGATCATACTATTATTAACAAAGTTGAACGAATTTCGACTTCTGAGGTTTTTAATATTGCTATACTCATAAATATCTCCCTTGATAATTATTTCAGATGTCCATCCGCGACGGAGGAAACACATTTTTCATGAATTTTCCCCCTGTGCCCCCACTGAAGCAAAAACTGACAGTTTAGCAACTGTTTTGAAAAGCTCCCATGAAAACTTTTATTTCATACTCATATCGGCTACGTTTGATGAATTTTTTTTTTTCAGGGGCCACTCTCATGTACTGTTATCATCGATTCCTGGCCAATTTTTTCGAATCCTAGAATGGTTACAAAACCCTTTTGCTAGGAGCTCTCTCCCACCTCCTTGACTTGTTTCACTTATGAGCATTAATTCTAGGTACTCATCTTCAGTCATTCATTAAATTGAATCAAGTGTTCAAAGCATGTACCTTAAATGTTGAAGTTGGGAAAAAATAACTCAAAATTATTCAATCTTCGCATTTAAAACAGCCACTATTTTGTTTTACGATTACTGATACCACTAGCTGAACCGATTCTCAAAGATATTCATGACACCTATCATTCCTGAAATTTTCATGCAAATCCTAACAAAACTGTAGTGTCTGAGTTGGTAAAAAGCGCATGTTGTTCCATAGCCATATGTTGCCATAGTAATACATGCAGCGCATATTGTTCCATAGTAATACAGGAAAATTCAAACCGCTATAACTTCGCTAACTATGATTCAATCTTTATGAAACTTTCAGAATAGATCAATCTTATAAATAGACATCCACGTACTGAATTTCATTGAATTTAAGGGTACCGTTAAGATTTTATTCAAAAAAACATAAAATCGATAAATCATACTATTACTAACAAAGTTGAGTGAATTGTGACTTCTCACGTATTTGTTGTTGTTGTACTTACCAAGGCCTACATTCCTGATTTTTTTCAGATTTTTCGGATCACAGGTGTCCAATCGCGAGGGGGGGGGGACACAAATTTTTCGTGTATTTCCCCTCACTGTGCGCCCCTCGAAGCAAATTTTGCCAAACTAAGAACTGTTTTGAAAAGTTCTCATTAAGACCTTTCATTTGATGCCCATATCGGCTACCTTCAATGAAATTTTTTTTGGGGGGGTCACTCTCCTATATGGGGAGACCCCCCTTAAAAACCTTATAAAATTTTTTTGTAGTTGAACTTTGAAGAGATCACCACTTCACACCTACATACAAAATTTGATGTTTCTAGCTTGAGTAGTTTCTGAGAAAAACTGCTGTGACACACGGACGGACGGACGGACGGACAGACGGACAGACGGACAGACTGGTCGCGAAACTAGTAGGGTTTTGTAAAATTATTTTACAAAACCCTAAAAAAAAAATGTTCATAATGATAAATATTTCTAGTCAAAAGTCAAGAACATTATAAAAAAAAAGAAAAAAAAAAAACATTGAGGTCCTCTGACATTAAATAGCGATCAAATTTTTATGCATCCAATATTTAATGTACGACAATAACATCCAAAACGCTGGAGCAAGATCGCATACGCATTGAGCAAGCTGATATTTGCATATAACATTTGCACTTGATGTGAATAGGAATCAATATTTAGCATACGAGTATAATCGTTTTACATCCAAGAGAGAAGAGACTTGGTTTTTAATTCATACGAGTACATTCAGAACCAGAAATTGCGAGAGAAGTTGATCTTTAATCTCTAATCGTTGTATTTAAGCAATTACTTAAACAACTAGAGAACTAGAGAAAGGCAAATTTAATGAGAACAAACCGTAAAAATAATATATATATATATATATATATATATATATATATATATATATATATATATATATATATATATATATATATGAAAAATAAATAAAAAAATGAATTAATACCATACCCTTCGGTCTTTCCTTTCTTCCAATTCTAGCCGGGTATAGGACCCGGTACGGTGGCAGGCTTCCAGCTCAAAATATGAGCCAGCCGCCGGATACTCTTTAATTCTTCTTATGTTTCAGGTGACGTCGCGGGTTGAGTGGCCCAGGCAGAGTGCCTCTTTATGACATAGAGTTATGCAATCGAGTTGCATAATTCTATGGCATAAATTGGTCACCGGGGTCTCCTCTTCTGATGGGAAAGCTTATACAAGTCAAGTTGTATGAGTTTTCCACTCAGAAGAGGAATACCTGGCCACTGCAACAAATATGGATTTAAATCCAGATGGGTGGGTGCGAAGGGGCTCCACCACCACCCGGTTGCCCTTCTCTCATTTGTGGGCCATGAGCTTTGTCGGGTAACGACGAAATTACCCTAAGTCCGCCCCTTTTACATGTTCTACTTGTTCCCGGAGCAAGTCCTTTTTCTCTCGGTGTAGTTACCTACACTTTTTGCGACTTCGGTCGCCTCGTTTCAGTTTGACCACAAGAAATTCGTGAGTGCGAAATTTTTTGTAGTGGGTCCTTGTACTGGGGAAACGAACCCG
Source organism: Odontomyia ornata (assembly GCA_963969285.1). Lineage (NCBI taxonomy): Eukaryota > Metazoa > Arthropoda > Insecta > Diptera > Stratiomyidae > Odontomyia > Odontomyia ornata. The sequence goes on along the minus strand of OZ017740.1, from coordinate 232,375,490 downwards.
CCCCACGACACCGCAATGCTAGCCTGCCAGCGCATTCACGCGTCCCCAGACGAGGGCATTCTCGGCAGATATCTCCATCTTCTTCTGCCGAGGCAGCAGAACATCGCTGCAGTCCTTTGCGGACTTTTGAAACATTTATGATTCACTACAGTACGGACTGCACTCTCAAAACCGACACGGCAGGAATCCAGGAGCACTGCATGTACGAGGGCCAAGCCATCACCACGCACGATGTCTTTCAGCACATTTCTACTGGCGGTGGGCCGGACATTTTGGACTCTTTCAACGACTCCACTCATTTCACTGAGTCTGCATCCGAAATCGAAGAACTGTGACGACAACTACAAGCGCAAGATGTTTCATGGACTGATCAAGCGACCAACCACGACATTCACCAGTGCCTGGGAATTCTCGGAGTAGTCATACTGGTGATCTACCTCCGCTGGCGTTCCTGCAAACAACAATCCAACCTGCATGTCCAACCATCCTTGCCGTTACCTAGACGCTACAGCCTACCGCACACCTTGGGGGGTTGAACAAACCGTTCAACGGAGGGGTGGATGTTGAGTTCCTGACATCCCTGAGCGCCCATCACGGCCTAATTCGGCAACATCAACACTTCGATCAACTTACATAGTTATTTAAGTTTAATTAGCCCATTTATAATTAATTCGATTGATTTATCAATTGATCGATCATTTCAATTCAATTCACCGACCAATGATCAGTCATTTACTGTTCCCTTCGAGAACAATTGTATTTACCTTTTGCCGGCATTTCACCCAACACCAATAATTTAATTGAATTTCAGTTAAACTTCACGAATACTAAATTTTACCACACACTGTAATTCCATTTGTTATTTTTCATTCCCAACCAAATTGCTGACCATGGATATTCATCTCGTACATTTGTCCATGAAGTGGATCCGTAATCGAGGAGATTGGGTTACATTTCATGGGCAAAGGCAGACGTGCCAGTGAAAAGGCGCAAACTCAGCGTTCTTTCTCTGGCGCGTTTTGTCTGGTCAGCGAATTGCGTTGGATGGAACGTGGGAGAAATGCTCCGCCAGTTCAGTCGTTGAAGGAAGGCGAGTCGGTCTACAACTCTACAGAATGGTGTTGATTAATATAAAGTGGCTTGGTGTATAATTAATGATTGCGGTTAAATTACAAAATTATTGAGAATTTAGTGTGAATTTAAGTTGTTTTCGGATAGAAATTTTGAGAAAGTACAGTATCAGGACAAATTCAGATGCCTTATTTGAAATTATTTAAAGTAACTTTAGTGCTCAATTAAACATAACTAGCTTGTTAAACAGGATATTCGAAATTAATACACTATTTAACATGCTACTCGCACAAAAAAAAAAACAATTTGTACAAGATCGGGACAAAAGAGTCCCGGCGCAAACGTATTGTTAGTTTAATTGTTTTCCTTCCTATGTAAACCATGTCGCAGTCCTTGCATGTCAGTTTATATATGCCACTGTTCTCGTATAGTGATGTGTCATTCAGTTTTGGCTTCAGTTTGTTTCGAATGTTGTTGTTAGTTTTGAATGCAGTTTGCAGGTTGCAGTTTGTATCTCCTAAGAATGTTTGATAGTTTGTGTGTCTCTTTGTCTACTATGTTAACGAAACCCGCTGTTGATTGTTCTTATGAGTTTCTGGCACTTGACGTTCCTGTTTTTGTTTGTACTGTGTAACAAGTTTATTAATGTCACGTTGTTTGTATCCGTCATTGCCAGCTATTCTGTAGATTATGTTTAGTTTGTTGGAGTAGCTAGGAGTCATGCCACAATCTTGCCATAAGACTTCATCGAACCATATCAAATATGTGGTGTAACAAACAGTGTTTAAAAAATAAAAATACATCAGCATTTGCAAAAATCGAAATGAAGCAAAACACAATTGCTGCATGAAATACACAACGTAGTGCACAAATACTCCTCGTTGAAAATAAAAAAAAACACTGTACATAAAAAAGAACGAAATAAACACACAACTACCAAAAACACTCACACTTACAATTAACAAACATGATAGAAACTGAAAACTTTCGACAATTCTACAATGACGTGAGACAAAATATTGATACTCAACTCAGAACTAAATATGAGACCATGATAAAGAAACTTGATAAATTGATGAAAAAAACAAAACACAACGATCACACCAGCGAATAGAACCTTCTATTTACGGACTGTAAATCTATCAGACACGCCTTCAACGACACAAAAAATGGAGCTGTTAGAAAAGGGCTGAAACACAACCTATATAACACAACCCGCACCAAAGACCTAGAACAACTAGTAATTGACACTGAACTAGCCATTAATAAACTGCCTCAGGAACAACATATGCAAGACAGACATATGCCTTAAATATACTACAAAAAATACGCACTAGCATAAATAAAACGAATTTCAACGAAAACGATAAGATATTAAGAGACATTCAGAAAAAACTTACGGATAACCTACTAAGAGTGACAAAGGCTGACAAAGGACATATAACGGTGATCCTTAAAAAAATGAACCACACAAAAAAAAAGTAGACTTCATTAATGCCGACGGATATAAACTGTTAAACTAAGACCTCACCAATAAATTCCAGGCAGATTTACGTACTGTTATTTTACAATCCCCACTAATCATTCCTCGTAATACTATGCACCACTACATAAATCCAAATCTATCCCTACCACCCTTCAAAGCACAACCCAGGTTCCACAAACCCAATATCCCTATCCAGCTCCCGCATACCAATAAGCACGGTGCTTGGCAACGATGATGGCTGATGTCATGCATCTTGATGACAAATAGCGACTCTACCACCTCTTTAACATTGACAGACACTAGTCGACTTTTATCACTAGACATCATGTCTTTACCCGTCGATGAAATACTGAACATACTGAAAGAAAAGCGTTCATTCAACAACAGCCGACGATTCACAGATCAACTGTACAGTCTCATAAAGACCCTAATCAACCAGAATGATTTTATGTCCAAAAGCAACACATACATTGCTAAGAACCGTCTGGGTATGGGACATCCAAGTTGTCAATAATGTTAGAAATATTCTTACAATCTTTGGAAGAAGTCTTCATATCCAAAATTGTCAAAATATTCAATATTTTATATACAATAGCTAGTAATAACTCATAAGAATGACCAAGCACTGAATACTCGCCTTCACCCTCATACATACGTAGGCAAAGAAACATACAAACCTGCAAACTGCATTCAAAACTAACAACAACTGATAACAACGGCGTATGCAAATTTACATGCAAGGGCTGCGACATGGTATACATTGAAAGGAAACAATTATACTAACGACACGATACAAAGGGTACTTAAGATCATTCTTATATAACAAGGCAGACTCCAATTACGCGATGCACCTACAAAACCACGCACGCAAGCCTGAGGCTATGACAAACTCTATGACATTGCTACACAAACAAAGCGAAGAACTGAGACTTGACACCCTAGAAAGGCTTGAAATATATAAACGAAGAAAAATAGATGGTAGCATTATCAACTACCAACTTGTTACAAACGGACATCCAACAACCGAAAAAAAACAAAAAACCTAATATCTCTCCACCTGACTTAATTTAGTACCTGACCTAATTTAGTACCAGACCTAATAAAGCGCTATCTGCTTAACCCATCCTATGACTATATAAAGTCATTCCCTTCAACGCATCCTTTAGACACTGAAAATAAATCAAAGGAGTCGAAAAGCGTCTGCTCACACAGCAAAACAAGGCCCGATCGCTTTAGACGAAAAAAGAGAATTGGCCTGCGGATATCAAATAACTAAAATAATTGACTACACTTAAAAGTATTGAACACATTTACATCTCTAATGAAATGAATTGGTAAATAACATCCACCCGGAACCAATTAGAGTTTTGAAATGTTATATAAAAGCAAATAGAACTACAATATTATTATAAATATTCATATTTTCCAATTAATTAGAGCTGGCTGTTAAGCTACCTTTGGAAAATTTTCGGAAAATATAATTCATTCTGAACTTCCTTTCATATTCGTACGATTCGCCAAACAAGAATATTGTAAGGGTTTGCAAATATGTCTTTAGAGTATGTTGGTTTTCAGAGAGATAAATTTATATCAATTCAATGTTCACCATATCAAATGGTATTGTCTGCTGAACTCGCAAGTTTTCCAAGACATCCTAGACTCAACAAATCAACGTTCGTTTTATTTATCGCCAACGTCATCAATTACAAAGGAAAGCATTTCAGGCGGGAATTAACAAAGAGTTTTCTTCTTTAAGTAAACTAGTTTTTCGAACTTCAGCATTGTTTATCGCCAACATTATCGAGTGCAAAGGAAAGCATTTCAGGCGTGAATTAACCAGGAGATTTCTTCTTCAAGTAAACTAATTATGATAGCTTCAGCATCTTCGTCCTTCAGATAACCGTTTGTTGATATAAACGTGAAATTTTTTTTCTGATTTCTGATACATGAAATATTCAATTCCGCTGTTGACGGTCCCAAACCCCGTTGAGAAAGGAGGAAGGTTCCCTTTATTTCCCCAATATTCAGCTTCCATTGTCCCTCATCCTGAGTCCCATGAACAACTGGTAGTAAATGGTTTCGATATAAACGCGTTCACCTTGAGACGATGGAAATTTTATTTTCGATACATGAAATATTGAGCTTCACTGTTGACGGTCCCAAGCCCGGTTGAGAAAAGAGGAAGGATCCCTTTCTTTCCCCACCCCACAGCTTCGCTGATCTCTCATCCTGAATCCAATGAATAAATGGTAGTAAATGATCTCGGGATCGCGCATTGGGTTTACTGGTTCTCAAATGATAAGGTATTAAATACCTAGAAATGCGAATAACTGGAAATAGACCTGCAGCTTTGCTACCAAATCCTGCTTACACCTCCTTTGTGGTGATGTAAGAGGGTGAAGGCGAGTATTCAGTGCCTGATAACGGAATCGATAGTAATATCCATGCCACCAAAATGGAGGTTGGGTGGCGAGCTAACTCCCCGTTTCTGGAAAACCCTACATTGTTCTGAAACGTGCAGAAGAGTCTCAGAATGGATTGGACCAATGGCAACGACCTCGCAACCGAAAAAAAATTGTGGCATTTGATCCTGGAATGTCAGATCACTCAACTGCCCTGATGGTGCTAAAGGACCTTCTACCACAGGCTAGTCAATATAAGTTAAACATACTTGCAATCCAGGACCTTTAACAACAGGCCAGTTAATACGAGTATAAATTAAATATATTGGCAATCCAGGAAACGAGCTGCACTGGAAATAAAATCCCCGCAGGGGGAATGCCGGTCGACAAGAGCTCTCTTGGAGGCTAGCATTCTTTGGGGAGTTCCGCCCCCACGTACCCGAGGAAACTCCGCAGGGGGAATGCCGGTCGACAAGACCACTCTTGGAGGCTAGCATTCTTTGGGGAGTTCCGCCCCCACGTACCCGAGGAAATTCCCGCAGGGAGAAAGCCGGTCGACAAGAACATTCTTGGAGGCTAGCATTCTTTGGGGAGTGCCGCCCCCACGGACCCGAGGATATGGGGGGTGCCGTGAGGTTCCCTCTTATTGTATCTGGATTACGCTTTGGACAACGAACTGGAATTGACGCTTTGGGCTGGCGGATGTGATGGTTTGGACCTAGTTGCTTTGCACAGTAGCGCCGAGGTGAAACTCGTGTGTGGACGGCTCCAATTCAACTATCATACCGTCTCCGTCCCGGTAAAACCTTGGCAGGCCTCGGAGTACGTTCGAAGTTCGCACCATTGGGTTGGTGGTGTAGGTTCGGTTGAGACGGACTCCCGATTAGCACTGGTCTGGCTTTGAGCACTTGTCCCCATAAGGGCTTGTGCCAACCCTCGCATGGCCTCCCTGCTCTGCAAAGATAACCATAGGACCAAAAAGGCGACTACACAAATGAACGGAGATAGCGGCTCCGAGGGGGGACCCAATAAAATGGAGCAAACAAATGAAACCACAAGCAAACAGGACGCTAGCACGGAGAACCCTTTCAGGCAAAAACCGCTGTTGGCAAGAACACCGATTAAACAAGTCACCGATTGCGGGGGGAGGCAGCAAACCCCAGAAACACTGTCAAAGTCAACATCACAGGTTAAATCATCGGAGACAGACCACAGACGGACTAACGAACGAAAGAAGGCAGAGTGCGTTGTGCAACCTGGCATCATTGCGGCCTTTGGGCGCAGTAGATGGACTATGCGCACCCCGGAGCGCCCAGTGCAAGACGTACACAATCCGGATCAAGCTGCGACACCAACGGAGCCAGTGAAAGACTGGGGGAGGGAGAAGTTTTGCCGTTGGCCGACGCCACTTCAAACGTGACCCAAGCGATAGAAGCAAAAGGGCTAGGAAACGGGGGCCTCTCCCAAGAGGTGGCGCCAAATAACACAATCGCCCTTGACCGCGCCGAAGAGGAGTGGCTTACTCGGAAAGCACCAAAAAGACACGCTCTCCCTCGAGGCATCAGTGGGTCCTAGCAGCAGCAAAAGAATGACCGGTAGCCCAATTGAAGGCGACTGTGAGGAAAGGAGGAAGGACGAGACCATAAACGAAGTTGACACTCCAGGCGAGGAGTTTCATGTGGTGCGAAACAAGGCAGCGAAAAAAGCGGCCAAAAAGCTACTCCTAAAAAAACAGACAAAGAGCTCAACCACGAAAAGAACAAAGAACCCCCCGATATTCGCAGAAAACAAAAAGCAAACCGCGGTGCAAACCCTTGCGAGAGGCATTGCTTACTAAACCCACTAAGGGCCGAACCTACGCAGATGTCCTCCGCGAAATTAAAGGAGCGGTCAAGCCAGACGACACCAAAACTGCCATCAAAGCAGTTCGACCAACCCGGACCGGTGGCTTGCTGGTGGAATTCGGGCCAGAGGCCACAAACAAAGATGTATTCCGTGACGCGGTTCAAAGGTTCTTGGAGATGCGGCAACGGCTGCCTCACTCGAACCAATGGCCACCCTGGAAATCAGGGACCTCGACTGCGTCACGGACAAAGCTGAAGTAGAGGATGCCATTAGGAGCGAGTTCCCCAGCTTAAGTGAAGTCAAGGCAAGATTGACGCGTGAAAACACAAGGGGGCAACGCATGGCTATTGTCGAACTAGCTGATAAAGACGCCCAGCAAATCCTGGCGAAGGGCAAAATTAAGATAGGTTGGGTGATCTGCAGGATACGGAGAAGAGCGATCCCTATCCGCTGCTTCAGATGCCTCGAATACGGACACACCGCGTATGGCTGCAGGGGACCCGACAGGAGATCTCTGTGCTACAAATGTGGTGAAACGAGGCACAAAAGGAAGGAGTGCACGAACGAGGCAAAATGCATTCTTTGCAAGGATGTTAAGCTAGCACCCGGCGACCTCAAACATGAGCCGGAGACAGGGAGATGCCGGGTTTTCAAGGAGGCCCTAACTAAAGCCAAATCGATACTCAAATGATCCGTATCCTGCAGGTCAATTTGCACCGAAGCACAAACGCCCAGGACCTACTTGAGCAGTTTGCGAGGGATAAGAAAGCTGGCCTCCTGTTGCTGAGCAAGCAACATCATAACAAGGACTCGCAAGCGTGGTACCCTGACAAATCTAGTACCTCGGCCATCTGGGTTCGAGACAGCGCCCGCCTTCAGGTGCAGGGCCATGGACGCGGGGATGTTTTTGTGTGGGTGCGGTGTTCAGGGATAACATATTTCAGTGTTTATCTGACGCCTAACGAGGCAATGCGATCCTTTCGAACCAAACTCGATGCCCTGGAGGACGCTGTCTCGAACACAGAGGGCCACATGCTGGTCGGGGGAGACTTGAACGCTAGAGCCATCGAATGGGGTATGCCACAATCCGACCCAAGGGGAAAGCAAATCTCGGACACGGCGGCCAGAACAGTGCTTTTTGTCCTAAATACTGGTAACATCCCTACTTTCCGCCGCTGGGGTTGCGTAGGAACCATACCCGATGTGACACTCGCTTCGGAGTCCCTGGTACCTAGAGTACACAACTGGCGAGTACTAGAGGACTACTCGGCTAGTGATCACCAGTATATAGCTGTTGAGATTCGCGACGGTGCCACTCTGCGTGCATGTGCCCAAACTTCAATCCTCGGATGGAGGACTGGGAGGATGGACGTCGAGAAGTTCACTGACGCGCTTACGGCAGGCGCACCGTTGCTGGGAGCTCCGCCAGGGAGTGGAGGGCCTACAGCCAAGGACTTGGTGAACTCAACTATGAGTACCATCATAGCTGCTTGCGAGTCTTCCATGCCCCGCCGGAGACCCCGACATGGTAAGCCTCCAGTATACTGGTGGTCAAACGAGATCGCCGAACAAAGAAGCGAGTGTCACAAACTTCGGCGAGAGGCCCAGCGGGCGCGAACACGGGAGGAGGCAGACACTAGGCTAGCAGCATACAGGTCCGGCAGGAAATATCTTCGCAGGCTTATTAACAAGAGCAAGGCCCGATGCTGGCAAGACCTCGTGGACGATGTAAATAGGGATCCGTGGGGCCTTGGCTACAAGCTGGTCATGGGGAAACTTGGTGCCCTACGGAAGCCTTGTATACATGACGCGGAAAAGATGGACGCGATAGTGCGGGGACTCTTCCCCGCCCATCCCGTCCGTGTTGACGCTGTCCATGGTGAAACAGCAGTCGAGTGCCCACTCTTCACACAGCTGGAACTGGAGGAGGCAGTCCTCTCCCTGAAAGCGAGGAAGGCTCCAGGTCCAGATGGTGTTCCAGCTGAGGTTTTGCAGCTCGTCTATCACCATTGTCCTGACTTGCTGCTCAGCACATTCAACGCTTGCCTACGGGACAAGGTTTTCCCGGTACGATGGAAGGTGGCGAGGCTCGTGCTGGTCAGCAAGGGGAAGGGAAATCCCGAATCGCCGTCTGCATACCGCCCGTTATGCATGCTAGACACGGCTGGGAAAGTACTAGAGAAACTCATCAAGGGAAGACTCACTGACGCGATTCGTGCTGCTGGGGACCTATCTCCTCGGCAGTACGGCTTTAGAGCAGGACGTTCTATCATTGATGCGATTGCAGAGGTGGTGAACGCGGTCCAAAAGGCAGAGGCATACAGTCGCACCAAGCGACGGATCGTCCTGTTGGTGACACTCGACGTCAGGAATGCCTTCAACTCCGCTAGATGGGTGGATATTCTGGACACGCTGGAAAACTCTTTTCAAGTTCCAGAATATCTAATGCGGCTTTTGAGGAACTACCTAAAGGACCGAAGCCTGCTCTACGACACGACACACGGCCAACGAAGGATGGAAATTACATCGGGTGTTGCCCAGGGATCTATCCTTGGTCCGGACCTGTGGAACGTGTCTTACGACGGGCTACTGAGACTTGAGATGCCAGATGAGTCGCGCTTGGTCGGCTATGCGGCTGATGTTGCGGCTCTGGTCGCCGAACGCACCGTTGAACAAGCGCAACTTAGGCTAGGTATGCTAATGCGCAGAGTGAGAGACTGGATGACTGCTCGCGGGCTCAGTTTAGCACTGGAGAAAACCAAAGTGGTCATTTTGACAAAAAAGAGAATCCCTAGAGTAAGGATGATCAGCATTGGAGATATACAAATCGAATCGAACCCAGCGGTGAAGTACCTGGGGCTACTGATCGACTCGAAGATGAGTTTCTCTGAGCAAATCAGGGCAACGGCTGAGAAGGCTGCTTCGGGAATATCGGCGCTGAGTCGACTTATGGCCAACGTAGGGGGACCCAGCCCATCAAGAAGACGCCTCTTGATGAGTGCTGTAGGGTCAGTGCTACTGTACGGAGCAGAGGTATGGGGCGACGCTCTCAGCAAGGAGGTATACCGAAAACGATTGGCACAGGTACAGAGAAGAGGAGCACTGAGAATTGCATCTTCGTATCCAACAGTCTCCGACTCGGCGGTGAGAGTGATTGCAGGCGTGATACCTGTCGCCCTCCTTGCTAGAGAGCGCCGCGCTATTTACCTGCGCCGAAACGAGGATGCGAGGGAGATGGTTGTCCGCGAGGAGAGACAACGCTCGCTCAACGATTGGCAGCAGTCTTGGAGGAATTGCACGAAGGGAAGGTGGACTGCGCGCCTCATCCCGGATGTGAGACCGTGGCTAAATCGAAGGCATGGTGAGACTGACTTCTATCTGACCCAGCTTTTGAGCGGGCACGGGTGTTTTCAGTCTTAACTGCACAAGATCGGCAAGCCACGGTCTCCCGATTGTCGGTTTTGCCCAGGAGAGGAGGACAATGCCTGTCACACATTTTTTGCGTGTACCAAATGGGCCAGGCTGCGAAGGGAACTCTACAGGGAGACGGGAGAGCTCACCCCGGATAATATAGTTGCGGTGATGCTCGAATCGGTTGACAAATGGAACCAGGTGGCACATTATGCTCGGGCAGTCCTAAAATATAAAAGGGACTCACAGCAGCCGGAGGCACTGGGGCTGGGGGATCGCTCTTCTGGCAATTCCTCTTCCCCCCTCCCGCTAGGAAAGGGACTCCCCAGCTTGAAGGCGCCCCACGGCGTAACAAAACGAGACCTGGCCCGAAGTAATGTGTCAAACGGTTCCAGGCTAGGTTCCCAGATTGACAGGGGAGGTGTTTAGTGGGTAGTCCAAAGGTATCCTCCATGGGAGTCCCACACTGCCAGACTCGGCGGGCATAAATGCCTTCACCTCCCTACCACAAAAAAAAGACACAAGATCGCACACAATATTTAAAAGTGGGAAGCCAACTGGAAAACGAGCATTCGGAGTGGCCTTCATTGTGGATGGGGCGCTCAAATCGTTGGTTATCGATTCTAAAGTAATCAATGAATGGTTGTGTGTGATTTGTATCAAAGTAAAATTCTTCAATACCTGGCTGATAAACCTACATGCCCTGACCGAAGAAAATGACGAAAAAATTAAGGACATGTTCTACAATCACCTGAAAAGACTAGTCGACTTATTGCATACAAACGACACAAAAATAATTCTGGGTGATTTCAACGCTAAAGATGGCAATAAGATATCTCATCGGGAATGACTGGACGATATAGCCTCCACAATTCAACCAATGACAACGGCCAGCGCCTGATTGACTATGCATACAACAGAAATCTAGTCATGCATTTGGCTTGTTTCCCACATTAACGCATACATAAATGGGTCTCACTGAATGGTAACGCACAAAACCAGATCGACCATGTTCTGGTCCAACAACGGTGGGCCCCAAGTATACTCGAGTTCCGTAGATACAGAGGGGCCAATTGTAACTCAGATCATTACTTAATCAAACTAACCTATCGATGTCTTATGTCAAAGACGTATTCAGCAATGATCAGCCCTCAACAGAAATTCGACATTGAAAGCCTCCATATGGCGTCTGTGGCAAACATTTCACAAAGACCCTTGACAACCCAATGGCTCCCATCCTATCAGATACAGTGTTGAAAAAAAGCAATGTATTATGGGTGGAAGTGAAAGCAGCAATTAAGACTGTAGCAGAATAGATGGTTTGGCATCAATTCCGTTACAAAAGATATGATTGGTTCGATGATTAATGTAGGAAAACGAGAACAAAGAGAGAACATTATAAAAATCTCAGAAGGGTCACCAATAAGATAATTAGAATTAAGAAAAGAAAATACTATGACCACCAATTGAGAAGCATCGAAGTAAGTTTAGCGAGCAACAACACAAGACAAGCAAGTAAAGTAGTAAAAAGTTTGAAACAAGGTTATCAGCCCAAGACCACGTCCCGCCGTGATGATATTGACGATATCATCGCTGATGAAAACAAGAGTGGCCCCACCAACTCTGGAGGAAGTTTTTTCACAAGTAAAGTCCAAAAGAAGAATAAAACGCCGGGCATCGATGAGATTCCAATGGAGCTTAATAAATATGGTGTTCAGAAAGCCATCCATAAACTCCACCAGCACATTTAGCAACAAAAACATATGCAGAAAGAATGGAGCCAATCAATTAAATTCCCTATCCATTAAAAAAGGTGAAAAGCTACGATGCGAAAATCATAGAAACTATCACTACTTTGTACGGCGTACAAAATGTTTCCAAAGATCTTAGAAAACAACATCAGATCGCACACCAATAGTATTATTGGGGAGTATCAAGGTGGCTTTAGAGCAGGTGGATAGACGATGGACTAATTGTTTACAGTCAAGCAGATACTTAAAAAATGCTAGGAGTTCAACATAGACGTATACCTATGAATAACTACTACAGGAATCCCGATATAGCACATATACAGTGTGGATGAATAAAGTAAAATCAAACGGAGGAGAAGTTATATGACAACGACAGCGTACATAGGAAGAAAAGAAACACAGCATGGGCTACAAATGAAATGTAGGCTGTTCTTCTGATAAGTGTCAGGTAACAAGTTTACACAAATCGCGAAAAATGAATGAATTTTGTTTGATTATCGCGTCGTGAATGCGGGAAAAATTCGATAGTCGCAAAGCGTGGTGTTCATTTCAAATCATCGCCAATTATCGGTGCTTTTAATTGATGTTATATTTTTATGCTATGGCACTTTTATTCGAGCTATAAAGCCTTATTGCTTCACTCCAGGACACTTACCATTAACTTCAATCTAGTTGAATTCTTTCATCGCTCTCTAGTTAAAGATATGGTATTATCTGTTGAATATTACTTTTTTTTATTTAAATGT
>OZ017740.1:232285278-232357778 GCA_963969285.1 Odontomyia ornata | reverse complement strand
CAAAAACGCTACAAAATCCCATAGGCGCGTTACCGATTCACCGACGCGGTACCGAAAAATATACTACTCGAACTTAAACCGAAGAAAACTACTCTAAAGAAATGGCGAAACAAACAAAGGTACCGCGTGCCGCGCGCGACGCGAAACCGACTTCAGCGGATTTGCAGAAACCCTACCCTCGCGACGGCATACTTACCCTACACTCTCTGTTCCCCCTGAAAAAAAAAGAAGAACCACTGAAAAGGAAAGTCGTGGGTTAACTTTTAGCAATTCATGTTGTATTCTATTCTATCATATACTTTAGAAATTTTGTTTTTTTTTTTTTTGTTTTCTTACCACTACCTTACAATTTATGTATCTTCCTTTGTCTTTGTATGTACAATTCAAAATTCTTCTTAATTTACATGCATTATAATAATATATTTTAAAGGTTAGTTTTTCTATAAAACTTGCAATTATGGCCTTTCTTTTCCGAGATTTCCAGTATTTGATCCGTGCCGTTCACAATTTTTCTCAATTATTTTCATTCTTCATTAATATTTTCATGAATTTTTCAGTGAATTGAATTTTGTAATTTTAACATATCAAAGAAATTATGGAATTATTTATGTGTTTCAACAGTCGGCTCGAGATTATGTTTCTTTCTAAACCACGCCGCTTACTTTCAGTATTTTGTTTATTGTTGGACTTTTCTTGCTTGTTTGTAGCAAAATGATACTAGAAAATACAAACTATTATTTTATTATTTTCTTTTTTATTTGTGTGTGGCTGGTCGTATTGTAAGTACACTATTGTATTTATTGTTGTTCTTCGGCTTATTGCTTCAATAAAAATCAGAAAAGCATTTCGTAAATATATTGCAAACATTTCGGCTCTATGGAAACTAAAGCTGTTTGTATACTATAGTATGTATAGGTTGAGTGAAGGGTAGTAACAAGTCACAAAATTCAAAAACTATTAGCACCATTTTGTACGATTGTAGTTCTTATGATATTTAGTTCTATTAATATTCTTTCATTGTCTTCTTACTGTTAATTCTAATGCTAATTGTTGTGTTGTTTTTTTGAAAACAATTCAATGTTCAGTAAGCGTTCCAATCGTAATCAGTCGAACCATCAGGTCTTTTAGGATTTTTAGGTTTTAATAGTTTTAACTTAGATTTTATGTCTTTAGTTTGTTTGAAAAAAAAAATATTGCATTTATCTCATATGTTTCAATTAACAAAAATATTAAGTTTATACCGTATTCTCTTTTGTTAAAATTTTCACAATATTATCGCAACTATACCGTTTATTTCGTTTGTATGAGGTTTTGCGCTCAGAATCCTTTTTATTTAGTTTTTTGTTTTTCGTTTGTTTTAAAACATGTTTTTGTAAATATATATTATTAGTACTATTGTTTTTTGTTTCATGGGTTGAATGTTTAGTGTATGTTTAACATATTTGTTCACCTTGGCTTTTATTTTTTCAGTTATATACTTTGTTTGATTGTGTGTGTTAGGGGAACAGGCAAATGGCTTTGTAGTGTAAATGATCAGTTAATCTTGATAAATTGTTTATAAATCGGTCTGTTGTCAATATATAAAATATCCCTTTTCTATTTTATTATTAATTAATTAATTAATTATTGTTATCTATTGCATATCTTGTCTATGGCTTGCTAAGTTAGTTTGTTAGACGCAGTAAACAGAAAATTGTTTCTTTTTTATAATCAAAATGGCCAAGCGTTGTTACGCAAATATATTTTTTCTTCATACTGTTGTGTTAAACTGGATATTTGGGTTTACTTTAATTGCTCCATCAATTTTCCTCATTCGCCTGATAAAATCTCCGTAGTTTTGGTAAACCTACACCTTCTTGAAAATATGTGGAATAGAGCCAAGCTGAGTTTCGTCAGGATGCTAAGACAACTTTCAACCCGACCAGCGTCGTGGCAGGTAAACAACGCTCTAAGGCTAGTCTAACAGCAAAATGCTTACATTCCTTTGGTTAAGTGGTAGGTCAACAAACCATCTAGTACTCATAGTTGTCAGAAGCGAACCCTCCAAATAAATAAATAAACGGGGCATATCCTCTATTCAGTATTCAGTAACATGAAGAAGGACCTTGAAAATGGAGTGTGATATGCTGTTGTATTTCATAAAAAAAATATCTATGAAAGTGGAAGGAGCGTTAATGGTGCTGACTTGATTGATATCACTGTTCTCTGACTATTCCTTATAAGACCATTATGATTCTGTCAAGTCGTTGGTGAGTTCATTCTACTAACAGAGATCTACTTTTGACTTGCACTAAGTCTTCCATTTGTTTTGTCTTCTTTTCAACTTGATACTTCTTTTGTGATCTATTAATCAACGACTGTTCGCGGTTTTACATCTTTTCTATATAACCAGCTGATGAATGTAGTCTAAAATGGTGCTACTGCCGATATTTCATCATATCACTTGCTTTTCGTTAATAGGTACCTAACACCAAAGAATATTGAACACATAGTCGACTATTATGATTTTGAGTTGTACGTGCCTAGCTCTGTGCACACTATATTAGTATAAATGCTTATAACTACTTCTATACGATTACTACCAAATCGTAAATTTGAGGGCGTCCAAAGAAGCTTCATCGGTAAAGTTGGGAGGTATCGTTTTGTACCTTACATTACCGAACATACTTAACATCCCAAGCGTTTCAGTTTACATACTATATGTATATATGTTTCTAATGTGTGAATGTCACTTAAAACTATTACTATATATTACAGCAATGATATCAATTTCGTTAGTGGACATCCGTCACATTGGCTCCTGTTCAAAGTATTCGTGTTTGAGACACATCAAGGCAGAAGGGCGAGATCGAGGCTCAAATGCTAACATTTTGCTCAATAAGTCGTTAGAATATTCGCATAATTGTCGACATAAATCGAATGGTTGCTTTGGCATCCGGTGAGGAAAGTTTTCGCGAGCTAGATATTCATCAATTTTATCGAAGACTGCACTCTGTACTGCGGATTGCAAGCGATATGCCAATTGATCAATCTGAACAAGGTAGCAAGCGTTACTTCGAATTTCCGCATTAAGAAGCGTCAAATCATTTTGGTGTTGAATTATTCTCCTACTGGATTCATTAAGAGAAATTGTTCTTTTTTTTTTTTTTCTAAGTTTTCTTAACTAAACTAACCTCTTTCCTAATTTGCCTGTTGCTCCTTTCCGACCTTGACAGAGCTTCATGCTCCAGCCTGAGGCAATGCTCCGGTGAATGTCACTGCCTCACGAATAACGTTTTCCCAAAAACACTTTAAGCACACCACGCGTTTCTTCACAGATTAAACAGGGAATACGCTTCACTCCACCACGTCGCGCCAAACGACGTATAGCTGGTTTTGTAATACCTTCGATATTCTCACGAAGAACTTTTCGATGACGTTTCGCGCCTCCATGTGCTGTCAAGATTTCCGGTTGTCACCTCGGACAAAACATATGTGCGTGGAATGGCACTTCATATGGCGGAAATGTGCTTCTTCAGATGTCGCCAGTGGCATAGTTTTCTCGATGGCCACGGTGGAGGGGCATTTCCAGATGGCTATGTCTCGAAATGTGCCGGGGTTGGATTAATTCTATATTCCGAATAGTTATATCCACGGATCTAAATATTTGGACAGAAAAAAAAATATTTTCTGCACAACGATATCCGCACAACAGATGAAGTCCGCTGGCACTTCGAGGACATATCCATCTGGCAGGTTACAAGGGTTCGGGATCGGAATCACTTCGATACCTGGGCGTAGTCGTCACATTACACATTCCCCCCCCCAAAATCGAAGTAATTACGATCCCGTCTCCTTTGTAAAAGGTCTTGGTTAGGGACGTGGCGGGTCGAAGATCCGTTTCGAAGGATAGGCTACAACCCTGTTCGTGAAGACTCGACAGTGACTATATAGTAGGAAGTCAGGTGTTATTCGGAGGCCTTCGTCTAGGCAGAGATTTGGGATAAGCCAAGGTTTCTCGTGGGAATTAGTTGCACTTCATCGTCTAAGGTCTTTTGCGTGGTAAATTCCCAGGGTCTTACCAGTCATGTCCGCGATGAGGTACCGGGTGGGGCTTATGACTTGTATGACTCGACACTTCACGAATTTCTTGTCTAGTTTGGCATTGTAATGGCGGGTGGCATCGCTCTGTCGGAAGTTTCGACGATATATTTCGTCGCCGGCCTTAAAGCCAGAAGGATGAGATCGCAAGTTGTACCGCTCCTCTCCCATCCGTCTACTGTCTTCAATCTTCTCCCGCAGTTGATCTCGCAGAAGTTGGAGCTTTTCGTGCGGTTCTAGAACCACGATTGGGTCCTCTAGCGATTTCAGCTGCCGCAATAGCCGGTAAGCGCTCCCATGACCGATCATGTACTGGCCGAACACTGCAAAATACGGCGAAATGCCGGTCGTGGCGTGGTACGACGAGCGCAGCGCACTAGTGATGGCGGACAATTTGCGATCCCAGTCCCTCTGATTCGGGTGGACATAGGCGCGAATGGCCGCTATGAGCGTACGATTCAGTCGTTCGGATGCGTTGGCTTGTGGTGAATAGACGGCAGTTCGTTGGTGGATGATGCCGTATTTGGACATTAGGTCTCGGAACTTGCTGGAGGTGAACTGGACCCCATTGTCGGAGACAAGTTTCTCCGGAACTCCAAACATGTGAAAGACTCGGTTCTCCAAAAAGCTGATTATAGGTCCAGTGTGCATGTTACGTAGTGGTTCTATGATAGGGAATTTGGAGAGCTGGTCCAGGACCACGACAGCTCCCGTGTGACCAGAAGCAGATCGAGGGTAAGGACCGATAAGATCAATGTACAAGCGCTGGAACACGCGTTCAGGGACCTCAACCTTACCCATGGGTGGTCGAAGAATGGTGTTGGGCGCTTTAGTGCACTTGCATAGCTCACAGGAGGCTACGTACGCTTTTATCTGTTGTGCCATCTTAGGCCAAAAGAAACAGGTTTTCAACCGCCTAAGTGTACGACCGTATCCGCCGTGCGCACTTGATGGGTGGTCATGAGCCCGCCTGATAAGATCAGTGGTTAATTCTTCGGGCACCCACAACTTCCACTGTTCTTCTTCTTGTATGGGGTCTCCGGATGCGTGTCCCATCCGTTTGTAAATGAATCCATCCGTCAACCGCAGTTCAGGAAGCTGGGACAGTTGATTCTGGATAGTGTGAATCAGTTGGGTGTAGCTGGCTGACTTGAAGGCAGGATGGTCCAAATCGATCAATTGGGGGCTGTCGTCCTCTTGGACCAACTCGGCTCCTTCAGGGGCGAACATTCTGGATAGGGTGTCGGGGACTACATGCTGGCTTCCTTTTCGGTGGCGAATTGTGAAGTCAAATGCCTGGAGTTTCAGTGCCCACCTGGCCAATCTGCCGTTGAGATCAGTCTGGCTCATTAGCCATTTCAGAGAAGCGTGATCCGTAACGATTTCAAAGGTGTGTCCCTCCACATAGGCTCGGAAGCGTTTCACTGCCAACACCGCGGCTAAACATTCTTGCTCGGAGACCGTGTAATTTCGCTGGGCTGGGTTCAGCTTGTGAGACATGAAGGCTATAGGTCTCTCCTCGCCGTCTTGTGCAACCTGGACTA
The DNA here is from genome assembly GCA_963969285.1 of Odontomyia ornata. Taxonomy (NCBI): domain Eukaryota; kingdom Metazoa; phylum Arthropoda; class Insecta; order Diptera; family Stratiomyidae; genus Odontomyia; species Odontomyia ornata. The sequence continues at coordinate 232,352,154 of OZ017740.1, read as the reverse complement.
AGACTGCTCCCACCCCATGTTGACTCGCGTCACAATGGATTGAGAACGGTTTGTCAAAGTCCGGGCTGTGCAGTACGGGGGCCGTAGTCAGACTCTTCTTTAGCTCTTCAAAGGCTCGCAAGCTGGGCTCTTCCCAGACGAATTTACGTCCCTTACGCAGCATGTCGGTCAAAGGAGTGGTAATGGTGGCATAGTCACGTACAAAACGCTGGTACCATCCGCATAAGCCTAAGAATCGGCGTAACTGTTTGGTGGTCTTGGGTAATGGAAAAACGTCAATCGCTTGAGTCTTTTCCGGATCGGTCTTGATATGCCCATGCCCAATGATGTGACCTAAATACTTCACCTCCGTCATCACGAACTGGCTCTTCCTTATGTTGATGGTTAATCTTGCCCTCCGGATGTGTAGAGCCACCTCCTGAAGCAGGTCGATGTGTTCGTCAAAGGTCTCGGTTATAAGCAGCAGATCGTCCAAGTAAACGAAAACTTGGTGCCGCAAATGAGGTGGTATCACCTTATCCATAAGGCGCGTCATTGTTTGGGGGGCATTACACAATCCGAATGGCATGGTCACGAATTGATATAAGGGCCGGCCTGGGACTGTGAAGGCTGTTTTCTCCTTTGAACCGGGGTCTAAAGGAATTTGCCAGAAGGCGTCCTTGAGGTCTAAGCTCGTGATGAAATGGGCTTTAGGCAAACGACTCAAAATGCCTTCGATCAACGGTAGAGGATATGCGTCCTTGACTGTGACGGCGTTCAAGCGTCTGGCATCTAAGCATAACCGGACCTTGTTCGGCTTGACAACTAAGGTGACTGGGGAAGCCCACGCGCTCTGTGATTCTTCGATTACGCCTAATGATAGCATTCGATCCACTTCGGCATATAACGATTTTTCCTTCGCCGGAGATATGGCGAAATGTCTCTGTTTTATGGGTTTAGCGTCCCCCACATCTATAGTGTGGAACACCAGGGCAGTCCGCCCGAGACCTTCTTTCTCGTGCGATGGAAAAGCCGATATAGCCGAGTCGAGACGCAGTTGCTGAGTTACATCCAGTGTATGCCGTAGTAAGTTAGTGGGTTGAGATTGGTCAGGAACGGTGGTGACGGACTCCAGGGTCGAACTGGAAAATAGTGCCGGGGCCAAGTTAAATTTTCGAACGAAATCCACTCCTAAATAAAGATTCTGGGTTAACTGAGGTATGATGAAAAATTCCATAGGTTTAGTTACCCCTTTAAAGGTGACATCCGTCATAATTTTTCCCACTACAGAGTGACGAGTTCCGTCCGCCGTGCTTAACCAAGAGGTGAAATGACGGATTTGGTCCGCGTGCTTGGCCAGTACCTCCCCTGCAAACTCGGCAGAGATGCAATTCACACTGGCTCCCGTATCGACTAAGCCTGATACTCGTTTTTGCAGGAGGTGTACTGACGCATATGGCCGAACATCATCCCTCAATAATTCGTCTAAGTATATGTCCTTCAACCTTTTTCTCGACTGCCTGACTTTTCTCCAGAAGCTCCGCATCCGACGCGTGGCTCGCTTGCTTCGCGGTGGGACATTTGTGACCAACTCCTCATGGAAGATGCGCTGTCGAGTAGCCAAGTAATTCCGCAGCCTGACATGAAAAGGTTTTACATGCCAAGGAACTTTCGCCTCGCTATCATTCCCTTGCGCGTTGGCATCGGCGAAGGACGGCGTCGGTTGTGGAACTTCGGGAGAACTGTGTTTAGCGGTGCGAGTCAGCAGAGTTGGAGTCATGATGGGAGCTGGGTCATAGCTGGTGATGGGGTCTGGATTGGTTCGTCCGGGGTCTAGGAGTGCCGACGGGTGGTCGCGGCACTCGGTGGCAAGTTTTTTCGCCCTTTGCAATTTGCACAGTCAGGTGCGTATGTGTCGGCCTTCCCGCATCGGTAGCAGAAAAGCGTTGGCTCCGCTGGACATGCGTAGAACCGATGTCCCGGTTGTCGGCAGTTCCAACATACCGTCGGGCTTGTAATTGCTTCAAGGGAGGGTCGATCAATCAATGCTGGGTCCTCAAGCTCCGGTGGTGCTCCGCTCCTCGGTACTGGTACTGGATCAGCAAGCAGGTGGTCTGCTGCCATCAACTCCGCGGTGTGATGATTTCGGGGATTTGGTCCCGTTATGCGAGGTTGTGGGCGGAAGGTACCTCGTCGCTCATCCAAGTGTTCTTGTCTACGCGCATGGAGGCGCAATCCCTGTATGGTGTTGATGGGAAAATGTAGCAGGCTGTTCTGGAGATCCCAGCGCATGTTCTCCCTGATAATTTCTACTAATTCGTCCTCGGGCATGGTATTTCGCAGGCGAGTGCTCAATCTCACTATACTGGTGTAGTACTGGTCGAACGGTTCGTGAGCGCCTTGTTTCCGTTTCTTTATTTGCTCTCTTAGCTCTCTCTCAGTGAAGCCATCCTCAAATCGATTGCGGAAGGCTGCACTGAAAGAGTGCCAAGTGGGACGTGGCGTTGACTCTTTAAAGCTCCAGTACCAGTCGGCAGCGTCGCCGCTGAACAAAAGATGGGCATGCCGGAGGAAGGCCGAGGAATCACCTCCCAGGGTGCTGGATACCAACGCCTGAATCCGGAAAAGGAACCGGTCCGCCGATATCATATCGTTGAACCCGGTAAAGTTCAGGCGCCAACTCTCCATGATACGAGGCGTCGGGTCTCGGAAAAGTGTCAATGCGTTCCCGGGGGGAATCACATCCTCTACTGACCTGTTGTACTGAACTGCCTCGGGGGCTGGAGGTACCAACGGAGGTCCGGTACTGTGTCGCGGTCTGTATTCGGGAGCTCTGGGATCCATTCCCGAGTTCCTTGGAGGTGGGACCCATTGCTCGGATTGTCGGGAGTGGGGCATCGCCACACTGGGATTTGGCTCCCAGCCAAGCGGAGTTCTCACGCGGCTGGGTGGTTGGCTCAACGGGAGATTCTGGATCTTTCCCTCCAGGTTGCCAATCCTCTCCGACATATCCCTCATCAACGCCACGAGGGTGTCAATGGAGTGGGCGGAAGGCATGGTTGTCACCTCGGACACGACACTTGCAGCCGGAACTTCACCGCCTACTGCTCCTTGCAGGTCTAAGAGTGGGTGTGACGGTTCGGCTTCTGGAGCTCCTTTCGCCACTGCTCCACGCGTTGGTAGGGGCGTTCCGAGGGGGACGTCTAGGGCGGTCCGCTCTATGGGTCGCCGGCATAAGGGACACAGTTCTGACGTGAGGAGGAGCTGTTGTACACAGGCACGATGGAATAAATGTCCACAATCCAATCGCACGCTGTGTACGCCCTCCACTACGTCTTCGAAACAGATCCCGCAGTTAGCTGGTTGGACCGTTTTGGATCTGGTCCAACGCTTGTCTGGGGTCCGCTTCGTTGCCATTTTGTGTGTGTTACTTGTGGTGCTAAAATAAAATAAAAAAATATATAGAATGTACTTAGTCCTAATATAAACTTGTCGCTAAATTAGTGGCCGTTAGTGGCGAGCTAGATATAATACGAGAAAAAAAAATTTTGGTTGATACACTTTCCTTTTCAGTGGTCGACTCCTCCAACGGGAAAAGAGAGTGCGTGGTAATCTGCCGAAGAAAGGGTGCTTCGGTCGATTTACGAAAATTACCCCATAACCCACATACATTACAAAAACCGTTTCTAATCTACGTTAAATGACTCGACGAGACAAGTGGTAGAGCTACCGTAACGACTTTGTACGCGGTCAAAGTTCCCGACGCGTAGAAGCATTCCGGGCTTCGCGACTCCAGCATACGCCACCGAACGTTGAACCGATACCACTCGTCTAACACGCATAAGAAATAGTTAGAATCCTTCCGCGACATAAAGGCAAGGTAGCCTTCTATTTTCTTGAGAGTCCATGCTGATAGGTAAACCCATCAGCCTGGCAGTTCCATCAAGAAAATAGAAGGTCCTTACAGGGGTTAACCTGGGACAACACATCGGAAGGATTCTGTCGCGAAAGCAAAATCAAACAAAGGAGAGCGGAAGCTACAACTCACGTGAAGCGACCTCTAATGTGTATCACACAATTCCACTGCTCCTGATAGTGGGACTCGAGTACCAAAGTACCTTACATCCTCCGTAAAGGACCAACTCGTCAGAAGACGCGAAGTTCTTTCCCCCTTGGATGTTTTTGGGCCCCACGTTGGGCGCCATTTGTAATGAATTTTTCTACCTTCAGCTCGAACGCGGAACCGACCTCTCATCGGTTCTAGACGTTAAGTCTGAGTAGTGCCAACGGATGGTACCAACAGGTCAACCAATCCGTGCACCGTAATCCATTCACGCGGTGACTGCTTGTCGGCCAGCTAGTTCGGAGAGGATTTCGGTCGCGGGTCTCCGAATGGATTACGCTCAATCACAATATTTCAGTCACCTGAACTTGCCCGTTTTTCAAACGCGTCAACAATTACTCATCCAGAACGAGAAACCTACATTACGTTAGTTCTGGATGTGATCTATCCACAGATCTCAAATCAAAAACGCTACAAAATCCCATAGGCGCGTTACCGATTCACCGACGCGGTACCGAAAAATATACTACTCGAACTTAAACCGAAGAAAACTACTCTAAAGAAATGGCGAAACAAACAAAGGTACCGCGTGCCGCGCGCGACGCGAAACCGACTTCAGCGGATTTGCAGAAACCCTACCCTCGCGACGGCATACTTACCCTACACTCTCTGTTCCCCCTGAAAAAAAAAGAAGAACCACTGAAAAGGAAAGTCGTGGGTTAACTTTTAGCAATTCATGTTGTATTCTATTCTATCATATACTTTAGAAATTTTGTTTTTTTTTTTTTTGTTTTCTTACCACTACCTTACAATTTATGTATCTTCCTTTGTCTTTGTATGTACAATTCAAAATTCTTCTTAATTTACATGCATTATAATAATATATTTTAAAGGTTAGTTTTTCTATAAAACTTGCAATTATGGCCTTTCTTTTCCGAGATTTCCAGTATTTGATCCGTGCCGTTCACAATTTTTCTCAATTATTTTCATTCTTCATTAATATTTTCATGAATTTTTCAGTGAATTGAATTTTGTAATTTTAACATATCAAAGAAATTATGGAATTATTTATGTGTTTCAACAGTCGGCTCGAGATTATGTTTCTTTCTAAACCACGCCGCTTACTTTCAGTATTTTGTTTATTGTTGGACTTTTCTTGCTTGTTTGTAGCAAAATGATACTAGAAAATACAAACTATTATTTTATTATTTTCTTTTTTATTTGTGTGTGGCTGGTCGTATTGTAAGTACACTATTGTATTTATTGTTGTTCTTCGGCTTATTGCTTCAATAAAAATCAGAAAAGCATTTCGTAAATATATTGCAAACATTTCGGCTCTATGGAAACTAAAGCTGTTTGTATACTATAGTATGTATAGGTTGAGTGAAGGGTAGTAACAAGTCACAAAATTCAAAAACTATTAGCACCATTTTGTACGATTGTAGTTCTTATGATATTTAGTTCTATTAATATTCTTTCATTGTCTTCTTACTGTTAATTCTAATGCTAATTGTTGTGTTGTTTTTTTGAAAACAATTCAATGTTCAGTAAGCGTTCCAATCGTAATCAGTCGAACCATCAGGTCTTTTAGGATTTTTAGGTTTTAATAGTTTTAACTTAGATTTTATGTCTTTAGTTTGTTTGAAAAAAAAAATATTGCATTTATCTCATATGTTTCAATTAACAAAAATATTAAGTTTATACCGTATTCTCTTTTGTTAAAATTTTCACAATATTATCGCAACTATACCGTTTATTTCGTTTGTATGAGGTTTTGCGCTCAGAATCCTTTTTATTTAGTTTTTTGTTTTTCGTTTGTTTTAAAACATGTTTTTGTAAATATATATTATTAGTACTATTGTTTTTTGTTTCATGGGTTGAATGTTTAGTGTATGTTTAACATATTTGTTCACCTTGGCTTTTATTTTTTCAGTTATATACTTTGTTTGATTGTGTGTGTTAGGGGAACAGGCAAATGGCTTTGTAGTGTAAATGATCAGTTAATCTTGATAAATTGTTTATAAATCGGTCTGTTGTCAATATATAAAATATCCCTTTTCTATTTTATTATTAATTAATTAATTAATTATTGTTATCTATTGCATATCTTGTCTATGGCTTGCTAAGTTAGTTTGTTAGACGCAGTAAACAGAAAATTGTTTCTTTTTTATAATCAAAATGGCCAAGCGTTGTTACGCAAATATATTTTTTCTTCATACTGTTGTGTTAAACTGGATATTTGGGTTTACTTTAATTGCTCCATCAATTTTCCTCATTCGCCTGATAAAATCTCCGTAGTTTTGGTAAACCTACACCTTCTTGAAAATATGTGGAATAGAGCCAAGCTGAGTTTCGTCAGGATGCTAAGACAACTTTCAACCCGACCAGCGTCGTGGCAGGTAAACAACGCTCTAAGGCTAGTCTAACAGCAAAATGCTTACATTCCTTTGGTTAAGTGGTAGGTCAACAAACCATCTAGTACTCATAGTTGTCAGAAGCGAACCCTCCAAATAAATAAATAAACGGGGCATATCCTCTATTCAGTATTCAGTAACATGAAGAAGGACCTTGAAAATGGAGTGTGATATGCTGTTGTATTTCATAAAAAAAATATCTATGAAAGTGGAAGGAGCGTTAATGGTGCTGACTTGATTGATATCACTGTTCTCTGACTATTCCTTATAAGACCATTATGATTCTGTCAAGTCGTTGGTGAGTTCATTCTACTAACAGAGATCTACTTTTGACTTGCACTAAGTCTTCCATTTGTTTTGTCTTCTTTTCAACTTGATACTTCTTTTGTGATCTATTAATCAACGACTGTTCGCGGTTTTACATCTTTTCTATATAACCAGCTGATGAATGTAGTCTAAAATGGTGCTACTGCCGATATTTCATCATATCACTTGCTTTTCGTTAATAGGTACCTAACACCAAAGAATATTGAACACATAGTCGACTATTATGATTTTGAGTTGTACGTGCCTAGCTCTGTGCACACTATATTAGTATAAATGCTTATAACTACTTCTATACGATTACTACCAAATCGTAAATTTGAGGGCGTCCAAAGAAGCTTCATCGGTAAAGTTGGGAGGTATCGTTTTGTACCTTACATTACCGAACATACTTAACATCCCAAGCGTTTCAGTTTACATACTATATGTATATATGTTTCTAATGTGTGAATGTCACTTAAAACTATTACTATATATTACCGCAATGATATCAATTTCGTTAGTGGACATCCGTCACATTGGCTCCTGTTCAAAGTATTCGTGTTTGAGACACATCAAGGCAGAAGGGCGAGATCGAGGCTCAAATGCTAACATTTTGCTCAATAAGTCGTTAGAATATTCGCATAATTGTCGACATAAATCGAATGGTTGCTTTGGCATCCGGTGAGGAAAGTTTTCGCGAGCTAGATATTCATCAATTTTATCGAAGACTGCACTCTGTACTGCGGATTGCAAGCGATATGCCAATTGATCAATCTGAACAAGGTAGCAAGCGTTACTTCGAATTTCCGCATTAAGAAGCGTCAAATCATTTTGGTGTTGAATTATTCTCCTACTGGATTCATTAAGAGAAATTGTTCTTTTTTTTTTTTTTCTAAGTTTTCTTAACTAAACTAACCTCTTTCCTAATTTGCCTGTTGCTCCTTTCCGACCTTGACAGAGCTTCATGCTCCAGCCTGAGGCAATGCTCCGGTGAATGTCACTGCCTCACGAATAACGTTTTCCCAAAAACACTTTAAGCACACCACGCGTTTCTTCACAGATTAAACAGGGAATACGCTTCACTCCACCACGTCGCGCCAAACGACGTATAGCTGGTTTTGTAATACCTTCGATATTCTCACGAAGAACTTTTCGATGACGTTTCGCGCCTCCATGTGCTGTCAAGATTTCCGGTTGTCACCTCGGACAAAACATATGTGCGTGGAATGGCACTTCATATGGCGGAAATGTGCTTCTTCAGATGTCGCCAGTGGCATAGTTTTCTCGATGGCCACGGTGGAGGGGCATTTCCAGATGGCTATGTCTCGAAATGTGCCGGGGTTGGATTAATTCTATATTCCGAATAGTTATATCCACGGATCTAAATATTTGGACAGAAAAAAAAATATTTTCTGCACAACGATATCCGCACAACAGATGAAGTCCGCTGGCACTTCGAGGACATATCCATCTGGCAGGTTACAAGGGTTCGGGATCGGAATCACTTCGATACCTGGGCGTAGTCGTCACATTACATTCTGTTCAATTATTTGTGATTATTTATTGCATATGTGCTAGAATAAAGTCATCAATAGTTCTTGAAATTAAAATCAAAGAATTTTTAACGTGGAAATTTGAATTTTTAACATGAAAAGTTTGAAATTCTTACTTCAAATCAGGAAGAACTAATACATTCTTTTCCACACCACCATGGCGGTAGAATGCATGGCGCGTTTTTTTTTTCATGGTTTCCCCTAGAGGCCTAATCCATGTGAAAGGCAGTTCACGTTGAATACATTTTTAAAAAAGAGTAATTCCCTTGAAGTTCACTTGTCTTTGATTCAATCGCAGTATTATAAAATCAGATTTTTATATTTTTCATTGTTTCTAAAACTTGTCAAGTAACTAAAAAATGTATGAGAGTTCCATTTGCGCAAAATTAGCGATTGACTTGGTATGATTTGTGGTAAGTACACAAGCTGAAACAAAAATAATAGTTCAACTTTCAGCGTTGACTGCCTTAGTGGCTGTGGAATTCCTGATTGGCATATTCCTCGCATATCTTGGATCGATGATCTCAGGCAAAAGACAGTTCATGTAAAAAAACTTAAATTTTGCTACCATTACAGTACGCCAGAAACAATCGTCCTTACTAATCACCACAGTAGTTAATTTTTCTGCCTCACCATACCATACAACTAACAAACATTGATTTTTATGTGCGATATGTAATTGCCCTTAAACCTGAAAGTACCAATCATGATTCTTATTAATGGTGATAGTCCCAGCTGAATCCTTTTTGAAAAATGGAAGTTTTTTAAGAGCCATTGCCTGATCAAACCTCAATTTATAGGCGCTATAAGGACATCTTTGGCTTCTATTAAACCATCAGGTGAAGCTCCCAGAAATGGTACTTCTTCATATAAGAAAAGGCCACTAGGTTTTATTATAACGTTTTCTTGTTGCTCAAGCTGTTTGAGAGCTACTTTCTCATTTTGTTTCCCATGTTTGACTGCACGTACTTGCTGCATGTTATTTTTATAAAGTAATTGTTTAACAAGATTGGCGCTGCTAGTGGAACTTCTCTGTTTTGCAATTCTCCCAAAATTTGATGCTGTTAGTAGGTTTCTTCGGAGTTCAAGCCATTCACTGTTTTCACTTTGCAGTATAGTTTCCTTCCAAATTGTAAGCCTTTCCTCCTGAGACCTCCTTATGTTAAGGAGAAAAGTTTCTTTGGCCGTTTCTAGCTCTTCGTTGGTTATATCTGGCTTTCCACATGTATCCCCATAGTTTTTTTCTTCTTGGTTGGCAGGAAATAGTTTTCTCTTCTTCAGTGAGTGCCATTTCTCCAGCTTTTTTTGTCTTTTTCGCTCAAACCTTTTAATGATAACCGATGGACTTTTACCCGTGACCGATTTCTCCAATGAGCTCAGCAGTTTTGATGAATTCAATTTAATAGCTGCCGCTCTACATCTTATTTCGTATTGGTTTCTTTGACAAAAGTTTATTCTTTTTCCACCAACAATCTTAGCAATGACACTATGGTACCGCTCAACAACTTACTGTCCACGTCTTGTATAAGCGATCGTGAGTGACCTGCCAAACTTTTAAAAATCAATATGACTTTTTGCCAAAAACTACTACAAAAAATATCTATAAAAGATACATTTTCTTCCTTTTGCTCTGTACAAAAGTAGCATTGGCATTTAGTATGACTTCCAAATGCATGGAATGGTGCAATTAAAATTGCAACATGCAAATTATTTATGGCATCGTTATTAGCAACACCGAGAAATGCTTTATGCTCTGCTATTGCCTTTGTCACCACTCGTCTCATTGCTTAGATTCTTTTCTGGGTGATTAGTTTGCGATATTTTATAGGGTACTTGGTATCTGTTTTGAGTGCCTGCATCTTATTAAATAAATTTCGGAGAAGATGATTTCAGCATTCAATTTTCTCTATAGTGTAATTTGCATATGGCCTTCTTTCTAGTAACTTAGAATAGGTGTTCGAGTCACCATCCGAAATTATACGGCCATATATCAAATTATGCATTTCTAGAGATTTTGAAAACCCTTCTAGAATGATGTCGGATTCCATTCGTGATTAGGGACCTAAAACAAAATGTTGACATTCCTCATATACTCATACAATTCGAAAAACATATAAAATTCAATTTCTTTACATAAGCTTTTTTAAAGGACTGACCCGCTTGGAAAATTAACTGTTTTTATTAACTTCTAGTTTTATTAATGATCACGTTTTTCTGACACTGTTTTTTTCCCATAACTTTTATCGTTAAATAAATGTCTGTATAATTTTCGCAAAGCATTTGAACGAATTCACTTAAAGACTCACTAGCAATTGTTTATATGAGTTCTAAAAAAAACTCCGATGATGATGATTGGTATCGAAAACTGATCAATATTTTGTGTTTATGTTACAAATTACTGAAAATACCTTAAAAATTAAATAACTGATCAGATCGATAAAATTTCTGAGTGCTACCGAAAGTATGTTAAACTAAGGCAAACATTTTGAAACTCTGTACACTTATGCAAAAACAGTGGCAAGAAAGTATTCAATTGCTATTTGATTGACGATATGCGTAAGAAAGTAAAAAATAACATTTTAAACGGATAAAGCGATATGAAAATTCAGCTATAATTTCGTCCAAGAGAGACATTTACTTCCAAATATTACACTTTACTCCTTAACTTTACTCTATTGAATAATATTTTAATTTTGTAAAGAGCAACTCAAGCCTGGCCAAATATCTTTTGCTGGCATACGCGTTAGTCCTCTTTAAAAAAATTCATTAAGGAAGTGATATTTTCGGTAATAACAATGGATGTAAAGCTATCAGTTAACAGCATTACGAATTTATATATACCTTCAAAGTTTTTGTAGCACTTGTGTTCACTGACTGGCTTGCTATCTCGCTCAGCTAAAGTACAAATGCAGCAGTACTTATTTCTCACCGACATGAATAAAATTTTTTGGCCCCTTCTACCAATTATTGTCGCCGCTCCTGACAGTGAAGAGTAATTTTTCCTGTATGACTTTTTGGCCCAGCAACCATCTGCGATCACATCTATTATAGGAATGCCTTCACTATTTACTTGACCTTCTTCTATGGCTGTGCATCTTTCTTCTTCTGCAGCCTCACTCATACTTTTTAACAAGTCCTTTCCCCAGATATCCTCCAAAATTTTAACATTGTCGTTGAAAATTTTTTCGGATAGCGAAGGCAAATTGAAATATGCATTCAGCTCTTGAAGCTGCGAAAGACCACATCCTGTGCTCATCGCTCCGGCGACCACACACATGTTCAAATTCATATCATTGGTCTCATCAGCAGTAGCAAAAAATGACAGATTACACATTTTGCAAAATAGTTTGAAAGATGAATTCATGCCATTACGTTTTTCATTTGCAATTACTATATTTGCTAGCCCACATTGCATAGGGCCATGAGATGCGATCTCTTGGAGTTGCTCAAAAAAGTGATCAACGTTGACTATTCAACGACCGATTTTCATACTGTCAGTACATTTTTCATTGATATCAGCCCTATGCAAAGTAAAAATGTTAATTGTTGCTGCCTTGATGTGGGTATAAAAGTAACAATTTAAAGGAACAAGGCTAATTAAAAGTGGTCACTGTGTATGCACAGGCCTGTCCAACACTTTCTTCGTGTAACCAATGTGAACCGCCACGTCATTATCTTTGGCCTTTCATTTGTTTTTAAGCGATAATTATTTTAACTTCTTCCTTTGTTGTTCACCAAAAATATTTACTTTGCAAAGCTACCGTCAAATGGCCTTCGTAAAGCTTTTATCCAGACAAAGGAACTTGATAAATTAATTCAAAATAACAAGATGGATTTCAAAATGGAGGAAAGAGTGTAACAGAATGCTATTTCTACTTAAAAGGACCACATTCTATAAAAAGGCGCCACGAAAATATTCGGGTTGATCAGACCTGTACTAAAGCTGCCGAGAATTAGGTTTGAGAACTAGAAGAAATTATTTCAGTACTTATTCTATTAATAAGGTTTCTTCAGCTTCCTGCACAACCATCTCTTCATTTTTATCCATGGCAGTATTCGATGCGCCAGGAGACATAGTATTGGTGGCAGTTGTGAAATATGTGCTTTCCATTGGTCTAAAATACGTAAGGATGTGATTTCTAGTAAAGATTGAATTACTTAAAGAGAAATCTGTCTTGACATTGCATCTAAAACACAATTTATTTTGCCGAATTTCTGTGATTGAAGGCAGCAGTCTCCCAAAAGAATTAAGAGAATGATATGCATATGAAAATTGTCCCATTCAATTGAAAGCCAATATCTGGCGTAATTTATTAAAATATCCCTTCAAATCTATAAAAAAAGGAAGCTTATCGCAACACTTTTCCTATTTTTTTGCGCCTTATGTAAATACTACGCGAGTGGCCTTTATATTTTCGCTGATTGCCCATAATTTGAAATTTCCCAAAAACTAAAAAATTTTGAAGAAAAAATATGGTCTAAATTGATGCTGATTTTACGTTCTTATCATACATGAAGTTCTTTTGAGTGAAAACAAACGAAATCACTTTAATTAAATTTATTGGAAAAAAAACTTATTGGTAAAAATCGTGCAAATCTACATTACTTTGCACTTATTTGTTTTTTATTTTGTTTTTTTTTTTTACTATGAGTATTTTGTCTATAAGCTCTATAAGCAACTGCTTTGAGCTATTTAACCTAACATATCCATTTTTAAGAAATCTTTCTATTCTATTTGAAACTTAACTGTAGAAAATGACGGAAAAATTAAGAAATAAACTTGAATAATTCAATAAATTTTCAAAGCAGTTGACATCCATCTGAAACATTTAATTTTTGAATTGATTTTACGTACAAAAAGCAAAGCTCCGAGCGGCTCTTATTTATACTGGAGTGTTTTTGCTCGGTTAAATTGGATGTTTCATTAATTCTCCCTTTTTATTTAAATTGGAGGTCATATTAAAACAACTGAGTCGCAACCATCGGTGTATGTGTGTTTTTGTCCGTGAATGTGAGTGTGTGTGTGTGTGAGCTATAATTAGGCAAATGCACAACGGAAATAAAAACTCATTCAAAATATTATATATAAATATAATTTTATAGGTATATATATACACATAAATATGTATACACCATAAATATAGAATAAACATATATATATATATATATATATATATATATATATATATATATATATATATATATATATATATATATGTATATATATATATATATATATATATATATATATATATATATGTATATATATATATATGTATATATATATATATATATATATATATATATATATATATATATATAAACACACACACACACACATATATATATTTATTTATATATATATATATATATATATATATATATATATATATATATATATATATATATATATATATATATATATATATATATATGTGTGTGTGTGTTTATATATATATATATATATATATATATATATATATATATATTTAAACATATATATATATATATATATCTATATATATATATATATATATATATATAAACATATATATATATGTATATATATATATATATATAAACATATACATATATATATATATATATATATATATATTTATATATATATATATATATATATATATATATATATATATATATATATATATATATATATTTATATATATATATATATATATATATATATATATATATATATATATATATTTATATATATATATATATATATATATATATATATATATATATATATATATATATATATATATATATATATATATATATATATATATATATATATATATATATATATATATATATATATATATATATATAATTTAATAAATATAATTTAATATAGCAATTAGGCATCTAATGACAGGAGAAACAATATGAAGAACTTTTATTCTGATTTGACTTAATAAATTCGCAATAAAAGAAATTAATATTTTTAATATAATAAGAAATTAAAGTTCAACATATAATCTCTCCTGCTTTCACAGATACTCACTTCAACAACAAGAAAAAATCCTCACTCCGTCTGCACAAAACACACAATCGAAAAAACACACGAGAACACGAGCGACACAGATCCCACGTCTGTAAAAAACACACAATCGTATCTGCTTGTAGCACCGAAAATCGAACAACACAGATCGCACGTCTGAACAGGTCGGCAGCTCTTCACAGACTAAACTATTTCCATCCGAGCATGTAAATTTATATGAATTTTGAACATTTTGTTCTTGGTTTTTTTTTGCTATTATGTTTATTGAGATTTTGCTGAGTCAATTCACTAGAATCAAGTGCGAATTATCGAGCTCAATTTAAATCAAGATTTTATGTTAAGTAGCTTTTGAGTTCTACTGCTTTTTATCAATAAAACCTCATCATTTTTTTTGAATCATATCTTTTTCTTCAAACCTTTTTTTCCAAAATCTAATGAGTTAATTCATTAATAAGGCGTGTTCTCTTAAAGCACATTAAAAAAATTTTGAAAAAGCATTTTTAGTTTCGGAGATGGACGAAGGTAAAGTTTGCCTAAAATAGCAATTTCAGTGGGGGCTGCGCCTTAATGTACATGGCCATGAACACAATACTACGCTTGTCCTACTCAAAGCCTTTGCCCGAGTAGAACCGTCTCAAGGCATTTAGTCCGAGACTGACAGACTTCAAGAGGTTTCCAGCCCGGATCCAAATAGCCGTACGGATAACCTTACGTACATTAGCCAGCTAGTCAACCAGCCTGGATCATGGGGGAAGCTCTAGAGTGGAGTTGACTGGAGTTTTAAGGTATTTTAGGTTAAACGAGTGGAGAAGATATACAAGTGAGTATCTTGGTGCTATGTCGAAGGAGCAGCGCCGTAAATAGAAGGCATCCGTAACCATTAACAACCAATGTGGCGAATGCCGTCTGAAGAATTAATAAATGTATTTAATTGGGAATGCGTGCATTTTATTGGGGAAGCTCTAGACTGGAGATCAGTGGAGTTGTCAGGTATTTCAAGTTAAACGAGTGGATTCGCGTACGCATCAAAGATATACAAGTGGGTATATTGGTGCTTTGTCCAAGAAAACTCGCCCCAGGTGGTTAGGCATTTGAAAAGGCTTAACAAAATTGGTGCAGTCGGTACTAACTGACGGAAACATCAGCTGATATCGGAACCAAACTTTTGGTGCCTGGGAACGAGGCTGGAAACATCCATTGCCTGGAATATCTATTTTGTTTTGCCAAATATACTTCACTCCTTACTTGACCTAGGTAAAACCACGCTATCTCCAATCCGTTACTAAAAAAATTGAACTTACAGCTGCCAGCAGATATAAACCTCAAACTAAGCGAGACAATTAAACAAGCAGAAAGTGAACTTTACAATTTAGTGTGAAATATCGAGTGAATAGTGAACATTTTGAAAACAAAAAATAAGAAACAATCAGTGTAAACAATATATACCCTAAAATATTAACACCCCAGGACCAACTTATGACCAACAAACCCTTCAGCGCCGAGGACATTTTTCACCATTCTACGCCTGCAAGTAAACACAGCGGAGTCACCTTACGGAGTGGAAGAATACTAAAAACGCAAAAAAGTAAGTTTGAGTCGTCAGAGGCGACTAACCAAGCAACCGCAGCCAAGGTTCTGCAAGATTCCCAAGAACTGATGTCATATCAGACCCTGACAGATACCGTAGAGGAAATCCACACTCGACGATTAGAGTTCATCAGTAAATTCTGACACTACACAGAAGATTTTAAGAGAGAAATCAAACAATTCCGTCGAATCTCGCATAGCCAGGCACTAAGCTCAGACAGCCTATTGCAACCAGTTGACTAGTTAATAACTTCTAGAGACTGGAAAATCTCTCTTGAACTAGGTGAAACTTCATTCATCACTAACGAATCCATGGTAGGGGGGACATCCAGCAAAATGGCAGACTTCATTTAAGTAGCCAAACTAATAGGGCAAATGATCCCCTTGTCCTCAGAGCCCCAACATCTACCGAAGTTTACTAATTACAAACCTTTTTAGGATGAAGCAAACAAGTCTGGCAATGTTTGAACATATTGCATCAATCAGCCTTTATGCAACTCATGCCTACTGAGCTGCGTGGTGAAGCCTATCAGTTAATTTCCTCGACGCTGCTGAAGAGCTCCTAAGCCGATTATATCTACCTCGGGAAAGTTATCAGGAGTTAGTGATCGGTCTAGCCACAGCAAAACAGTTCCCTATTGAAACGTTTACTGCCTACACTTCATGAATGTGACAGCTGTTGAAGCGCAGCCAGGAAGCAGCCAATATCAAATATGGAAAGAAAGCAGTAAAGGTTTTAAGTCACCAATTGGAGGATTTCTCTATGACATCCCTAAAAGTTGGAGTCATGAATCCTCTCCTACGCCAATATTTAGTGCCATTGGAGAAGCTCACGTTTGAGGAAATCATACTTAAGGCTTTGGGCATAGAGAAAATGCAGCAAGGGGCTCACCATGCTCAGTGGACTCCCGGGGAACTAAGTTTAAGCTATCTAATAAGCCAAATCGCCCTTTCACCCAACCCCCTTGCACTATCATTCCAGTCTCGGAATAAGAACGAAGAAAGCATCCCAGCGCACGTCCAAGAGCGCAAAAACTACTCCGAGTGTTTAAAGTGCAAAAACACTCCTTTCTGTCCTGCTTGCAAGTAGTACGGTGATGATCTAAGAGACTGCAGGGCCGAGCACGCCACAATTAAACAAGAGGGTAATCTTCAAGGGTATCGCAAGTCAGTCATTTGTAACTTCTGCGGTCGCCAAGGCTATCAGATAGAGGACTGTCTTCAAAAAATGGAATGGGAAAGTACTAACTCGGGAAACGCCAAAAGGACGAGTCAAAAATCCCCGACTCGACTCTAATTAAATTGGGCACTAGTCTCGGTGGGACTAAACTGTTTTCTGCCACTCTACCCCTAGATATAGGAATACAACCTACAACTTCATTGACTATAGATACTGGTGCAGAAGTAAGTCTGATCAAAAAATTAGCTATCAAACCAAGCAAGATCGATCCACGTCAAAAGGTAGCACTTCAGTGGCCGTTTGGAAGGAGGAAAACTCTAGGGGTTATAGTGGGCAAATTTAGCCTCCCCACTCCTTTTTCTGTAACTTTCAAGTGGTGGATGAAATACCCAGAGTCACTGATGATGGATTATTAGGCAACGATTTTCTAGCTAAGAGCTGCAACGTGGAGGGCCCCACTCAAACTCTCAGATTTCCTCTCACAGAAGTCAACCTCAGAGAGTTTTCCCTCCTTTTGAATGATAACTATCTTCAGCAGAGATATAAGGGAGCGTCAAATAACGCCGACTTAGACCCTGGTAAGGCGCTAGTAGGCGTAATGCTCGAGGCACCCATTCACAGACAACAAAGTCAAAAGATAGGTACGACCAATAAAGATAAGGAAGGTGGGAGGTACTTTGGAAAAGAGTGTCACCTTATGTCCCCGTACCCAGCAAATAGTGGAAGTGCCCCTAAAATCGCCGCAGGAAATGATCTGTCATTCGCAAGAAATTCGTGACGGGGTTTTCATAGCTGATTCCCTACTGAACCCGTCCCGAGTATTAATTAGAGTAATTAACATTACTAGTTTGCCAATTATCTTGACACATGTGGATTTTACCCTGAAAGTGACCACCCAATGCACTATCAAAGAGCTAAAAGCTGAAGAGGTAAAGTTAGTAGGCTAGCCTACAGCTAACGATAGTAATTCACAGGTGCGGATGGAGCAACTAAGACTAATTTCTCAATTACCACAATAGCCTTGAGCAACCCCTGGTAAATAAAACAGAATATACCAGCACATAAAGAAATGCTAGAATGGAGAATGAATTAATGTTCTAAAAGTATTTAAATCCTGAAGAAAAAGCGGCTTTTACGCAACTGTGCCAAAAAGATAACGATGTAGTCTTCTTATCAGAAGATAAACTCACTTACACGAATGCGATCCAGCATGAAATACCGTTGATCGCCTGTCAAGCCCCCTTAAATCAAAAAAAGGACAGGCTAGATCCACCACAAAAAGAAGTCATGAATGAACAGGTGAAAGAAATGCTGGACAATGACATCATGCAGCCTAGCAAAAGCCCTTCGAACTCCCCTTTGTAGGTGGTACCAAAAAAGACAGGGGCCGACGGGAAAAAGAAATGGCATGTAGTCGTTGAGAGTAGAAAACTAAACGACAAGACTATTGGAGACGGTTTCCCCTGCCTCGCATCGAGGATATTTTAGATCAACTGGGACATTCACGCTATTTTAGCACGTTGAATTTAGCCAGTGGCTTCCACCAAGTTCTCGTACAACCCCAAGATCGATCTAAGGCAGCTGTTAGCACAAGCTATGGCCATTATGCCACATTCCAACGATTAATGAATCACATATTAATAGGCCTTCAGGGTTTTGATTGTTTTGTATATCTAGACGATAAAGTCGTCTATGGAAAAAAACTTACGCGAGCACATTGACAACCTTAGGAGAATATTCTACGTACTAAGGGAGAAAAGTTTGAAGCTACAACTAGAAAAGTGCCAATTCCTGCATCCTGAGGTAGTTTATCTGGTACATATCTGTTCCCTAGCTGGCACCCAACCGGGCCCCAGCAAAAATAGCTGTGTTCAAGAATTCCCCCGGCCAAACACTGTAAGGAAGTTGCAGTCTTTTCCAGGCCTGGTAAACTACTACCGCGAATTCATACCGAACTTTTCAAAAGTGGCCGAACCACTAACAAACCGGCTCAGGAAGGGTGCTAAATATAACTGGACAGATAAATGTCAAGAAGCATTTCAACTTCTTAAGACTGCGTTAGTTGAACCACCTCTACTACCCTACCTCAATTTCAGTAAACCTTTCAACCTTACAACTGATGCCAGCAATGAAGTTCTGGATGTAGTTTTATGCCAGTCAGACATTAAGCAAAGTAGATCAAAATTATTTCCCTATCGAAAAGGAGCTATTAGCAATAGTCTGGGCAGTCGAAAATTTTCGTTGTTACCTGCTAGGCTGTCAGTTTACAGTATACACTGATCACACACCTTTGAAAGGAATCCTTAGCGTGAAGGCCTGATCAAGTTTTACCACAAACTATCAGGGTACGACTACATCATGGAATATAAGCCCGGCAAATATAACACAAACGCGGACGCTCTCAACAGAATCCCTTTTGAGGAGTCTGTAGTTGAAGATATGGTACATCAGTGTAATGTTACTAAAGGATCTCAGCAGAAACAGACAAGAATACAACAGGGCGTACCTAATACACCTTACGGGGAACCCCCGGGACAAGAGCAACCCGATTCAGTCACCAGTCACCCTGACACATTAAGTACTACGAATAATGAGTTGCCCAAGGAATCAAGTCAACCTCAAGAGACTCAGGTGGTAACTTCAGAAATGAATAAGTACACCATGTTACATACCCCTAAGGAAGTTGAGGCCGCACTCCATGAATTCCATGACTATCCTTTTGGGGGTCACCGGGGAGTTTTGAAGACATATCGGAAACTTAGAAGAGTTTTTAGATGGAAACACATGTTAAGGGATATCAAGCCTTCCATAAAAAAGTGCAAAAATGCCAAACAATGAAGAACAGTCCCCAGTATCGTATGCCAATGATGATTACGGACATAGCTGATAAACCATACGATACCTTAACGTCGTAGTCCCCTTAGTTGAGTCCTCAACAGGAAATAAACACGTTCTCACTTTTCAGGATAATCTGACAAAATTTGTTGACTGGTATGCAATGCCGAATGCCGCAGCTGAAACAGTAGCTTGAGAAAATAATACAAGATACAGAATCCCAAAACAGGCGTTACGAAGCAGGGGACGAAGTTTGTGGGTAATTTGTTTAAGCAATTGTGTACTCCATATTAAGGAGTTACAGACAACTGCTTATCATCCTCAGTGCAATGGTGGGTTAGAAAGAGCTCACCGACCTTTGGTCTACTATTTACTGACCACCGTGGAAGAGAATCCGCGAGTTTGGGATCAGTTCTTAAGGACTGCCGCATTCGTCTATAATAACAGTGAACACGACAGTACTAAACTTATCGCCATGGATTGTTTGTTTGGTTTTACAGCAGACATTCCATCTAACCTTAAAAAGGACCCTGTTCCCTTATATAACCATGAAAATTACTTCAATTTCCTAAAATTTAAGCTCTAGAAAATGTATAAAATAGCTCGTAGAAACTTACTTTCTAGTAAACCCAAATCAAAAGCGAACTATGACCAAAAAGTTAGACCGATAGCTTTTCATATAGGGGATAATGTATTGCTTAGAAATGAAAATAGGAAACATGAGTTAGTATAGGTATGGAAAGGCCCATATATCGTTTAGAAAATTACTTCACTGGTCAACACCACGATTCCGATGTGGGAAAAAACACATCAACATACATAACAATAGATTAAAACTTTTCCATGAAAAGATTACCGCCTTCAACTTTATCATTTTGTTCTTATTTTCTCTTTTCTTTATAAAATAGCAATTGTTTGCCTCTGGATCGTTACCCTTGTAATGTTGGCAATTTCGAAAATACGAATTGGAAACCAAAGGGGACCTTTTATTCTACCATAGCTCTTGGAGCATCGTGATGGAGTTGGAGCTGGGAGAGATACAAACTCAAATATCGCTTGCTGAATGGGCAAAGCATCTGATGCAGCTGCTTTGTCCCTTCAACAACACGGAATAGCAAAGTTAGGATAGTCACATTCACATTTTAGTCGGGAAGTAGTAATACCGCTCTAGTACACTCTACGAGTCATGGATGCCCCGGAAATCTAAACGGTCGCTATTCGATGGGGTTGGTCGAATTATGCACTATCTATTCTGCACAATGGACAATGAGAACTAAAATCAGCTACATAGTAGACTGCAACATGTGGAAAGAAATGAGGAACAACTAGTTGAACTAGAAAAACAAGGAAATAGTGCAGTTAAAGCCTCTTTGGAGGAGCTTGATAGACATTTAACCCACCTTATGGACAGATAGCAACAATTGGCTATGCAAATCAGGGATATCGAAGATGTCATCAATGTTTTTTTGGTAAATGAACAAAAACGCAGATAATTACGATTCTGCTTGCTCAAATAATAGAAATAGAGTCTAAACAACGCACGAACTTGTCAATATTATAGTCTCGACTAACAATAACAGAATACACCCCCTTCTAATATCATCGCTCCAAGAAGTTTATACTAAGACTGGAAATGTTTGCCCCAATTTTCGTGAACAAGTTTTACTTCAGTCAGTAAACTTACAACATTATCGAATGAAGGGTAAACTTGTCATAGTCATACTATTACCTTTATTTCGAATACCAAAGATGCAGCTACAGCTAATTCATACTTTTCCAATCCGTACAAACTTTACATATGTCTTGGTCCCCGATGTCAATATCACCCACATTGCAAGCCATCTTCCTACACAGCAGTTCCTTTTATTTACCTCAGTAAATGCTCGAAGTCTTAAAAAAATCAGACACCCAGAACCCGGAGATTTGTATATAATGCCATTGGATGTCCCAATAATTCGCTCTCCACCTTCTGAAAATGAAATTATCAAATTCCTTCATAATTCATATCAAAAAAAAATTTCCCTACCTCCTCGTATAAATATATCTCCACATAATGCCTTCATTAAATTAAATAAGCCCAATAGTTGGCTGTATTTTCTTCTAACTACTACACCCATCCACGTGCAATGTGGCAGCAACGTAAGTACGCATATTCTTAGCGATCAGGGGGTCCTGACCGTTACTCAGCCTTGTGACCTGTAAATAAATGAACGTCTGATCCCGCACCAAACAGAAAGTTCTCAAGATTTCGTAATGCAACATCCACCTTTTTTCCCGGAATTCGATACTAACCTGTTTAACCTCGACCTCTCAGCTCTTGCAGTCAGACATGCTAACACCTCACCGCATTTGGCTCCGGGTACAGACAAAGGTAAAATCTTGCAAAGCAATACTCCTTCTTCTAGGTATTGGAGCATATCTTCTAGGTATTGGAGCATATCTGATTATTCGGCTTGTATTGTATCGATGTGCTAAACCATCTAAAGCACTCAACCCACATTCAGAAGAAAGCAAAGCAGAAAAACCTTTTACTTTCCAGGTTACTCTGAATCTCAACGGACAGCCAGTAATCTCAACGAGCAGTCAGCAGTAACAAAAGCTAACCCGGTAGTTCAAAACAATGAAAAAGTAAAGCCACCAACCCCACCAACAACACTCCCATTATATCCTACAGTTCGTTCGTTTCAATTAGTGTAAAAAACATAAAGAAACAGAAAACAAGCTTCAAAGGCAAGGCTGTACACCCTCAGTACCTTCAAATGATGACAATTAAATAACTGAAGTTTTTCGAGATTACAAAAAAAAAAAAATCAAGCAAAAAATTAGCTCATAAATTACAACGCTACTTGTCCATCCACAATCGCGTAATGCGACTATCTTATCCAGCAGTAATCATTAAACTGAATGAAAGCAAATTCCCACCCAACCCCAGACAATAATCGTTCAAAAGCTCTGTAATTATCGAACAATCACGAGCCACTCAATCCAATACCTACCTTGATAAAAAGTTTTCTTTCCACTCCAAACTTATTGGCCCACGAAAATGAACAATTACAGGCGATCGTGGAAATATGGATCAACGTCACGACTGATCAAACCCTAATTCACTACGTACAGATTGGCAGAAACACTCCCAACGAAATACGAACTGAAAGCATACCAATCATAATCAAGAAAAATTCATTCCCTACTAATATATTAACATATTCATTGCAAAGTACATAACCATTATTATTTAGCAAGCTTTTCGTGATAGTCTATGAAAATTTAACAAGCAAGGAAAATGGAACGAATAAAGCAGTTTATTTTCAAATTTAAAATCATTGAAAGCCTTGAAAAATGTAAAAGGAAAATTTCGTAGAGTAACGTAAAAAAAAATTTTTTCTTTTTGTTTATTTTTGGAAACATTATTTTTGCTACCAACAAAAGTAATAAAACGAAAGTCTGAAAGCGAAAAACATACAGTTTAAATCTTGAAAGAATTCTGAGCAAAGATAAAAGCAAACTAATGTAACTGTGCAAGGAATAGAATGAAATGTAGCTATAAATAGTTGTGTAATTTAAATAACACATTAAATAAACACAAACTAAAATATCAACAGAAAGTCTTTCATATAATATGACAAAGATCAATGAACTCAAAACAAAAATATTATATGTTAAGTACATAAATCATAGCAATGCGAAAGTATAATGCAGTAAGCTGATTCAAATAAAGAACAAAAGCATATTGTAAAAAGCCAAAAAGTATATAATTGTGATATTAGTTCATCATAAAACAGAAATGGATTATATCTTTATGTGCATTATCCTTTTAATATATAAGTAAAGCAAAGCAAGGAAATAAAAACAAAAGAGAAGAAAGAAAAAAGCTCATTATTGTACATAAAATATTGCAATGCAACAAGATAATGCAATAAGTCTATCAAGGTAAAGAGCAGAAACATATTGTAACAAATATTAAATAGCTCAAATGTAAATAAAGTAATATCGAAACTAGTTCTAACTTTTTATCTCCCGCTCAGAACAAACTTTAATGCCATTTAAGCTGTTAATCGTATTAAAAAATTATGTAAATAAAGAAAAAAATTAAGAAATTCTCTTTTAAAAATGTTGCGGAATAGTTAACGCAAAATAATAGTGTGGAAATATAAAACAAAACATTAAAATATTCCTGTATCTGCTTAAAATTTAATGAATAGATTAAAAAACGAGAGAAAAAAAAATTGCGTAGTAAAGAAAGAAGTTAATAAACGTAGAGGAAAATCAATCAACTACATTGTATGTATGACATATTAATAATTGTAGATAATTGGTTGAGTTAAAAATTAAAATATTGCAATCAAAAAGGAATGTATTATTAATAATGTTAATCTACATATGACAGCCATGAAAGAACGTAATTGGAACAAGTAAATACCTCTCGTTTACCTTTTTACCTATCAGCTATGGTGATCTGATAAAACCTCGAGATATTAGGCTCGGCCAATGTCTCGAGCATTTCTAACGCTTCGCACATTGGTTCTTGTAGGTATACTGCATCATGCGGAAAAGCTTGAGAAGTAGGTGTTTGCATGACTACGACAATGCCAGACCACACACATCTTTGATGATCCCGCAAAAATTGTCAGAGCTTTGCTGGGAAGTTTTAATGCATCCACCATATATCACAGACCTTGCACCATCAGATTGCCATTTTTTCGGTCTCTGCAAAACTTTCTTAATGAAAAGATATTTACTTAAAAAAGGGACTGTCAAAATCACTTGGCCCAGCTTTTCGCCGATAATCCACAGAAGTTCTACACGGATGGCATAATGGCTCTACCCAAAAATGCCAAAAATTTATTGATAATAATGGGCCATATGTACTTAAATAAAATCCATTTCAAATAAAAGAAATATTCAATTGTAAAATGACTAAAAAGCGAAATAGGGCAAAATTTGACAGGGACAATTGTTTTTTGGGTAAATTTGTTTGTATTAAGTTGGCCGGCGTTACATTGGGTTCTAATGACTAAAATTCTTTGGTTATCGATTTATCGATAGTGCCCTCAGACCGGGGAACCAAACGCGTCCCCAGGGTTGCGGATAGGGGAAGACCTTTCTCGAAAGGTTCGCTGCGAATAACCAATAAGCAGCCGCGGACAATGGTCGGCAGTAAAGGGAGAGTCTCAGGACAAATACCTGAGTGTCAATGATCTTCACTGTGACATGACGAAATATATGGCGTCATCAATTATCCATATATCCTGGCAGTAGGTAAAATGCTATGGGAACGGAAACCCAGACAGAAAACCAAATCATGCAGGTCCACAAGGGGAACCAAATTACGGTGCAGGGGGTCGGATCCCCAGTACCGGCGGCAGAGGGTAGTGAGCGAGCAGGCTCCTGGCCGTCGTCATCCAGCGACTGCAATGTTATAGAAGTGGTGAACTTGGCTTCTGTAACAGATATAACTACAAGCAAACAGGACGCTAGCACGGAGAACCCTTTCAGGCAAAAACCGCTGTTGGCAAGAACACCGATTAAACAAGTCACCGATTGCGGGGGAAGCCAGAAAACCCCCGAAACACTGTCAAAGTCAACATCACAGGTTAAATCATCGGAGACAGACCACAGACGGACTAACGAACGAAAGAAGGCAGAGTGCGTTGTGCAACCTGGCATCATTGCGGCCTTTGGGCGCAGTAGAAGGACTATGCGCACCCCGGAGCGTCCAGTGCAAGACGTACACAATCCGGATCAAGCTGCGACACCAACAGAGGCCAGTGTAAGACTGGGGAGGGAGAAGTTTTGCCGTTGGCCAACGCCACTTCAAACGCGACCCAAGCGATAGAAGCAAAAGGGCTAGGAAACGGGGGCCTCTCCCAAGAGGTGACGCCAAATAACACAATCGCCCTTGACCGCGCCGAAGAGGAGCGGCTGCCTGCGAAGTGCAGAAAAACATAGGCAAGAGTGTCAAGAATGGCATTCTTGAACTGGAGGAGCTTTTTGGCCGCATAACGCACTACAGGCGGAGGTGGCTTGCAACCGAAAAGCACCAAAAAGACACGCTCTCCCTCGAGGCATCAGTGGGTCTTAGCAGCAGCAAAAGAATGGCCGGTAGCCCAATTGAAGGCGACCGTGAGAAAAGGAGGAAGGACGAGACCATAAACGAAGTTGACACTCCAGGCGAGGAGTTTCATGTGGTGCGAAACAAGGCAGCGAAAAAAGCGGCCAAAAAGCTACTCCTAGAAAAAACAGACAAAGAGCTCAACCACGAAAAAAACAGAGAACCCCCCGATATACCGCAGAAAACAAAAAGCAAACCGCGGTGCAAACCCTTGCGAGAGGCACTGCTTATCAAACCCACTAAGGGCCGAACCTACGCAGATGTCCTCCGTGAAATTAAAGGAGCGGTCAAGCCAGACGACACCAAAACTGCCATCAAAGCAGTTTGACCAACCCGGACCGGTGGCCTGCTGGTGGAATTCGGGCCAGAGGCCACAAACAAAGATGCATTCCGTGACGCGGTTCAAAAGGTTCTTGGAGATGCGGCAACGGTTGCCTAGCTCGAACCAATGGCCACCCTGGAAATCAGGGACCTCGACTGCGTCACGGACAAAGCTGAAGTAGAGGATGCCATTAGGAGAGAGTTCCCCAGCTTAAGTGAAGTCAAGGCAAGATTGACACGTGAAAACACAAGGGGGCAACGCATGGCTATTGTCGAACTAGCTGATAAAGACGCCCAGCAAATCCTGGCGAAGGGCAAAATTAAGATAGGTTGGGTGATCTGCAGGATACGGAGAAGAGCGATCCCTATCCGCTGCTTCAGATGCTTCGAATACGGACACACCGCGTATGGCTGTAGGGGACCCGACAGGAGATCTCTGTGCTACAAATGTGGTGAAACGGGGCACAAAAGGAAGGAGTGCACGAACGAGGCAAAATGCATTCTTTGCAAGGATGTTAAGCTAGCACCCGGTGACCTCAAACATGAGCCGGGGACAGGGAGATGCTGGGCTTTCAAGGAGGCCCTAACTAAAGCCAAATCGATACTCAAATGATCTGTATCCTGCAGGTCAATTTGCACCGAAGCGAAAACGCCCAGGACCTACTTGAGCAGTTTGCGAGGGATAAGAAAGCTGACCTCCTGTTGCTGAGCAAGCAACATCATAACAAGGACTCGCAAGCGTGGTACCCTGACAAATCTAGTACCTCGGCCATCTGGGTTCGAGACAGCGCCCGCCTTCAGGTGCAGGGCCATGGACGCGGGGATGGTTTTGTGTGGGTGCGGTGTTCAGGGATAACATATTTCAGTGTTTATCTGACGCCTAACGAGGCAATGCGATCCTTTCGAACCAAACTCGATGCCCTGGAGGACGCTGTCTCGAACACAGAGGGCCACATGCTGGTCGGGGGAGACTTCAACGCTAGAGCCATTGAATGGGGTATCCCACAATCCGACCCAAGGGGAAAGCAAATCTTGGACATCGCGGCCAGAACAACGCTTTTTGTCCTAAATACTGGTAACATCCCTACTTTCCGCCGCTGGGGTTGCGTAGGAACCATACCCGATGTGACACTCGCTTCGGAGTCCCTGGTACCTAGAGTACACAACTGGCGAGTACTAGAGACTACTCGGCTAGTGATCACCAGTATATAGCGGTTGAGATTCACGACAGTGCCACTCTGCGTGCATAGATGGACGTTGAGAGGTTCGCTGACGCGCTTACGGCTGGCGCACCGTTGCTGGGAGCTCCGCCAGGGAGTGGAGGGCCTACAGCCAAGGACTTGGTGAACTCAACTATGAGTATCATCGTGGCTGCTTGCGAGTCTTCCATGCCCCGTCGGAGACCCCGACACGGTAAGCCTCCAGTATACTGGTGGTCAAACGAGATCGCCGAACAAAGAAGCGAGTGTCACAAACTTCGACGAGAGGCCCAGCGGGCGCTAACACGGGAGGAGGCAGACACTAGGCTAGCAGCATACAGGTCCGGCAGGAAATATCTTCGCAAGCTTATTAACAAGAGCAAGGCCCGATGCTGGCAAGACCTCGTGGACGATGTAAATAGGGATCCGTGGGGCCTTGGCTACAAGCTGGTTATGGGGAAATTTGGTGCCCTACGGAAGCCTTGTGTACATGACACGGAAAAGATGGACGCGATAGTGCGGGGACTCTTCCCCGCCCATCCCGTCTGTATTGACGCTGTCCATGGTGTAACAGCAGTCGAGTGCCCACTCTTCACACAGCTGGAACTGGAGGAGGCAGTCCTGTCCCTGAAAGCGAGGAAGGCTCCAGGTCCAGATGGTGTTCCAGCTGAAGTTTTGCAGCTCGTCTATCACCATTGTCCTGACTTGCTGCTCAGCACATTCAACGCTTGCCTACGGGACGGGGTTTTCCCGGTACGATGGAAGGTGGCGAGGCTCGTGCTGCTCAGCAAGGGGAAGGGAAATCCCGAATCGCCGTCTGCATACCGCCCGTTATGCATGCTAGACACGGCTGGGAAAGTGCTAGAGAAACTCATCAAGGGAAGACTCACTGACGTGATTTGTGCTGCTAGGGACCTATCTCCTCGGCAGTATGGCTTTAGAGCAGGACGTTCTACCATTGATGCGATTGCAGAGGTGGTGAACGCGGTCTAAAAGGCAGAGGCATATAGTCGCGCCAAGCGACGGATCGTCCTGTTGGTGACACTCGACGTCAGGAATGCCTTCAACTCCGCTAGATGGCTGGATATTCTGGACACGCTGGAAAACTCTTCTCAAGTTCCAGAATATCTAATGCGGCTTTTGAGGAACTACCTTAAGGACCGAAGCCTGCTCACGACACGACACAGGGCCAACGAAGGATGGAAATTACATCGGGTGTTGCCCAGGGATCTATCCTTGGTCCGGACCTGTGGAACGTGTCTTACGACGGGCTACTGAGACTTGAGATGCCAGATGAGTCGCGCTTGGTCGGCTATGCGGATGATGTTGCGGCTCTGGTCGCCGGACGCACCGTTGAACAAGCGCAACTTAGGCTAGGTATGCTAATGCGCCGAGTGAGGGACTGGATGACTGCTCGCGGGCTCAGTTTAGCACTGGAGAAAACCGAAGTGGTCATCTTGACAAAAAAGAGAATCCCTAGAGTAAGGATGATCAGTATTGGAGATATACAAATCGAATCGAACCCAGCAGTGAAGTACCTGGGGCTACTGATCGACTCGAAGATGAGTTTCTCTGAGCAAATCAGGGCAACGGCTGAGAAGGCTGCTTCGGGAATATCGGCCCTGAGTCGACTTATGGCCAACGTAGGGGGACCCAGCCCATCAAGAAGACGCCTCTTGATGAGTGCTGTAGGGTCAGTGCTACTGTACGGAGCAGAGGTATGGGGCGACGCTCTCAGCAAGGAGGTATACCGAAAACGATTGGCACAGGTACAGAGAAGAGGAGCACTGAGAATTGCATCTTCGTATCCAACAGTCTCCGACTCGGCGGTGAGAGTGATTGCAGGCGTGGTACCTGTCGCCCCCCTTTCTAGAGAGCGCCACACTATTTACCTGCGCCGAAATGAGGATGCGAGGGAGATGGTTGTCCGCGAGGAGAGACAACGCTCGCTCAACGATTGGCAGCAGTCTTGGAGGAATTGCACGAAGGGAAGGTGGACTGCGCGCCTCCTCCCGGATGTGAGACCGTGGCTTAATCAAGGCACGGTGAGACTGACGTCTATCTGACCCAGCTTTTGAGCGGGCATGGGTGTTTTCGGTCTTACCTGCACAAGACCGGCAAGTCACGGTCTCCCGATTGTCGGTTTTGCCCAGGAGAGGAGGACAATGCCTGTCACACATTTTTTGCGTGTACCAAATGGGCCAGGCTGCGGAGGGAACTCTACAGAGAGACGGGAGAGCTCACCCCGGATAATATATTTGCGGTAATGCTCGAATCAGTTGACAAATGGAACCAGGTGGCACATTATGCTCGGGCAGTCCTAAAAGATAAAAGGGACTCGCAGCAGCCGGAGGTGCTTGGGCTGGGGGATCGCTCTTCTGGCATTTCCTCTTTCCCTCTTCCCTCCCGCTAGGAAAGGGACTCCCCAGTTTGAAGGCGCCCTACGGCGTAACAAAACGAGACCTGGCCCGAAGTAATGTGTCAAACGGTTCCAGGCTAGGTTCTCAGATTGACAGGGGAAGTTTAATGGGTAGTCCAAGGGTATCCTCCATGGGAGTCCCACACTGCTAGACTCGGCGGGCGTAAATGCCTTCACCTCCCTACCACAAAAAAAAATGACTAAAATTCTATTGTTTTATATTCACACGCTTAGTTTGCTTTAGTGTAGTTTGAAATTAACTTAGTTTCATGTTTATTTGCGTTGGGAAATTGACGTTCGCATGTAAATTATATTTTATATTTGTTTAGTGCGTTTTATTTATTTCGTTTATTCTTTAATATAATACTTTTTAAGAATTATTATCCAGATGTCTATTCATTAAGATATGTAGCTAGATGTATGTTTTTGCTACCTCTTTTGATTGCGTTTAACTTAAGCCTTATTTGTGAAATACTTCTTCTTGTTCTTCTTCTTCTTAGCACTACAGCCTCTCTCGGACCATCGCTTCTTGCAAATAGTGCCTCCAACTGTCTTGGTCCATTGACCGCGTCCTCCAATTTTGAAATCCGAGCAGTGATAAACTGTCTTCATCGACCGCCGTAGACGGTCCCAAGCCCGTTTGAGAAAGGAGGAGGGAACCCCTTGTTTCCCCAACCAATAGCTTCCATGATTGCTCATCCCAAACCCCCCAATTAAATGGTAGTAAATACTATCGGGATCGCACATTGGGTTTACTGGTTCCCCAATAATGGGACATTAAATGCCGAGAAATGCTTATAACTGTAAATACATCTACAGCTCTGCTACTAAATCCTACTTGCACCTCCTGTGTGGGGACGTAAGAGGGCGAAGGCAAACCTTCCGCGCGTGATAACGAAATCGAAGTAATAGCCATGCCGCCGGAATGGAGGTTGGGCGACGGGCCAACTTCCCGTTCCAGAAAAAGCTAAAATGTTTCGAAACCTGCAGATAGGCCTTGGAATGGATTGGGCTCACGGCAACGACCTCGCAAAGGAAAAAAGGACTATGGCATTGGGTCCTGGAATGTCAGATCACTCAATTACCCTGGCGCTGTTAAGGACGTTTTACAGCCTGCAGGGGGAATGCCGGTCGACAAGAGCTCTCTTGGAGGCTAGCATTCTTTGGGGAGTTCCGCCCCCACGTACCCGAGGAAACTCCGCAGGGGGAATGCCGGTCGACAAGACCACTTTTGGAGGCTAGCATTCTTTGGGGAGTTCCGCCCCCACGTACCCGAGGAAATTCCCGCAGGGAGAAAGCCGGTCGACAAGAACATTCTTGGAGGCTAGCATTCTTTGGGGAGTGCCGCCCCCACGGACCCGAGGATATGGGGGGTGCTGTGAGGTTCCCTCTTATTGTATCTGGATTACGCTTTGGACAACTAACTGGAATTGACGCTTTGGGCTGGCGGATGTGATGGTTTGGACCTAGTTGCTTTGCACAGTAGCGCCGAGGTGAAACTCGTGTGTGAACGGCTCCAATTCAACTATCATACCGTCTCCGTCCCGGTAAAACCTTGGCAGGCCTCGGAGTACGTTCGAAGCTCGCACCATTGGGTTGGTGGTGTAGGTTCGGTTGAGACGGACTCCCGATTAGCGCTGGTCTGGTTCTGAGCACTTGTCCCCATAAGGGCTTGTGCCAACCCTCGCATGGCCTCCCTGCTCTGCAAAGATAACCATGGGACCAAAAAGGCGACTACACACACGAACGGAGATAGCGGCTCCGAGGGGGGACCCAATAAAATGGAGCAAAAAAATGAAACCACAAGCAAATAGGACGCTAGCACGGATAACCCTTTCAGGCAAAAACCGCTGTTGGCAAGAACACCGATTAAACAAGTCACCGATTGCGGGGGGAGGCAGCAAACCCCAGAAACACTGTCAAAGTCAACATCACAGGTTAAATCATCGGAGACAGACCACAGACGGACTAACGAACGAAAGAAGGCAGAGTGCGTTGTGCAACCTGGCATCATTGCGGCCTTTGGGCGCAGTAGATGGACTATGCGCACCCCGGAGCGCCCAGTGCAAGACGTACACAATCCGGATCAAGCTGCGACACCAACGGAGCCAGTGAAAGACTGGGGGAGGGAGAAGTTTTGCCGTTGGCCGACGCCACTTCAAACGTGACCCAAGCGATAGAAGCAAAAGGGCTAGGAAACGGGGGCCTCTCCCAAGAGGTGGCGCCAAATAACACAATCGCCCTTGACCGCGCCGAAGAGGAGTGGCTTACTCGGAAAGCACCAAAAAGACACGCTCTCCCTCGAGGCATCAGTGGGTCCTAGCAGCAGCAAAAGAATGGCCGGTAGCCCAATTGAAGGCGACTGTGAGAAAAGGAGGAAGGACGAGACCATAAACGAAGTTGACACTCCAGGCGAGGAGTTTCATGTGGTGCGAAACAAGGCAGCGAAAAAAGCGGCCAAAAAGCTGCTCCTAGAAAAAACAGACAAAGAGCTCAACCACGAAAAGAACAAAGAACCCTGCGATATACCGCAGAAAACAAAAAGCAAACCGCGGTGCAAACCCTTGCGAGAGGCACTGCTTATCAAACCCACTAAGGGCCGAACCTACGCAGATGTCCTCCGTGAAATTAAAGGAGCGGTCAAGCCAGACGACACCAAAACTGCCATCAAAGCAGTTCGACCAACCCGGACCGGTGGCTTGCTGGTGGAATTCGGGCCAGAGGCCACAAACAAAGATGCATTCCGTGACGCGGTTCAAAAGGTTCATGGAGATGCGGCGACGGTTGCCTCGCTCGAACCAATGCCCACCCTGGAAATCAGGGACCTCGACTGCGTCACGGACAAAGCTGAAGTAGAGGATGCCATTAGGAGGGAGTTCCCCAGCTTAAGTGAAGTCAAGGCAAGATTGACGCGTGAAAACACAAGGGGGCAACGCATGGCTATTGTCGAACTAGCTGATAAAGACGCCCAGCAAATCCTGGCGAAGGGCAAAATTAAGATAGGTTGGGTGATCTGCAGGATACGGAGAAGAGCGATCCCTATCCGCTGCTTCAGATGCCTCGAATACGGACACACCGCGTATGGCTGTAGGGGACCCGACAGGAGATCTCTGTGCTACAAATGTGGTGAAACGGGGCACAAAAGGAAGGAGTGCAAGAACGAGGCAAAATGCATTCTTTGCAAGGATGCTAAGCTAGCACCCGGTGACCTCAAACATGAGCCGGGGACAGGGAGATGCCGGGCTTTCAAGGAGGCCCTAATTAAAGCCAAATCGATACTCAAATGATCCGTATCCTGCAGGTCAATTTGCACCGAAGCACAAACGCCCAGGACCTACTTGAGCAGTTTGCGAGGGATAAGAAAGCTGACCTCCTGTTGCTGAGCGAGCAACATCATAACAAGGACTCGCAAGCGTGGTACCCTGACAAAACTAGTACCTCGGCCATCTGGGTTCGAGACAGCGCCCGCCTTCAGGTGCAGGGCCATGGACGCGGGGATGGTTTTGTGTGGGTGCGGTGTTCAGGGATAACATATTTCAGTGTTTATCTGACGCCTAACGAGGCAATGCGATCCTTTCGAACCAAACTCGATGCCCTGGAGGACGCTGTCTCGAACACAGAGGGCCACATGCTGGTCGGGGGAGACTTCAACGCTAGAGCCATCGAATGGGGTATGCCACAATCCGACCCAAGGGGAAAGCAAATCTTGGACATGGCGGCCAGAACAGCGCTTTTTGTCCTAAATACTGGTAACACCCCTACTTTCCGCCGCTGGGGTTGCGTAGGAACCATACCCGATGTGACACTCGCTTCGGAGTCCCTGGTACCTAGAGTACACAACTGGCGAGTACTAGAGGACTACTCGGCTAGTGATCACCAGTATATAGCTGTTGAGATTCACGACGGTGCCACTCTGCGTGCATATGCCCAAACTTCAATCCTCGGATGGAGGACTGGGAGGATGGACGTCGAGAAGTTCACTGACGCGCTTACGGCAGGCGCACCGTTGCTGGGAGCTCCGCCAGGGAGTGGAGGGCCTACAGCCAAGCACTAGGTGTAATCAACTATGAGTACCATCATAGCTGCTTGCGAGTCTTCCATGCCCCGCCGGAGACCCCGACATGGTAAGCCTCCAGTATACTGGTGGTCAAACGAGATCGCCGAACAAAGAAGCGAGTGTCACAAACTTCGGCGAGAGGCCCAGCGGGCGCGAACCCGGGAGGAGGCAGATACTAGGCTAGCAGCATACAGGTCCGGCAGGAAATATCTTCGCAGGCTTATTAACAAGAGCAAGGCCCGATGCTGGCAAGACCTCGTGGACGATGTAAATAGGGATCCGTGGGGCCTTGGCTACAAGCTGGTCATGCGGAAACTTGGTGCCCTACGGAAGCCTTGTATACATGACGCGGAAAAGATGGACGCGATAGTGCGGGGACTCTTCCCCGCCCATCCCGTCCGTGTTGACGCTGTCCATGGTGTAACAGCAGTCGAGTGCCCACTCTTCACACAGCTGAAACTGGAGGAGGCAGTCCTCTCCCTGAAAGCGAGGAAGGCTCCAGGTCCAGATGGTGTTCCAGCTGAGGTTTTGCAGCTCGTCTATCACCATTGTCCTGACTTGCTGCTCAGCACATTCAACGCTTGCCTACGGGACGGGGTTTTCCCGGTACGATGGAAGTTGTCGAGGCACGTGCTGGTCAGCAAGGGGAAGGGAAATCCCGAATCGCCGTCTGCATACCGCCCGTTATGCATGCTAGACACGGCTGGGAAAGTGCTAGAGAAACTCATCAAGGGAAGACTCACTGACGCGATTCGTGCTGCTGGGGACCTATCTCCTCGGCAGTACGGCTTTAGAGCAGGACGTTCTACCATCGATGCGATTGCAGAGGTGGTGAACGCAGTCCAAAATGCAGAGGCATATAGTCGCACCAAGCGACGGATCGTCCTGTTGGTGACACTCGAAGTCAGGAATGCCTTCAACTCCGCTAGATGGGTGGATATTCTGGATACGCTGGAAAACTCTTTTCAAGTTCCAGAATATCTAATGCGGCTTTTGAGGAACTACCTAAAGGACCGAAGCTTGCTCTACGACACGACACACGGCCAACGAAGGATGGAAATTACATCGGGTGTTGCCCAGGGATCTATCCTTGGTCCGGACCTGTGGAACGTGTCTTACGACGGGCTACTGAGACTTGAGATGCCAGATGAGTCGCGCTTGGTCGGCTATGCGGATGATGTTGCGGCTTTGGTCGCCGGACGCACCGTTGAACAAGCGCAACTTAGGCTAGGTATGCTAATGCGCCGATTGAGGGACTGGATGACTGCTCGCGGGCTCAGTTTAGCACTGGAGAAAACCGAAGTGGTCATCTTGACAAAAAAGAGAATCCCTAGAGTAAGGATGATCAGTATTGGAGATATACAGATCGAATCGAAGCCAGCGGTGAAGTACCTGGGGCTACTGATCGACTCGAAGATGAGTTTCTCTGAGCAAATCAGGGCAACGGCTGAGAAGGCTGCTTCGGGAATATCGGCCCTGAGTCGACTTATGGCCAACGTAGGGGGACCCAGCCCATCAAGAAGACGCCTCTTGATGAGTGCTGTAGGGTCAGTGCTAATGTACGGAGCAGAGGTATGGGGCGACGCTCTCAGCAAGGAGGTATACCGAAAACGATTGGCACAGGTACAGAGAAGAGGAGCACTGAGAATTGCATCTTCGTATCCAACAGTCTCCGACTCGGCGGTGAGAGTGATTGCAGGCGTGATACCTGTCGCCCTCCTTGCTAGAGAGCGCCGCGCTATTTACCTGCGCCGAAACGAGGATGTGAGGGAGATGGTTGTCCGCGAGGAGAGACAACGCTCGCTCAACTATTGGCAGCAGTCTTGGAGGAATTGCACGAAGGGAAGGTGGACTGCGCGCCTCATCCCGGATGTGAGACCGTGGCTAAATCGAAGGCATGGTGAGACTGACTTCTATCTGACCCAGCTTTTGAGCGGGCACGGGTGTTTTTAGTCTTACCTGCACAAGATCGGCAAGTCACGGTCTCCCGATTGTCGGTTTTGCCCAGGAGAGGAGGACAATGCCTGTCACACATTTTTTGCGTGTACCAAATGGGCCAGGCTGCGAAGGGAACTCTACAGGGAGACGGGAGAGCTCACCCCGGATAATATAGTTGCGGTGATGCTCGAATCGGTTGACAAATGGAACCAGGTGGCACATTATGCTCGGGCAGTCCTAAAATATAAAAGGGACTCACAGCAGCCGGAGGCACTGGGGCTGGGGGATCGCTCTTCTGGCAATTCCTCTTCCCCCCTCCCCTCCCGCTAGGAAAGGGACTCCCCAGCTTGAAGGCGCCCCACGGCGTAACAAAATGAGACCTGGCCCGAAGTAATGTGTCAAACGGTTCCAGGCTAGGTTCTCAGATTGACAGGGGAGGTGTTTAGTGGGTAGTCCAAAGGTATCCTCCATGGGAGTCCCACACTGCCAGACTCGGCGGGCATAAATGCCTTCACCTCCCTACCACAAAAAAAAAAAAAACAAAAAAAAAAGGACGTTTTACAACAGGCCAGTCAATATCAACTAAAAATACTGGCAATCCAGGAAACGAATTGGACTGGAAATGACATTCAAGACATGAGATCGCACACAATATTCAAAAGTGGGAAGCCTACTGGAAAACGAGAATTCGGAGTGGCCTTCATTGTGGATAGGGAGTTCAAATCGCACGTTATTGATTTTAAGGCAGTCAATGAGATACTACACTTATCTCATTTTTTAGACCAAGGATTTGGTCAATCTGTGAAGCCTTAAGTGGACAGCAACTAAAGATTGCATGATTGCTTAATTTTACTCAAACTTACTCAAATGCTCATTCAGTGGAAAGATAAAATGTTATTATTCATGTGGGTACGCGTTATTGTTATTTTTATTGTTTAAATTGTTCGAGTTATAAACTGTATTATATTACCATAACAACGGGCACGCGTTTGCTTGCTCGCTATTAAGTTTTCATTTTGCTTATTTGTGTTTAATGTTTACTTGTAATATTTAGTGTTTTGCATGTTAGCTGACTGAATTATTATATCTTTCATAAATTGTACGTTGCGTTTGAATCGTTAAGGAGTTTTTTTGAGTGATCTTTAGATTAGATTTTGGATATACAAATGAAGAATATGAATTGAAGATATTAGATGTTAATATTATATTTTGATTAATTAAATGTTCAATATGATTATTTGATTTTAAAACTGATCTTATTTGATGGACAGTATGAGTAGGAATAATACTTAATGTTGATATTATATTTTAGTTATTAAAATGATCAATATAATTATTTGATTTTTTTTAGAAGACTAATTTAGTTTGATAGACTGTGTAAGTAGCCTTAATTTTTATATTTGAATATTGATATTATCTTTTTGTTATTTGAACAATTAATATTATTTTATTTATCCTTTTTAAGAAGACTGGTCTATAATGTTTAGTATGAGTAGCACGAACACTATATATATTTGGAAGGCTGATCTAGTTTGATAGACAGTACTAGTAGCAAGGGTATCATGCAGGAAATGAGTGGTTTTGGATATCGGCTGGAAAGATATATTTTTAAGCCCATTTAAATTTGCTACACAATGCGCTTCCTTGTGGTCTCTGCAAAACTGATATCCTACCGGCTGCGCCATTTTTTTTACATAATCAGTATACCCTATGTATACTGGTATGAACTGGGTGATTTGATGTGTATCCTATATACACCATCAAGGCCCCCGGGGAGAGAGCTCTCTGTACGACACTTACCTGCTACTAAACCATCCAAACTAGAACAACACCCGCAGGGGAATGCCGGTCGACAAGAGCACTCTTGGAGGCTAGCATTCTTTCGGGAGTTCCGCCCCCACGTACCCGAGGAAATTCCCGCAGGGGGAATGCCGGTCGACAAGAGCACTCTTGGAGGCTAGCATTCTTTGGGGAGCGCCGCCCCATGGAGCCAAGGATATGGGAGTCGCCATGAGGTTCCCTCCTGGGATGACAGGTAACGACTCTGATTGGATCTGGACTACGCTTTGGACAACGAACTGGAATTGATGCTTTGGGCAGGCGGATGTGATGGTTTGGACCTAGTAGCTCGTTTGTGAATGGCTCCAATTCAACTATCATACCGTCTCCGTCCCGGTGAAACCTTGGCAGGCCTCGGAGTACGTTCGAAGTTCGCACCCTTGGGTTGGTGGTGTAGGTTTGGTTGAGACCGACTCCCGTTTAGCGCTGGTGTGGCTCTGAGCACTTGTCCCCATAAGGGCTTGTGCCAACCCTCGTATGGCCTCCCTGCTCTGCAAAGATAACCATGGGACCAAAAAGGCGACTACACACACGAACAGGGATAGTGGCTCCGAGGGGGGGACCCAACAAAACTGGAGCAACCAAAATCAAAAGGCCAAAAAAAAACCCAAGAAAAAGAAGCAAAAAATAAGTAGGTTTCCTCTCCGTATGGTTTTGTTTTGTGACGCGTTTGAAAACGGGCATGTATTGGTGGCTGAAGATTGTAGATGAGCGTAATCCATCCGGAGACCCGCGACCGAAATCCTCTCCGATCTAGCTGGCCGACAAGCAGCCCCCGCGTGAATGGGTTACGGTGCACGGATTGGTTGACCGGTTGGTACCATCCGTTGGCACTTCTCAGACTTAACGTCTAGAACCGATGAGAAGTCGGTTCCTCGTTCGGACGTAGACTTAAAATCATTACAAATGGCGCCCAACGTGGGGCCCAAAACATCCTAAGGGGATAAAAGATTCGCGTCTTCTGACGAGTTGGTCCTTTACGGAGGATGTAAGGTACTTTGGTACTCGAGCCTCATAAACAGGAGCAGTGGAGTTGTGTGATACACACTAGTAGTCGCTTCACGTGAATTGTAGCTTCCGCTCTCCTTTGTTTGATTTTTTTGTCGCGACAGAATCCTTCCGATGTGTTGTCCCAAGCTAACACCTGTAAGGACCTTCTATTTTCTTGATGGAACTGTCAGCCCGATGGGGTTTCTCCTGTCAGCCTGGACTCTCAAGAAAATAGAAGGCTACCTTGCCTTTATGTCGCGGAAAGATTCTACTTATTTCGTATGCGTGATAGACGAGTGGTATCGGTTCAACGTTCGGTGGCGTATGCTGGAGTTACAGAGCCCGGAATGCTCATACGCGTCGGGAATTTTGACCGCGTACAAAACCGTTACGGTAGCTCTACCACTTGTCTCGTCGAGTCATTTAACGTAGTTTAGAGACGGTTTTTGTAATGTATGTGGGTATGGGGTTAAATTTTGTAAATCGACCGAAAGCACCCTTTCTTTGGCAGACTACCACGCACTTTCATTTCCCTTTGGAGGAGTCGACTGCTGGAAAGGAAAGTATATATGAAATAAATTTTTTTTGCCTATTGTACGTAAATAGCTCGCCACTATCGGCCACTAAATTATTTTTAAGTTCTTTAGTCATATTAGATAGTTACATTTTTCTTTCTTTTTCAGCAAGACATAGCACCAACCACACACAGCAAAGACGAACATGGCAACGAAGCGGACCCCAGATAAGCGTTGGACCAGATCCAAAACGGTCCAACCAGCTAACTGCGGGGTCTGCTTTGAAGACGTAGTGGAGGGCGTACACAGCGTGCGATTGGAGTGCGGACACCTTTTCCATCGTGCCTGTGTCCAACAGCTCCTCCTAACGTCCGAGCTTTGCCCACTATGCTGGCGACCCATAGAGCGGAACGCCCGTCTCAACGCGTGGAGCAGTGGCGAAAGGGGTCCCAGACGCCGAACCACCCCAATCACTGATGGACTTGCAAGGAGCCGTAGGCGGGGAAGTTCCTGCTGCAGTTGTCGCGGCCGAGGTCACAACTGCGCCTTCCACCCACTCCATTGACACCCTCGTGGCGTTAATGCGAGATATGACTGAGAGGATCGGCAACTTGTAGGGAAGGCTCCAGAACCTCCCGATGAGCCAACCACCCAGCCGCCTGAGGACTCCAATTGGCTGGGAGCCCAATCCCAGTGTGGCTGTGCCCCACTCTCGACCAGCTGATCAATGGACCCTACCTCCAAGGAACTCGGGAATGGACCCCAGAGCTCCCGAGTATCGACCACGACACAGCACCGCACCTCCGTTGGAACCTCCAGTCCCCGAGGCAGTCCCTTACAACAGGTCAATCGAAGATGCGATTTCCCCCGGGAACGCATTGACACCTTTCCGAGACCCGACGCCTCGTATCATGGAGAGTTGGCGCCTGAACTTCACGGGTTTCAACGCGCTGATATCGGCGGAGCGGTTCCTTTTCAGGATTCAGGCGTTAGTATCCAGCACCCTGGGAGGTGATTTCTTGGCCTTCCTCCGGCATGCACATCTTTTGTTCAGCGGAGATGCTTCCGACTGGTACTGGAGTTTTAAGGAGTCGACGCCACGTCCCACTCGGGATTCGTTCAGTGCAGCCTTCCGCAATCGATTTGATGACGGCTTCACTGAAAGAGAACTAAGGAAACAGATAAAGAAACGGAAACAAGGCGCTCACGAACCGTTCGACCAGTACTACACAAGTATAGTGAGATTGAGCACTCGCTTGCGAACAACCATGCCCGAGGACGAACTGGTGGAAATTATCAGAGAGAATATGCGTTGGGAGCTTCAGAACAGCCTTCTGCATTTTCCCATAAACACCATACAGGGATTACGCCTCCATGCCTGTAGGCAAGAACAACCGGATAAGCGGCGAGGTACCTTCCGTCCACAATCTCGCATAACGGGACTAAACCCCCGAAATCATCACACCGCGGAGTTGATGGCAGCAGACCACCTACTTGCTGACCCAGTACCAGTACCGAGGAACAGAGCACCACAGGAGCTTGAGGACCCAGCAATGATTGATCGACCATCCCTTGAAGCAATTACAAGCCCGATGGTCTGTTGGAACTGCCGACAAGCGGGGCATCGGTTCTATGCATGTCCAGCGGAACCGACGCTCTTCTGTTACCGATGCGGGAAGGCAGACACTTACGCACCTGATTGCGCAAATTGCAAATTGCGAAAAAACTTGCCAGCGAGTGCGGCGACCACCCGTCGGCACTCCTAAGACCCGGACGAACCAAGGCTGACCCCATCACTAGCTATGACCAAGCCCCAGACATGACTCCCATTCTGCTGACTCGCACCGCCAAACGCAGTTCTCCCGAAGTTCCACAACCGACGCCATCCTTTGTCGAGGCGGACGCGCAGGGAAACGATAGCGAGGCGAAGGTTCCTTGGCATGTCAAACCCTTCCACGTCAGGAGGAGTTGGCTACAACTGTCCCACCGCGAAGAAAGCGAGCCACGCGTCGGATGCGGAGTTTCTGGAGAAAGGTCAGGCAGTCGAGGAAGGTGCTGAAGGACATACACTTAGACGAATTATTGAGGGATGAAGTTCGACCATATGCGTCAGTACACCTCCTGCAAAAACGTTTGTCAGGTTTAGTCGATACGGGAGCCAGTGTGAATTGCATATCAGCCGATTTTGCAGGGGAGGCACTGGCAATGCACGCGGACCAAATCCACCATTTTACCACCTGGTTAAGCACGGCGGACGGAACTCGTCACTCTGTAGTGGGAAAAATTAGGACGGATGTCACCTTTAAGGGAGTAACTAAACCTCTGGAATTTTACATCATACCTCAATTAACCCAGAATCTTTATCTAGGGGTGGATTTCGTTCGAAAATTTAACTTGGCCCCGGCACTGTTTTCCGGCACGACCTTGGAGCTCGTCACCACTGTTCCTGACCAAACTCAAACCACTCACTTATTACGACATACACTGGATGTGAATCAACAACTGTGACTTGACTCGGCTATATCGGCTTTTCCACCGCATGAGAAGGAAGGTCTCGGGCGGACGGCACTGGTGTTACACACTTTAGATGTGGGGGATGCTAAACCCATAAAACAGAGACATTTTGCCATATCTCCGGCGAAGGAAAAGTTGTTATATGCCGAAGTTGATCGAATGCTAGCATTAGGCGTGATCGAAGAATCGCAGAGCGCGTGGGTTTCCCCAGTCACCTTAGTTGTCAAGCCGAACAAGGTCCGGCTATGCTTAGATGCCAGACGCTTGAACGCCGTCACTGTCAAAGACGCATACCCTCTACCGTTGATTGAAGACATTTTGAGTCGGTTGCCTAAAGCCCACTTCATCACGAGCTTAGACCTCAAGGACGCCTTCTGGCAAATTCCTTTAGACCCTGACTCAAAGGAGAAAACAGCCTTCACAGTCCCAAGTCGGCCCCTGTATCAATTCATGACCATGCCATTCGGATTGTGCAATGCCCCTCAAACAATGACGTGGCTTATGGATAACGTGATACCAACTCATTTACGGCACCAAGTTTTCGTGTACTTGGACGATCTGCTGCTTATAACCGAGACCTTTAACGAACACATCGACCTGCTGCAGGAGGTGGCTCTACACATCCGGAGGGCAGGGTTAACCATCAACATACAGAAGAGTCAGTTCGTGATGACGGAGGTGAAGTTTTGGGTCACATCATTGGGCATGGCAATATCAAAACCGACCTGGACAAGACTCAAGCGATTGACGTTTTTCAATTACCCAAGACCACCAAGCAATTACGCCGATTCCTAGGCTTATGCGGATGGTACCAGCGTTTCGTACGTGACTATGCCACCATTACCACTCCTTTGACCGACATGCTGCGTAAGGGATGGAAGTTCGTCTGGGAAGAGCCCAGCTTGCGAGCCTTTGAAGAGCTAAAGAAGAGTCTGACAACACCCCCGTACTGCACAGCCCGGACTTTGACAAACCGTTCTCAATCCATTGTGACGCGAGTCAACATGGGGTGGGAGCAGTCTTAGTCCAGATTGCACCAGACGGCGAGGAGAGTTTATAGCCTTTATGTCCCACAAGCTGAACCAGGCCCAGCGGAACTACACGGTCTGGGAGCAGGAATGCCTGGCGGCTGTGCTGGCAGTGAAACGTTTTCGAGCATATGTAGAAGGACATCCTTTTGAAATCGTTACTGATCATGCGTCACTG
This sequence comes from Odontomyia ornata, assembly GCA_963969285.1. Taxonomy (NCBI): domain Eukaryota; kingdom Metazoa; phylum Arthropoda; class Insecta; order Diptera; family Stratiomyidae; genus Odontomyia; species Odontomyia ornata. The sequence continues at coordinate 232,309,099 of OZ017740.1, read as the reverse complement.
AAATGGCTGATGAGCCAAACTGATCTCCACGGCCGCTTGGCCAGATGGGCTTTGAAATTACAGGCGTTTGACTTCACGATAAGACACCGCAAGGGAAGTCAGCACGTCGTACCGGACACACTATCAAGGATGTTCGCCCCTGAAGGAGCCTAGTTGGCCCAGGCGGACGACAGCCGCCTATGGATCGACTTGGACCATCCCGCTTTCAAGTCAGCATGTTATATCCAGCTGATGAATACGATTCAGTACCAGTTGCCACAGCTGCCAGAACTACGGGTGACGGAAGGATTTATATACAAGCGGACGAGACACGCCTCCGGAGACCCCATTCAAGAAGAGGAACAGTGGAAGTTATGGGTGCCCGAAGAACTGACATGCGAATTGATTAAGCGGGCTCATGACCACCCATTGAGTGCACACGGTGGTTATGGTCGTACGATTCGGTGACTGAAGACTTACTTCTTTTGGCCTAAGATGGCGCAGCAAGTGAAAAAGTACGTAGCCGCTTGTGAGCTGTGCAAATGTACTAAAGCGCCCAATTCCGTTCTTCGGCCCCCGATGGGAAAATTCGAACTACCGGAGCGGGTGTTCCACCGCCTGTATATAGATTTCATCGGTCCGTACCCTCGCTTGACTTCGGGATACACGGGAGCTGTCGTGGTCCTGGACCACTTGTCCAAATTTCCGATTGTGGAACCTCTTCGAAACCTGCACACCGGCCCCATAGTCAGTTTTCTGGAAAATCGCGTTTTCCATATATTTGGAGTACCGGAGAAGCTGGTCTCCGACAACGGAGTTCAGTTCACCTCGTCTAGATTTTGGGAATTAATGGAGAAGTATGGCATTACGCATCAGCGGACTGCCGTTTATTCCCCGCAAGCCAATGCATCCGAGCGGTTGAACCGCACCCTCATAGCCGCCATTCGGGCCTACGTCCAACCGGATCAGAAGGATTGGGACCGCAGGATTTCCGCCATCACCTGTGCCCTGCGTTCGTCTTATCACTCCACCACAGGCATCTCCCCATACTTTGCCATGTTCGGCCAGCATATGATTTGCCACGGAAACTCATACCGGCTATTGCGGCAGTTGAAAGGGTTGAAAGACCCAAAAGTGGTGCTGGAGCCGCACGAGAAACTCCAAATTCTATGAGAACAAATCCGGGAGAGGATTGAAGGCAGTAGACGGGTGGGGGAGGAGCGGTACAATCTGCGATACCATCCTTCTGGCTTCAAGGCAGGCGACGAAATCTACCGACGGAATTTTAGACAAAGTGAAGCAGGTCGGAACTACACTGCCAAGCTAGACAAGAAGTTCGTGAAGTGTCGAGTCTTACAAGTTTTAAGTCCCACGCGGTACCTCATTGCGGACATGTCCGGAAGGGAGCTGGGAGTTTACCATGCCAAAGACCTACGACGCTGAGAGAAAAAAAAAAAGAAAAAAAAAACGTCATAGGGCCAAGCAGCGTTTCCTTCAGTCTCCCCATGCCTGGTAGGCATCGTGGACACTGCCCTGTAATGAATCATGCGACGCCGCTGGTGACCACTAGTAACACACTTTGCTGCTAGGTGGCTTGTCATTTCACGTTGGTTGCGACCAGCGCACATCCCACGTCAATTTTGTCGTAGGATGTCAACAGGATTTGACAGCCACATGGGAGTGAAGTGTGGAAGTAGTGGCCACCACCCATGAGGAAGTCCCGCAGTATGCCGACAGTTCGGTCGAATTCAACCCAACCAAATGATGGTGAGTATTGGCAACTCGAATGAATATACCGACGTCATACACTATAATACACTACCCATTTATTGCCCGAACCCAGTGTACAACTTGAATGTGAGTGAGAATATTCGTGGGCAGGCTAATCCAGACAGAACACCGAGCGCCGCTTCTAATACGGTATATGCAGCCAAAGCGGTGCCAACAAGCATGAATAGGTTTAACAATAACAGGAAGAAGAACTTTCCTACAAAATGGTCATCCCAGATATCCATCGACTATTTAAAAGTAGTGGTAAATTTATCAGAAATTGGAATTGGTAAGTCGGCGAATGCAAAGTCTGTTTTTCCGCTTCGAATTAAAATAACGTTTTTTGTAATAGTTAAACTAACCGCGGATATCATCAATCAATCCATGCAGAGAACGGAACTAGATCTACGAGGATACAAAACACCGCAAATAGAAAATTTGGGAGCTACACTGGACCAATTCGATACAATAGACTTCTCTGATTATGATCTACGCAAACGTGATGGATGTTCGTATTTGCCTAGATTAAAGTGCCTGCTATTAAACAACAACCGGATAATACAAATGGACGATTACTTGCATGAATATATCCCCAATTTGGAGTCAGTAGTTCTTACTGGGAACAATATTCAAGAGTTGGGCGATTTGGAACCACTTATGCACCTCAAAAAGCCGGAAACCTTGTGCTTGCTTGTAAACCCCGGATCTACAAAGCCATATTACAGTGAGTATGTTGCATACCAGTTAAATCCGATTTAATCTGAGGGACATATAAATTAAACAACGGTAAAAGGTAGAAAATTTTTCTTTTAGAAGACGTTTGATTATGTAGATAACTGTCTATTAATCACAGAGTTCTGTACAGTTTTAAAGTTCGGCATAAAATAGAGTAATCGTAACCCAACTGACAAGGGGTTGTCGTTTTCCCTGATCTTTGTCGTCAATTGGTTACATGGACCAATCAAAGCAAAATTGTCTCAAGGCAGATTTTAACTTGTAATTGTAAATTTCTCATAGAAAGCAGCGCAAATCGCAGTTAAACAAGTCAAAAATTATGTTCTATTGCAATGTCGTATTACTTTATTATATATAATAACTAAAATTTTAGTTTTAAACAATTAGTAAGAGATAAGGAATCTTATGCACAAACTTCATTGACGTGTGTGTATAATGAAATAAGACAATTTACTTTTCTTTTTTTCTATTAAAAACCCATTTCGGATATTGTAAACTAGATTAACTACATTAAAATCATTAGTTTAAAGTCAGTTGAAGATAAGCTGCTAGGATATAAAATATTAACACACTCCGAAAATGATCTTATGAAGTCAAACAGGAAAGAATGGAATTGCTCTCTATGTCTAACTTTAGGGAATATTGCTTACAATTTTTACGGAATCCAATGTTTTTTTTGTGGTAGGGAGGTGAAGGCATTTACGCCCGCCGAGTCTGGCAGTGTGGGACTCCCATGGAGGATACCCTTGGACTACCCACTAAACACCTCCCCTGTCAATCTGAGAACCTAGCCTGGAACCGTTTGACACATTACTTCGGGCCAGGTCTCGTTTTGTTACGCCGTGGGGCGCCTTCAAGCTGGGGAGTCCCTTTCCTAGCAGGAGGGGAGAGGGGAAGAGGAAATGCCAGAAGAGCGATCCCCTAGCCCCAGCACCTCCAGCTGCTGTGAGTCCCTTTTATCTTTTAGGACTGCGCGAGCATAATGTGCCACCTGGTTCCATTTGTCAACTGATTCGAGCATCACCGCAACTATATTATCCGGGGTGAGCTCTCCCGTCTCCCTGTAGAGTTCCCTTCGCAGCCTGACCCATTTTGTACACGCAAAAAATGTGTGACAGGCATTGTCCTCCTCTCCTGGGCAAAACCGACAATCGGGAGACCGTGATCTTGTGCAGGTAAGACTGAAAAAACCCGTGCCCGCCCAAAAGCTGGGTCAGATAGAAGTCAGTCTCGCCATGCCTTCGATTTAGCCACGGTCTCACGTCCGGGATGAGGCGCGCAGTCCACCTTCCCTTCGTGCAATTCCTCCAAGACTGCTGCCAATAGTTGAGCGAGCGTTGTCTCTCCTCGCGGACAACTATCCCCCTCGCATCCTTGTTTCGGCACAGGTAAATAGCGTGGCGCTCTCTAGCAAGGAGGGCGACAGGTATCACGCCTGCAATCACTCTCACCGCCGAGTCGGAGACTGTTGGATACGAAGATGCAATTCTCAGTGCTCCTCTTCTCTGAACCTGTGCCAATCGTTTTCGGTATACCTCCTTGCTGAGAGCGTCGCCCCATACCTCTGCTCCGTACAGTAGCACTGAACCTACAGCACTCATCAAGAGGCGTCTTCTTGATGGGCTGGGTCCCCCTACGTTGGCCATAAGTCGACTCAGGGCCGATATTCCCGAAGCAGCCTTCTCAGCCGTTGCCCTGATTTGCTCAGAGAAACTCATCTTCGAGTCGATCAGTAGCCCCAGGTACTTCACCGCTGGCTTCGATTCGATTTGTATATCTCCAATACTGATCATGCTTACTCTAGGGATTCTCTTTTTTGTCAAGATGACCACTTCCACTGTGTCGTGTCGTGAGCAGGCTTCGGTCCTTTAGGTAGTTCCTCAAAAGCCGCATTAGATATTCTGGAACTTGAAAAGAGTTTTCCAGCGTGTCCAGAATATCTAGTGGAGTTGAAGGCATTCCTGACGTCGAGTGTCACCAACAGGACGATCCGTCGCTTGGTGCGACTATATGCCTCTGCCTTTTGGACCGCGTTCACCACCTCTGCAATCGCATCAATGGTAGAACGTCCTGCTCTAAAGCCGTACTGCCGAGGAGATAGGTCCCCAGCAGCACGAATCGCGTCAGTGAGTCTTCCCTTGATGAGTTTCTCTAGCACTTTCCCAGCCGTGTCTAGCATGCATAACGGGCGGTATGCAGACGGCGATTCGGGATTTCCCTTCCCCTTGCTGACCAGCACGAGCCTCGCCACCTTCCAACGTACCGGGAAAACCCCGTCCCGTAGGCAAGCGTTGAATGTGCTGAGCAGCAAGTCAGGACAAGAATAATACAATGTTGCATAGACTTTGAAGGCGTTGGCGATGCAGTCATAAAAACGATAGGTTTTAATAAGTTGAGCCAGAATATGGTTGAAAATCTTAGTTAGTAATTGCAACGCCATAAAAAAAATGGAATTGGCTAGGTTTTTGGATTGAGTTTGTGTCATGCTTTGGATTTTTCTCGTCTTTAAAATTGAGAATGGTTTTTTAGAAACTGAGTTAATTCAATTTGTGGTTACGAATTTTCGTAGTTCGGAACGTGCTTTTCAAAAATTGTACAACACTGAAGTAAATTTAAACTGAAAGCTTGATGGATACTTGAATCGAACTGAATTGGCTCTAAAATCTATCTTTATTCTATCGCCTTTCGATATTTCTGCATAGCAATTTCGCACAACATGCTATTGGGATCACTGTGTTGTTAACATTGATCACTCTATTATGTTGTGAAATAGTGCTGTGATACTTCTTAATGACGGATATTGTGGTCCGATTGAAACCCTTCTTGATTTTCATCTGCAAACCCAGTTGGGTTCGACTGCAGAATCAAGTCTGCATTTTCGCTTGAATATCTTAGTAGTGGGGAAATCGTATCGTCACATTATATCTTCCCACATTGCAATGAATTAATAATCAAAATGCATCGTAACGATTGTACTGCAAGAGGAGAAGAAGAAGTACAAATATTTTACAATCGTATACATTTACTTTTATTAACTTTTAAGTTTTTTTCTTATTAAATATTTTTTTTCCGAATCCTTTTCCCTTTTTAAGTGTTTCTTAAAAGAATTTCTTGGTTTTATCAAATTAAACGCCATCACTAATTTACCAGCGAGAATAAAATGTTGTGCAATATGTGCAAGAAGGAGCAAATTAAGACCTTAAAGTTTAATTTGATAGAATTCAATTCATTTCATCTATATGGAACAATGAGTAGATTTTAGATTGTCATCGCCTGCATTTACAAATGTCCAGTGAAATTCAGAAATCAGCCATTTTTTTCACCAATCCCTTTATTTGGTTGATTTTGAATTTCAATATTTTCTTATTTTAATTTCTCTCCCATTGAAATTGGACCCGATTTTTATAAAAAACTTGAAACACTCTTTGGTACAAGATTAAATGTTAATTTGTAAAAATTTGCTTTCGAATGAAATTGAACAATCAAATATGGGCTGCTTTTAGTTTCACACATTTATCATTCCACTACTTGAAAATGAAAACATATTAAAATCATTAAATATAATTACCCATTTAGATATACATTACTTATCAAAAGAACACATTAAATTATATTGAAAATAAAAAAATTATGTAAGTTTTCCTTTGTAAATAATTTGTTACCATAATTAAAGGTTAACTTGAAGAAACAAAGACGTTTCTATGTTGCTAAGTTTCTTAAGCGCTGTATTCTTAATTTTAATGCAGTAATCATTTTTATACTGAACACTGTCAGGTTTAGCGAATTTTATATTGAAAACGTATCGTAAAAATTTTACGAGGCCTAGAGAAACCACTTATAATAGGAGTTAAATTGCAGTACAGTCAAGTTTATTAAAATAACATGGATTGTTAAACCTTAACAACGACTTTCCTTTCCAGTGGTTTTTCTTTTCAGCGGGAAATAAGGTGCAGGGTAGGTATGCCGTCGCGAGGGTAGGGCTTGAGAAAATCCGCTGAGGTCGGTTTCGCGTCGCGCGCGGTACGCGGTACCTTTGTTGTTTTGCCTTTTTATTAGCGTAGCTTTCGTCGGGTTGAGTTAGCGTAGCACATTTTTCGGTACCGCGTCGGAAATCCGGGAACGCGAAGTAAAAATTAGATTTTTGTCCTCGACTGGTTAAATGAAGAAATACGGAGTAACGTAAAGTAGGTTTCCTCTCCGTATGGTTTTGTTTTGTGACGCGTTTGAAAACGGGCATGTATTGGTGGCTGAAGATTGTAGATGAGCGTAATCCATCCGGAGACCCGCGACCGAAAGCCTCTCCGATCTAGCTGGCCGACAAGCAGCCACCGCATGAATGGGTTACGGTGCACGGATTGGTTGACTGGTTGGTACCATCCGTTGGCACTTCTCAGACTTAACGTCTAGAACCGATGAGAAGTCGGTTCCTCGTTCGGACGTAGACTTAAAATCATTACAAATGGCGCCCAACGTGGGGCCCAAAACATCCTAAGGGGATAAAAGATTCGCGTCTTCTGACGAGTTGGTCCTTTACGGAGGATGTAAGGTACTTTGGTACTCGAGCCTCATAAACAGGAGCAGTGGAGTTGTGTGATACACACTAGTAGTCGCTTCACGTGAATTGTAGCTTCCGCTCTCCTTTGTTTGATTTTTTTTTCGCGACAGAATCCTTCCGATGTGTTGTCCCAAGCTAATACCTGTAAGGACCTTCTATTTTCTTGATGGAACTTTCAGCCCGATGGGGTTTCTCCTGTCAGCCTGGACTCTCAAGAAAGTAGAAGGCTACCTTGCCTTTATGTCGCGGAAAGATTCTACTTATTTCGTATGCGTGATAGACGAGTGGTATCGGTTCAACGTTCGGTGGCGTATGCTGGAGTTACAGAGCCCGGAATGCTCATACGCGTCGGGAATTTTGACCGCGTACAAAACCGTTACGGTAGCTCTACCACTTGTCTCGTCGAGTCATTTAACGTAGTTTAGAGACGGTTTTTGTAATGTATGTGGGTATGGGGTTAAATTTTGTAAATCGACCGAAAGCACCCTTTCTTCGGCAGACTACCACGCACTCTCATTTCCCTTTGGAGGAGTCGACTGCTGGAAAGGAAAGTATATATGAAATAAATTTTTTTTGCCTATTGTACGTAAATAGCTCGCCACTATCGGCCACTAAATTATTTTTAAGTTCTTTAGTCATATTAGATAGTTACATTTTTTTTCTTTTTCAGCAAGACATATCACCTACCACACACAGCAAAGACGAACATGGCAACGAAGCGGACCCCAGATAAGCGTTGGACCAGATCCAAAACGGTCCAACCAGCTAACTGTGGGATCTGCTTTGAAGACGTAGTGGAGGGCGTACACAGCGTGCGATTGGAGTGCGGACACCTTTTCCATCGTGCCTGTGTCCAACAGCTCCTCCTAACGTCAGAGCTTTGCCCACTATGCCGGCGACCCATAGAGCGGACCGCCGTAGACGTCCCCCTCGGAACGCCCGTCTCAACACGTGGAGCAGTGGCGAAAGGGGTCCCAGACGCCGAACCACCCCAATCACTGATGGACTTGCAAGGAGCCGTAGGCGGGGAAGTTCCTGCTGCAGTTGTCGCAGCCGAGGTCACAACCGCGCCTTCCACCCACTCCATTGACACCCTCGTGGCGTTAATGCGAGATATGACTGAGAGGATCGGTAACTTGTAGGGAAGGCTCCAGAACCTCCCGATGAGCCAACCACCCAGCCGCGTGAGAACTCCACTTGGCTGGGAGCCCAATCCCAGTGTGGCTGTGCCCCACTCTCGACCAGCTGATCAATGGACCCTACCTCCAAGGAACTCGGGAATGGACCCCAGAGCTCCCGAGTATCGACCACGACACAGCACCGCACCTCCGTTGGAACCTCCAGTCCCCGAGGCAGTCCCTTACAACAGGTCAATCGAAGATGCGATTCCCCCCGGGAACGCATTGACACCTTTCCGAGAACCGACGCCTCGTATCATGGAGAGTTGGCGCCTGAACTTCACGGGTTTCAACGCGCTGATATCGGCGGAGCAGTTCCTTTTCAGGATTCAGGCGTTAGTATCCAGCACCCTGGGAGGTGATTTCTTGGCCTTCCTCCGGCATGCACATCTTTTGTTCAGCGGAGATGCTTCCGACTGGTACTGGAGTTTTAAGGAGTCGACGCCACGTCCCACTTGGGATTCGTTCAGTGCAGCCTTCCGCAATCGATTTGATGACGGCTTCACTGAAAGAGAACTAAGGGAACAGATAAAGAAACGGAAACAAGGTGCTCACGAACCGTTCGACCAGTACTACACAAGTATAGTGAGATTGAGCACTCGCTTGCGAACAACCATGCCCGAGGACGAACTGGTGGAAATTATCAGAGAGAATATGCGTTGGGAGCTTCAGAACAGCCTTCTGCATTTTCCCATAAACACCATACAGGGATTACGCCTCCATGCCTGTAGGCAAGAACAACCGGATAAGCGGCGAGGTACCTTCCGTCCACAACCTCGCATAACGGGACCAAATCCCCGAAATCATCACACCGCGGAGTTGATGGCAGCGGACCACCTACTTGCTGACCCAGTACCAGTACCGAGGAGCAGAGCACCACAGGAGCTTGAGGACCCAGCAATGATTGATCGACCATCCCTTGAAGCAATTACAAGCCCGACAGTCTGTTGGAACTGCCGACAAACGGGGCATCAATTCTATGCATGTCCAGCGGAACCGACGCTCTTCTGTTACCGATGCGGGAAGGCAGACACGTACGCACCTGATTGCGCAAATTGCAAATTGCGAAAAAACTTGCCAGCGAGTGCGGCGACCACCCGTCGGCACTCCTAAAACCCGGACGAACCAAGGCTGACCCCATCACTAGCTATGACCAAGCCCCAGACATGACTCCCATTCTGCTGACTCGCACCACCAAACGCAGTTCTCCCGAAGTTCCACAACTGACACCATCCTTTGTCGAGGCGGACGCGCAGGGAAACGATAGCGAGGCGAAGGTTCCTTGGCATGTCAAACCCTTCCACACGTCAGACTGCGGAATTATTTGGCTACTCGACAGCGCATCTTCCATGAGGAGTTGGCTACAACTGTCCCACCGCGAAGAAAGCGAGCCACGCGTCGGATGCAGAGCTTCTGGAAAAGGGTCAGGCAGTCGAGGAAGGTGCTGAAGGACATACACTTAGACGAATTATTGAGGGATGACGTTCGACCATATGCGTCAGTACACCTCCTGCAAAAACGTTTGTCAGGTTTAGTCGATACGGGAGCCAGTGTGAATTGCATATCAGCCGATTTTCCAGGGGAGGTACTGGCAATGCACGCGGACCAAATCCACCATCGTCACTCTGTAGTGGGAAAAATTACGACGGATGTCACCTTTAAGGGAGTAACTAAACCTCTGAAATTTTACATCATACCTCAATTAACCCAGAATCTTTATCTAGGGGTGGATTTCGTTCGAAAATCTAACTTGGCCCCGGCACTGTTTTCCGGCACGACCTTGGAGTTCGTCACCACTGTTCCTGACCAAACTCAAACCACTCACTTATTACGACATACACTGGATGTGAATCAACAACTGTGACTTGACTCGGCTATATCGGCTTTTCCATCGCATGAGAAGGAAGGTCTCGGGCGGACGGCACTGGTGTTACACACTTTAGATGTGGGGGATGCTAAACCCATAAAACAGAGACATTTTGCCATATCTCCGGCGAAGGAAAAGTTGTTATATGCCGAAGTTGATCGAATGCTAGCATTAGGCGTGATCGAAGAATCGCAGAGCGCGTGGGTTTCCCCGGTCACCTTAGTTGTCAAGCCGAACAAGGTCCGGCTATGCTTAGGTGCCAGACGCTTGAACGCCGTCACTGTCAAAGACGCATACCCTCTACCGTTGATTGAAGACATTTTGAGTCGGTTGCCTAAAGCCCACTTCATCATGAGCTTAGACCTCAAGGACGCCTTCTGGCAAATTCCTTTAGACCCTGGCTCAAAGGAGAAAACAGCCTTCACAGTCCCAGGTTGGCCCCTGTACCAATTCGTGAGCATGCCATTTGGATTGTGCAATGCCCCTCAAACAATGACGCGCCTTATGGATAAGGTGATACCACCTCATTTACGGCACCAAGTTTTCGTGTATTTGGACGATTTGCTGCTTATAACCGAGACCTTTAAAGAACACATCGACCTGCTGCAGGAGGTGGCGCTACACATCCGGAGGGCAGGGTTAACCATCAACATACAGAAGAGTCAGTTCGTGTTGACGGAGGTGAAGTATTTGGGTCACATCATTGGGCATGGCAATATCAAACCAGACCTGGAAAAGACTCAAGCGATTGACGTTTTTCAATTACCCAAGACCACCAAGCAATTACGCCGATTCCTAGGCTTATGCGGATGGTACTAGCGTTTCGTACGTGGCTATGCCACCATTACCACTCCTTTGACCGACATGCTGCGTAAGGGACGGAAGTTCGTCTGGGAAAAGCCCAGCTTGCGAGCCTTTGAAGAGCTAAAGAAGAGTCTGACTACACCCCCGTACTGCACAGCCCGGACTTTGACAAACCGTTCTCAATCCATTGTGACGCGAGTCAACATGGGGTGGGAGCAGTCTTAGTCCAGATTGTACCAGACGGCGAGGAGAGTTTATAGCCTTTATGTCCCACAAGCTGAACCAGGCCCAGCGGAACTACACGGTCTGGGAGCAGGAATGCCTGGCGGCTGTGCTGGCAGTGAAACGTTTTCGAGCATATGTAGAAGGACCTCCTTTTGAAAGCGTTACTGATCATGCGTCACTGAAATGGCTGATGGCCAAACTGATCTCCACGGCCGCTTGGCCAGATGGGCTTTGAAATTACAGGCGTTTGACTTCACGATAAGACACCGCAAGGGAAGTCAGCACGTCGTACCGGACACACTATCAAGGATGTTCGCCCCTGAAGGAGCCGAGTTGGCCCAGGAGGACGACATCCCCCTATGGATCGACTTGGACCATCCCGCCTTCAAGTCAGCATGTTAAATCCAGCTGATGAATACGATTCAGTACCAGTTGCCACAGCTGCCAGAACTACGGGTGACGGAAGGATTTATATACAAGCGGATGAGACACGCCTCTGGAGACCCCATTCAAGAAGAGGAACAGTGGAAGTTATGGGTGCCCGAAGAACTGACATGCGAATTGATTAAGCGGGCTCATGACCACCCATTGAGTGCACACGGCGGTTATGGTCGTAGGCTTCGGCGGCTGAAGACTTACTTCTTTTGGCCTAAGATGGCGCAGCAAGTGAAAAAGTACGTAGCCGCTTGTGAGCTGTGCAAATGCACTAAAGCGCCCAATTCTGTTCTTTGGCCCCCGATGGGAAAATTCGAACTACCGGAGCGGGTGTTCCACCGCCTGTATATAGATCTCATCGGTCCGTACCCTTTCTCGACTTCAGGATATACGGGAGCTGTCGTGGTCCTGGACCACTTGTCCAAATTTCCGATTGTGGAACCTCTTCGAAACCTGCACACCGGCCCCATAGTCAGTTTTCTGGAAAATCGCGTTTTCCATATATTTGGAGTACCGGAGAAGCTGGTCTCCGTCAACGGAGTTCAGTTCTCCTCGTCTAGATTTTGGGAATTAATGGAGAAGTATGGCATTACGAATCAGCGGACTGCCGTTTATTCTCCGCAAGCCAATGCGTCCGAGCGATTGAACCGCACCCTCATAGCCGCCATTCGGGCCTACGTCCAACCGGATCAGAAGGATTGGGACCGCAGGATTTCCGCCATCACCTGTGCCCTGCGTTCGTCTTATCACTCCACCACAGGCATCTCCCCATACTTTGCCATGTTCGGCCAGCATATGATTTGTCACGGAAACTCGTACCGGCTATTGCGGCAGTTGAAAGGGTTGGAAGACCCAAAAGTGGTGCTGGAGCCGCACGAGAAACTCCAAATTTTATGAGAACAAATCCGGGAGAGGATAGAAGACCGTCCCATCATTCTGGCTTCAAGGCAGGCGACGAAATCTACCGACGGAATTTTAGACAAAGTGAAGCAGGTCGGAACTACACTGCCAAGCTAGACAAGAAGTTCGTGAAGTGTCGAGTCTTACAAGTTTTAAGTCCCACGCGGTACCACATTGCGGACATGTCCGGAAGGGAGCTGGAAGCTTACCATGCCAAAGACCTACGACGCTGAGAGAAAAAAAAAAGAAAAAAAAAAACATCATAGGGCCAAGCAGCGTTTCCTTCAGTCTCCCCATGCCTGGTAGGCATCGTGGACACTGCCCTGTAATGAATCATGCGACGCCGCTGGTGACCACTAGTAACACACTTTGCTGCTAGGTGGCTTGTCATTTCACGTTGGTTGTGACCAGCGCACATCCCACGTCAATTTTGTCGTAGGATGTCAACAGAATTGATAGCCACATGGGAGTGAAGTGTTGAGGTAGTGGCCGCCACCCATGAGGAAGTCCCGGAGTGTGCCGACAGTTCGGTCAAATTCAACTCAACCAAATGATGGTGAGTATTGGCAACTCGAATGAATATACCGACGTCATACACTATAATACACTTCTCATTTATTGCCCGAACCCAGTGTACAACTTGGATGTGAGTGAGAATATTCGTGGGCAGGCTAATCCAGACAGAACACCGAGCGCCGCTTCTAATACGGTATATGCAGCCAAAGTGGTGCCAACAAGCATGAATAGGTTTAACAATAACAGGAAGAAGAACTTCCCTACAAAATGGTCATCCCAGATATCCATCGACTATTCAAAAGTAGTGGTAAATTTATCAGAAATTGGAATTGGTAAGTCGGCGAATGCAAAGTCTGTTTTTCCGCTTCGAATTAAAACAACGTTTTTTGTAATAGTTAAACTAACTGCGGATATCATCAATCAATCCATGCAGAGAACGGAACTAGATCGACGAGGATACAAAACACCGCAAATAGAAAATTTGGGAGCTACACTGGACCAATTCGATACAATAGACTTCTCTGATTATGATCTACGCAAACGTGATGGATGTCCGTATTTGCCTAGATTAAAGTGCCTGCTTTTAATAAACAACCGGATAATACGAATGGACGATTACTTGCATGAATATATCCCCAATTTGGAGTCAGTAGCTCTTACTGGGAACAATATTCAAGAGTTGGGCGATTTGGAACCACTCACGCACCTCAAAAAGCCGGAAACCTTGTGCTTGCTTGTAAACCCCGGATCTACAAAGCCATATTACAGTGAGTATGTTGCATACCAGTTAAGCCCGATCCAATCTGAGGGACATATACATTAAACAACGATAAAAGGTAGAAAATTTTTCTTTTAGAAGACGTTGATTATGTAGATAACGATCTGTACAGTTTTAAAGTTCGGCATAAAATAGAGTAATCGTAACCCAACTGACAAGGGGTTGTCCTTTTCCCTGATCTTTGTCGTCAATTGGTTACATGGACCAATCAAAGCAAAATTGTCTCAAGGCAGATTTTAACTTGTAATTGTAAATTTCTCATAGAAAGCAGCGCGAATCGCAGTTAAACAAGTCAAAAATTATGTTCTATTGCAATGTCGTATTACTTTATTATACTCGTATATAATAACTAAGATTTTAGTTTTAAACAATTAGTAAGAGATAAGGAATCTTATGCACAAACTTCATTGACGTGTGTGTATAATGAAATAAGACAATTTTCTTTTCTTTCGTTTCTATTAAAAACCCATTTTGGATATTGTAAATTAGATTAAGATTAAATATGAATGTATTTGTTGGGAATACATTAAAATCATTAGTTTAAAGTCAGTTGAAGATAAGCTGCTAGGATATAAAATATGAACACCCTCCGAAAATGATCTTATGAAGAAAAACAGGATAGAATGGAATTGCTCTCTAATGTCTAACTTTAGGGAATGTTGCTTACAATTTTTACGGAATACAATGTTGCATAGACTTTGAAGACGTTGGCGATGCCGTCATAAAAACGATAGGTTTTAATAAGTTGAGTCAGAATAGGGTTGAAAATCTTAGTTAGTAATGTTGCGAATTCCGGCGCACCGACTTTCTCCCATTCGCAACTTCTAGTTGCCGCCGTAACATTTCCACCTTCCTTTGGGCACTCCTACCTTTTCCTCTGTGTATTCATTTAATTTTATTAACAATTTTCCAATTTCCCTTCAATTTTTATTTCTTCATCATCACAATCCTACCGTTATTTCCAACTAAAATCATACAACATATACTAATAATTTCAATTTTCCCACTAACAACATTCCATTTATTAATTCCCACTAACAATCTTCATTCAATACCTTTTCCCTAACAAAACCTAATTCCTTTCCTTCATACTAACTAGTTCTATTTACTAATTCCCACTAACCAATTTTATTTTTTATACTAACAAAAATTAATTCACGTTCCCCTACTAACAAAATTCAATGTCATGCCCAAATGCATCGTTGAAGTTGCTTATGAGATGAATGGGAGATCGACCATCCATGGCACCATTAGCTGCGTCGTGAGTTCTCGATCGAGGGTCTGCTGGAACCCTGAGTTCAAGTTCCCCCGGGCGCACGGAAGTACTCTTTTTGGGGTATCGGCAAAACCAATAGCTTCCGAAATGTGTATATGTGACACTTTGAATACAACCAAGCGCTTCTTGGAGTGTTCAAATTACCATATGTAAAACAATGGATACTATTGAGTTTGTCGATATAGACCAAAATATGTGTGGGTAGCGGAATCGAAGTGTAATGAACTTCGATTACGTTACCCAGATGCGACAGCGGTAATTGGAGAAGAATTTGGATTGCGGGATCGGATTGGATAAAGGTGAAAGGTAAAATCAAGTGGTGAGGATTGAGGCAGTGAGATTTTGATTTAGAAAAGACGAGGAAGTTTTCGGAGTGGAAAAAAATTGAT
The DNA here is from genome assembly GCA_963969285.1 of Odontomyia ornata. Lineage (NCBI taxonomy): Eukaryota > Metazoa > Arthropoda > Insecta > Diptera > Stratiomyidae > Odontomyia > Odontomyia ornata. Next base: position 232,293,692 of record OZ017740.1, on the reverse strand, counting down.
TTTTGGTGGTGATTTATTTTTTTTAGAGTTTGAATTCGGCAAATAACAGTGTTGATTTTGGGGAGGAATTTTGCTTTTCTTGTGCGATAGTGTGTGGTGTGACACAGAACATATGCAAAAATTTGGATAGTGTGATTCACTAGCTAACGGAGTTTGACTTAAAAATTTACTTGTGAATAGTGAATAGTAGAATAAAACAATTTGCTTATAGCAATAAAACGTGTAATTGAAGTGTGGTGGGAAATAAACTTCTTACGAAAAGATTAAATTAGTGCAAATTTGTGCTGAACTTCGAGATTAATTATTAATTAATTCATTATTCAGAGAAAAAAAAAACAAACAAAACTAATTTTGTTAGATTGTGGAGAGGACCCGGTGCATTAAGGTGAATTTTTCTGCAAGTACGCTGGTACTACGGATTGGAGACTTGAAAGTGGCCGTTGCCTTTTTAGTTTTTTTTGTAGTCTTAAATTTAAAAATCTGATTTTCAGTGGTCCCACGCTTATCTTTTTGTATTTCACCGGGCGCTCGGAGTTCTGCAAGGAAAGAAGTAAGTATCAATTCGGTATTTTGTTTTAAAATTTTCTAAATTTTATTTTTCTTTTTAGAAGCTTATTTTATTGTGCTATATTTTCCTTTATATTCTTTTGTTTAGCTCTCAAAAGGGCCTTTTACTCGTTATTGGAATTTTTTTCCTGCAAAGTTTTTGGTTGTAAATAGAATTCTTGAATTAAATAAAACGGCCATGTCACTTTAAACCAATCATCTTTCATTTCTCAAAATGAGCTCCCTTTCCCATCCTTTTCCCTTTGTGCTAGTTTTTATGTAAGGTGGCTCAGCACGAGCAGGGGGTGTCCCGGAAGTCCCACGACACGATTGAGCGCTAGCTGGCCTCAGTATGCCACCCCGGGCTACACACCCCTCTGCTAATTACTTAATGTCTGCAACTGCGGTGACTTTCGTTTGTTTAATTGATTTTGATTGCTTGCTTTTATTATAGTTTATATTTTACAATTTTTGGTTTGTTGGGCTTGAGTACCTGGAGTGCCTGGCTTGAATAGTGGTCTGTGCATTTCAGGGAATTTTTTTTTTTGTTTTGTTTTGTTAAAAATTTTGATAAATTGTTAAAAAGATATAGTTTCGGTTTTTATTGATTATTTAATGATAGAATTTCGATCACGGGGTTCGCCGCAGTTGCAGTGGCGCCTACCGTGCTGTTTTGTGTTCGATAGTCTCCACCGGCTATGATAGTGGTCATGCTATAGCAGTGTGGATGTTGGTTGGGATCAACCGAATTTCAAGTCTTTGGTTATATCTCCCTGCACGGGATGGTTGGACTTAGACCCAACTCTTGGAATTAGCCAACGCTTTTGGCCCTTCCATCATCTATGTGGTGACAGCTTTGGGATTTGTGCGGCTCTTGTCCGAGCCATTATGAAGTCCGTAGCGTTTCATAATGGTCTCGTAGTCAGCCTTTTATCGTGATCATCAGAACAGAGTCCACCTACGAGTCCCATTTTTATACCAGGCACTGTTGTGGTTTGTCTGCTTCGTGTTATGTCTAAATTTGAATCACTATCCCATTCAATTACCTTACTTTTCCCTTTCCATTAATGGGGAGAATCATTTTGAGAAATGATAGCAAATTCAGTTTTATAATTCCATTTACACTCGCTCGCACTCATTCCACTTGTTTTTATTATACATATTCTTTTATCGCGCTATCATATTGAAAGTTTAGGGTTTTATTGATTGTTTAATAGTTACAGTTAGGTATTTGGTTATTTTATTTTATTGGGGAATGAATGTTTAGCTTAGTTATAGATTATTGGGTTTAATTAGGGTTTTGACTTAGATTAGTTTTAGATTATTGATTTTACGGTTGTTATTTTAGAATAAATTCTTTTAATTTTAATGATTGAGTTTGTTTTAGTTAATTTTGGATTTGAGTGATTTTAGGTTGGGTTTGATTATTGAGTTTGGTTTAGGTTTATCAGTTAGGTATTGGTTAGGGTTAAGTTTCAAGTATTGTATATTATTGAGAATTTCAGTTTTTATTTTAGCTAGTAAGATTTTAAAATTTTAAAAATTTTATATATTTATTTACTTGTCCGTCTCTCCGTCTGGCATTCAAATTTTAATTTATTTTTAAAGAATCGTTTGTTCGTCCGTCTGTGATTTATAAAATTATTTATTTTATTCAAATTGTCGGTGTTGTCCGTCTGTTCATAGATTTTTATATTTCTAAATTGTTTAGATGATCTGTGGTTTTTTATCATTTTTCATTTTCATCATGTTTCCGCACACGCCATATGAGTACTTCGCTTGCCCTTCACCACGTTCTTCTCAGGATTTGCCAGAATCTCATTCATAGCATCCGTTCCGGGATAATGGCCAGACACCTGAATCGGATAAAACTTTTATTCCCATGCACAAATGGGGATTCAAGTTTGATGGAAGCTCAGGTGGAATGGATGCTCGCCAGTTTGTGTTCCGCGTTAGCACCCTGGCTCAAAGCTACGGCATTTCGGAGAGTGAATTGGTGTCGACCCTGCATATTCTCCTTTAAGGGTCTGCCGAAAACTGGTACTGGCATATGCGTGAACTGTATAGAGACTTGAGTTGGAGTCAGCTGAAATGTGAACTCATTGAGCGATTTGGATCTCAGCTTGATGATCCACATATTTGGAAAAATATGTTCGCCCGCAAGCAGAGATCCCACGAGCCGCTCATAGAGTTCTTTGAATCCATTGAAGCGATGTCTCTCCAACTCAGGACTCCGATGAGGGACACGGATCTGTGGGAACTAGTCTTTAAAAACACGAATCTCCGATTGCAGGAGCATCTGGCTGGACATGAGTTCTCAACCACCCGAGATCTCGTCAGAATGTGTCGCCGAATTGAAGTCACATAGCAACGGCTGGAAATGGCTAATCTTCGATATCCAGTTCAGACATGTGAAGTCAATTCTGTGCAACTGCATGACGAATTTTCGGCTGGTTATGATTCATGTCACCGGTCCGGTGCCCTCCCTGCTGAAGCGCATCCAGCTTTTCCCCTGCAATCATTTTCTCGGGAAATTAGAATTCAGTCACCGAGGTCTGTAGATGTTTCTACACAGACGTCGCTGCCTGAGCTCCAATTTCACCAAAGCAATACCCTGGACGTGGCTTGTGACTTTGATTTTGATTGCAAGCCTAACCGGAAGCGGCGAGGATCGAAGTCACGATTCCACAGATCATGGAAATATTTTGTCACGCGACGGTTTCTCAAGCGAGCGTGCATTGAGTCAATCGTGACATCGCACGAAGACAAGCGGCCTTATGCTGAGGTCAGCATTAAGGGACGCAAATTGAAAGGTCTGTTAGACAGTGGTGCAAGCGTTAGCATCCTGGGAGCGGGAGCCCTTGACCTCGTCCGTGACCTTGGTTTGTATCTTCATTCGATGCATGCCAACGTCAAAACGGCATCAGGCCATAAGGCTGTCATGTTGGGATACGTTACTGCATTGGTTCAATTCAATAATCGAACTCGGTTGATTCGGTTTTTGATTGTTCCGGCATTAACGAATTCTATTTATCTCGGGATTGATTTTTGGGACGCTTTTAACATCACGCCAGTTTTATTGCCCTTGTCTGCAGAATCTTTTATGTCTACTTCAGTCCCCTTGAGTTGTTCCTCTCTTGCGGCCGGCGACTCATCCGAAGTTGTTGACCACCACCTATCTTCCATCGATAAGGTGAAGCTGAGCAAAATCATCCCAATTTCTAAACGTCATTATTCGGGTACTGCTCATTGCACGGTCGATACTCATTACAATGGTGAAACTGTACTGCTGAATGAGGTGCACAATGATTCGGATGGAGCATTGTCGGCCGGGTGGAGCGAGTTAAGTGACGGATACTGGGGCTCGCCAATTACCTAAACAGAAACCAGACAGAATATTTCCATGGTGTGAAGTCCAGTGAATGTCTACCTTTTTTTGTTTTTTTTCGGTTACCCCTGCTGACAATCTTCGTTTGCCCGGCTGAATGAGACACTCAGGGTCTGGGTCGTCCCCACGATTGTTGCGAATTCCGGCGTACCGACTTTCTCCCATTCGCAACTTCTAATTGCCGCCGTAACATTTCCACCTTCCTTTGGACACTCCTACCTTTTCCTCTGTGTATTGATTTAATTTTATTAACATTCTTCCAATTTCCCTTCAATTTTTATTTCTTCATCATCACAATCCTACCGTTATTTCCAACTAAAATCATATAACATATACTAATAATTTCAATTTTCCCACTAACAACATTCCATTTATTAATTCCCACTAACAAACTTCATTCAATACCTTTTCCCTAACAAAACCTAATTCCTTTCCTTCATACTAACTAATTCTATTTACTAATTCCCACTAACCAATTTTATTTTTTATACTAACAAAAATTAATTCACGTTCCCCTACTAACAAAATTCAATGTCATGCCCAAATGCATCGTTGGAGTTGCTTATGAGATGAATGGGAGATCGACCATCCATGGCACCATTAGCTGCGTCGTGAGTTCTCGATCGAGGGTCTGCTGGAACCCTGAGTTCAAGTTCCCCCGGGCGCACGGAAGCACTCTTTTTGGGGTATCGGCAAAACCAATAGCTTCCGAAATGTGTATATGTGACACTTTGAATTCAACCAAGCGCTTCTTGGAGTGTTCAAATTACCATATGTAAAACAATGGATACTATTGAGTTTGTCGATATGGACCAAAATATGTGTGGGTAGCGGAATCGAAGTGTAATGAACTTCGATTACGTTACCCAGATGCGACAGCGGTAATTGGAGAAGAGTTTGGATTGCGGGATCGGATTGGATAAAGGTGAAAGGTGAAATCAAGTGGTGAGGATTGAGGCAGTGAGATTTTGATTTAGAAAAGACGAGGAAGTTTTCGGAGTGGAAAAAAATTGATTTTTGGTGGTGATTTATTTTTTTTAGAGTTTGAATTCGGCAAATAACAGTGTTGATTTTGGGGAGGAATTTTGCTTTTCTTGTGCGATAGTGTGTGGTGTGACACAGAACATATGCAAAAATTTGGATAGTGTGATTCACTAGCTAACGGAGTTTGACTTAAAAATTTACTTGTGAATAGTGGAATAAAACAATTCGCTTATAGCAATAAAACGTGTAATTGAAGTGTGGTGGGAAATAAACTTCTTGCGAAAAGATTAAATTAGTGCGAATTTGTGCTGAACTTCGAGATTAATTATTAATTAATTCATTATTCAGAGAAAAAAAAACAAACAAAACTGATTTTGTTAGATTGTGGAGAGGACCCGGTGCATTAAGGTGAATTTTTCTGCGAGTACGCTGGTACGACGGATTGGAGACTTGAAAGTGGCCGTTGCCTTTTTAGTTTTTTTGTAGTCTTAAATTTAAAAATCGGATTTTCAGTGGCCCCACGCTTCTTTTTTTGTATTTCGCCGGGCGCTCGGAGTTCTACAAGGAAAGAAGTAAGTATCAATTTGGTATTTTGTTTCAAAATTTTCTAAATTTTATTATTCTTTTTAGAAGCTTATTTTATTGGGCTATATTTTCCTTTATATTCTTTTGTTTCACTCTCAAAAGGGCCTTATACTCGTTTTTGGCATTTTTTTTCCTGCAAAGTTTTTGGTTGTAAATAGAATTCTTGAATTAAATAAAACGGCCATGTCACTTTAAACCCATCATCTTTCATTTCTCAAAATGAGCTCCCTTTCCCATCCTTTTCCCTTTGTGCTAGTTTTTATGTAAGGTTGCTCAGCACGAGCAGGGGGTGTCCCGGAAGTCCCACGACACGATTGAGCGCTAGCCGGCCTCAGTATGCCACCCCGGGCTACACACCCCTCTGCTAATTACTTAATGTCTGCAACTGCGGTGATTCCGTGGTTGCTACAGTAATTGCAACGCCATAAATAAATGGAATTGGCTAGGTTTTTGGATTGAGTTTGTGTCATGCTTTGGATTTTTCTCGTCTTTAAAATTGAGAATGTTTTTTTTAGGAACTGAGTTAATTCAATTTGTGGTTACGAATTTTCGTAGTTCGGAAAGTGCTTTTCAAAAATTGTTCAACACTGAAGTAAATTTAAAGTGAAAGCTTGATGGATACTTGAATCAAACTGAATTGGCTCTAAAATCTATCTTTATTCTATCGCCTTTCGATATTTCTGCATAGCGATTTCGCACAACATGCTATTGGGATCACTGTGTTGTTAACATTGATCACTCTATTATGTTGTGAAATAGTGCTGTGATATTTCTTAATGACGGATATTGTGGTCCGATTGAAACCCTTCTTGATTTTCATCTGCAAACCCAGTTGGGTTCGACTGCAGAATCAAGTCTGCATTTTCGCTTGAATATCTTAGTAGTGGGGAAATCGTATCGTCACATTATATGAGGTGTGTTCAAAAAATATCGCGAATTTTGTTTTTTTTCAAAAATTATTTATTTATTCATGAATATCTATTTTGTCCCCTTCAAAGTAATCCCCATGAGATATTATACACTTGTGCCAACGGTTTTTCCAATCTTCGAAGCACTTCAAAAAATCATTTTTTTTAATCTTGTTCAGCTCCTCCTTCGATGCCGTCTTTATCTCGTCAAGCGTAGCGTAACGTCGTCCTTTCATGGGCTTCTTCAGTTTAGGAAACAAGAAAAAGTCACAGGGGGCCAGATCTGGGGAATACGGTGGCTGCGGCATCATTAGTGTGTTATTTTTGGCCAAAAAGTCGCGCACAAGCAACGATGTGTGAGCAGGGGCGTTATCGTGGTGCAAAAGCCAATTTTTGTTCTCCCACAAATCCGGGCGTTTCTGGCGGATTGCTTCGCGCAAATTGCGCATAACTTGCACGTAATATTCCTCATTGACCGTTCTTCCCTGTGGCAAGAACTCATGATGCACCACGCCCCTGCAATCGAAGAAAACTGTCAGCAAAACGTTCACATTCGACCGAACTTGGCGCGCTTTTTTCGGTCTTGGTTCATGCGGCAGCTTCCATTGATATGATTGAGCTTTGGTTTCTACGTCATAACCATAAATCCACGATTTGTCACCAGTTATGACCCTCTGGAGCAAATTTGGTTCGTCGCGGACAGAGTTTAACATCTCATTAGCAATGTTCATGCGTTGCTGTTTTTGGTCGCAATTGAGCAATTTTGGTACGAATTTCGCGGCGACCCGTCTCATGCCAAATCGTTGATAAGAATCGAATGGCACGAGCCAATTGATATGTTTAGGTCCTCAGCAACTTCTCTAACGGTGATTCGACGATTGGCCAATACCATTTTCTCCACTTCATTAATTTTTTCGTCTGTTGTTGAAGTGCTCGGGCGTCCGGCACGCTCTTCGTCGTTCACATCTTCTCGGCCTTCTAAAAACATTTTGTACCACCGGTAAACGTTGCTACGGTCCAAGGTAGCTTCTTCGTATGCCACAGTCAACATTCGGAATGCATCCGCGCACTTAATTTCGTTTTTCACACAAAATTTGATACACGTTCTTTGATCCATTTTTTTGAATAAGTAAAAATCGAAGACGATTGAAAACACGTGCAAGTTAAGCAGCTATCACCAATTAAGTGAACATTCAAAATGGCCGAGCATAAGTGACAGACACGGGTACCAATATAACGCCACAAAAAAATCGAAATTCGAATATACGTAACCCGCGAAAATTCAAAATTTTGAACACACCTCGTATCTTCCCACATTGCAATGAATTAATAATCAAAATGCATCGTAACGATTGTAGTGCAAGAGGAGAAGAAGAAGTACAAATATTTTACAATTGTATACATTTACTTTTATCAACTTTTAAGTTTTTTCTTATTAAATATTTTTTTTCCGATTCCTTTTCCCTTTTTAAGTGTTTCTTAAAAGAATTTCTTGGTTTTATCAAATTAAACGCCATCACCAATTTACCAGCGAGAATAAAATGTTGTGCAATATGTGCAAGAAGGAGCAAGTTAAGACCTTAAAGTTTAGTTTGATAGAATTCACAATTCATTTCATCTATATGGAACAATGAGTTGATTTTAGATTGTCATTGCCTGCATTTACTAATGTCCAGTGAAATTCAGAAATCAGCCATTTTTTTCACCAATCCCTTTATTTGGTTGATTTTGAATTTTAATATTTTCTTATTTTAATCCCATTGAAATTGGACACGATTTTTATAAAAAACTGGAAACACTCTTTGGTACAAGATTAAATGTTAATTTGTAAAAATTTGCTTTCGAATGAAATTGAACAATCAAATATGGTCTGTTTTTAGTTTCACCCATTTATCATTCCACTACTTGAAAATGAAAACATATTAAAATCATTAAATATAATTACCCATTTAGATATACATTACTTATCAAAAGAACACATTAAATTATATTGAAAATAAAAA
>OZ017740.1:232157778-232275278 GCA_963969285.1 Odontomyia ornata | reverse complement strand
CCACCCCGAACCATTAACACGTCCATTTGATTCTCTACAGGCTCAATATTGATATAAGTCTTCAATAATGTAATTTGTAAAATGTAATGTTAGATAAAAATAGGAACAGAGAAAATAAAATAATTAATAAAATAAACTTTTTGCCTTGGTTGATTTAGTGAAAATGGACAGAGTAGCAGGTAAGTGGTGTTAGAGTGAGATCTTTCCCCGGGAGCCTTGATGTTGTATATAGGATACGCATCATGTTGAGCTCCCAGTTCTTACCAGTATACATAGGGTATACTGGTTTGTAACACTGCATCGGAGTATCATCTATTCAGGAAGCGCATTGATGGGCTCAACGTATCGTTGGGGAATGTTATGGTACATGAGAATGAATCGGTTGTTGCGGGAATGTACGTTTAAATTCTGCTTACTCTCCATGTAGAATCTCTTCTCTAATCTCAATCGCACTCTCGAATCTGGAAGCGGACGAAACGAGGAAGCATCCAAGTGTATTGTCCGGAAACCTGTCTGTGTCGGCAATGGTGCGCGGGTTGTAGAATTGGCGAAATGCTAAGAGGAGTGATTGGATCTGGTAGTGGCTGTTGGGTCTATGTGCCACAAAGCCGATATGAACCCCATAGCGATCCTGAATGAGTATTGGACAGACAGGGTGAATGTCAAAAGCTGTTACGCGGCAAACTGTCCTTCCCCTTCAAGTAAGTTGATAGTTGTAAAGAAGAACTATACGAAACCAACAGAAAAAACTTACAAACAACAAACTACTACAGATATGTCAACGGCGATGAATAACCTCAAAGCCATAAATTTAAAATCGTTTTTCAAAGAATAAAAAAAAAAACATCCGCTTATAAAGTTACATATTGCTTTTAGCAGATATAAAAGAAAAAAACAAATCGATGTAGTTAGTGTTACTTGCTAGTAAATTGTTTTAAGCTTCGTAAATACGAATAAGCAACTAACAGTTGATATACGAACATGCACGGGAATTGTAAAGCATTTGTGAATATTTCAATATTTTGCTGCGCGTAAGACCTTTGAGTTAATGGAAGTAAAAAGAAAATTAGGTCAAAAATAGATAACATTTTCAAATGAAATAGTAGAAATCCGTAAATATCAAATTTAGTCAAACGATAGCCAACAGGCAGGACCGATATATTTAATTTGAACCATGCAACCGTCCTCTTTCATGGTGACTGTGCAATATAGGAAAGCCTATAAGATGAAATAAACATGCATCAATATCAACTCCCAACCGAATCCTAAAAGTAAATTAGAAAATTTCAACGATTAATTTTTCCATATTGGCATTTCTCTTGAAATACTTAACCACCTTCTATATTTCCACTTCAGATTGAAATTAAGCCAAAATTCAGGAATTTAATTTTACGAGATTTTCATGAAAAAAGTCTTAATTTATACAAAAGAGATATAATATAAAATCGCTGTTTAAATGTTTAATTTCCGTTTTTTTAAATTAGTTTCTTTATATGATTGTTTCGGCACGTGATGATTCCATGGTTGAACAATTGTTGGAAGTTTTGTTTTTGGTTAATAGAGAAGGTAAGTTTAAAGGCCACAGATGCTCGTCGAAATTGCTCAATAGATTTCAAAGTATTCCCCCTCAATATAGTACTTCCCCATTGAAATAACTTGTTTCATCCGCCGATTTAAAATAGTGTTTTTATACGATGGAAGTTATCGAGAGATCATTTTAATTAAAATGGGTACTGAAATATACTATATGAAAATAAACATCAAAACTTGATGCTATATAAATTACTAACTAATTTATTTTTAATAAATTTTTCATTAATGAAATTTCGCTAATTAATATTTATTATAAGCATCCAGCATTGGCTCTTGATTTTGTATCCTTTTGGGTTACAAACTATTAAGACCTTACGATTTTTACTTGCAATCCGTTACTAAGACTTCATGGAATACCCGCAGGGGGAATGCCGGTCGACAAGAGCACTCTTGGAGTCTAGCATTCTTTGGGGAGTTCCGCCCCCACGTACCCGAGGAAACTCCGCAGGGGGAATGCCGGTCGACAAGACCACTCTTGGAGGCTAGCATTCTTTGGGGAGTTCCACCCTCACGTACCCGAGGAAATTCCCGCAGGGAGAAAGCCGATCGACAAGAACATTCTTGGAGACTAGCATTCTTTGAGGAGTGCCGCCCCCACGGACCCGAGGATATGGGGGGTGCCGTGAGGTTCCCTCCTGGGATGACAGGTAACGACTCTTATTATATCTGGACTAGGCTTTGGACAACGAACTGGAATTGACGCTTTGGGCTGGCGGATGTGATGATTTGGACCTAGTTGCTTTGCACAGTAGCGCCGAGGTGAAACTCGTGCTCCAATTCAACTATCATATCGTCTCCGTCCCGGTAAAACCTTGGCAGGCCTCGGAGTACGTTCGAAGTTCGCACCATTGGGTTGGTGGTGTAGGTTCGGTTGGGACGGACTCCCGATTAGCGCTGGTCTGGCTCTGAGCACTTGTCCCCATAAGGCCTTGTGCCAACCCTCGCATGGCCTCCCTGCTCTGCAAAGATAACCATGGGACCAAGAAGGCGACTACACACATGAACGGAGATAGCGGCTCCGAGGGGGGACCCGATAAAATGGAGCAAACAAAATCAACAGATCAAAAACATCCAACAAATGAAACCAAAAATAATAACGACGACGCAACCAGCGGTTGCAGCCACGATGTCAACAGTACATCGAAAGCTGTACTAACCACGAAAAAACGAAGACTAACACGACGACAGTGACGGTAGACGAAAAACGGAGAACGGCAGACAGTCTGGTGCAGACTGAGTTTCCTGCGGCATTTGGGTGCAGCAAAAAAATTATGCAAACGCCCAAGCATCCTGTAAAGGAGAAGCGTGAGACTCAGCAAGATGCTTCAGGTGTTCGAGCAGTGGAAAATAACGTAAAGAGCACCGAAAATTCGATTGTCACGGCTGCGATCGTTACTAAAGCGACCGATGCAAGGGTCACAAATCCCGACATGGCAACGAAAAATCCAGAAGGAAACGAGGAGATTACGGTACTAAAAGCAAAGAGTGACCAGACACCGCGTGATTGTACCGCCACCGTTGAAAATGTGGCGGAAGTACTGCACTCGGAAACGGAACGTGAAAACCTCTCCCAAGGATGGTTGCAAGGTACAATTGCGGCCCAGCGATACGAAGAGGAAGGACTACTTCGAAAAGCGGGAGATGCTCTGAAAAGAATACAAGCTGCATGCGACTCCCCAAAAATTAGCAAAGTAGCAAAGGAAGGGCTCCTTGAACTAGAGGAGCTCCTAGATCGCATAGGGCACTATCGGCGGAGCTGGTTAAGGGCCGAAGATGAACAGAAGGCTAAAGAGGCGCTTGGCGCGAAATCTAAAGGCGACATGCAGATAGCTCCATCATTAAAATTCAATAAAAGAATGGCGTCTAGCCCAATCGAAGGAGATCGGGATAAAAGAAGGAAGGAAGAGGCACTTGGCGGGCGTGGAGCACCAGATCGGGGGTTCCAGACAGTGCTTACAAAAGGAGCGAAGAAAGCCGCAAAGAAACTCCTTCAAAAAAAGCCAGAAAATAAAATTCGCACGGACGCCCAATTAGAAAAAGGACCTGATGCAAAACAGGAGAGGCAGAAGCCCCGATGCAGACCCCGGCAGCACGCACTGTTTATGAAGCCCCAAGATGGCCGATCCTACACGGAGGTGCTGCGGGACATCAGGGGAAACGTAAGGCCCGAAGACTCCAATACTACCATTAAAGTAGTACGACCAACGCGGTCGGGCCACATACTGGTGGAATTCGGAGCAGAGGCCGGCAATAAAGAAGCATTCTGTGACGCAGTAAAGAAAGTCCTCGGCAAAAGCGCAACTATAGCCCCGCTCGAGCCGATGGCAGCGATCGAAATACGGGACATTGACTGCGTGCCGGATCTGGTCGAGGTAGAAGAGACCATCAAAAGGGAGTTCCCTAGCGTGGGAAGGATCAAAACGAGACTGACACCAGAAAACAACAGGGGACAACGCATGGCCATAGTTGACTTGACCGAAAAGGACGCCGAACAATTCCTGAACAAGGGCAAAGCACGAATAGGGTGGGTTGTCTGTAGGATACGGCGAAGAGCAACGCCTCTTCAATGTTTCAAATGCCTTGGTTATGGTCACACCACACAAGTATGCAAAGGACCCGATAGAAGTTCCCTATGTTACAAATGCGGCGAAATGGGACATAAAAGAAAAGAGTGTACGAAGGAGGCACACTGTATTCTTTGCAAGGATGCTGATCCAAAACCTGATTTTGGACACGTCTTGGGATCAGGAAAATGCTGGGTGTTCCAGGAAGCCCTAGCCAAATCAAAATCAGAGCTTCGATGACCCACATCCTGCAGCTAAACCTACACCGCAGTTCAACCGCCCAAAATCTGCTTGAGCAGTTTGCGAGGGACAGGAAAGCCGACTTCTTGCTGCTGAGTGAGCAACACCATAATAAAAGTCCTGTATTATGGTACTCTGATGAAACTGGTACTGCCGCTATCAGGGTTCGGAACAGAGATTTTCAAGCGGAGAGTTGTGGATGGTGGGATGGTTTCGTGTGGGTTCGGTGCTCAGGGATCACCTTCTTTAGTGTCTACCTAACGCCTAACGAGCCGATATCATCTTTCCAAGCCAAGCTTAATGCTCTGGAGGGCGCTGTCTCGAACGCAGAGGGTAAAGTGCTCGTTGGGGGCGACTTCAATGCTAAAGCAATCGAATGGGGCATGCCTCGGACGGATCTGCGGGGAAAACGAATCCTGGAAATGGCGGCCAGGACGGCCCTTGTCGTGCTAAACTCTGGATATACGCCGACTTTCCGCCGTATTGGCTGTGAGGGAACCATACCGGACGTGACATTCGCCTCGGAGTCCTTAGTCCGGAGGATACACAACTGGAAAGTATTAGAGGACTACTCAGCCAGTGATCACCAGTGCATTCTGCTTGAGATAAGTGATGTTATCTCCCGACGTCCGTGCTCTCGGCCTTCTACAACTGGATGGAACATTGGAAGAATGGACGTCGAGAGGTTTGTCAAGGTTCTCACAGCAGGTGAGCCGCTACAGGGAGCTTCGGAGGGGACGGAAGAACTGGCAGCTCAAGACGTTGTAAACTCTACTATGAGCATAATAACTTCTTGCTGCGCTTCTATGCCCCGTCAATGACCCCGGCACGGCAAGCCCCCAGTGTACTGGTGGTCTACTGAAATCGCTGAAAAGCGGAGGAAGTGTCACAAGCTTCGGCATGAGGCTCAACGGGCGCGGAACCGTGACGAGGCTTGCAACCAGGTGGCAGCATATAAGTCGGCCAGGAAATGCCTTCGCAAACTGATCAACAGTAGCAAGGCTCGCTACTGGCAAGACCTAGTGAACAATGTGAACAAAGATCCGTGGAGCCTTGGCTACAAGCTGGTCATGGGGAAACTTGGTGCCCTACGGAAGCCTTGTATACATGACACGGAAAAGATGGACGCGATAGTGCGGGGACTCTTCCCCGCCCATCCTGTCCGTGTTGACGCTGTCCATGGTGAAACAGCAGTAGAGTGACCACTCTTCACACTGCTGGAACTGGAGGAGGCAGTCCTCTCCTTGAAAGCGAGGAAGGCTCCAGGTCCAGATGGTGTTCCAGCTGAGGTGTTGCGGCTCATCTATCACCATTGTCCTGACTTGCTGCTCAGCACATTCAACGCTTGCCTACGGGACGGGGTTTTCCCGGTACGATGGAAGGTGGCGAGGCTCGTACTGATCAGCAAAGGGAAGGGAAATCCTGAATCGCCGTCTGAATACCGCCCGTTATGCATGCTACACATGGCTGGGAAAGTGCTAGAGAAACTCATCAAGGAAGACTCACTGACGCGATTTGTGCTGCTGGGGACCTATCTCCTCGGCAGTACGGCTTTAGAGCAGGACGTTCTACCATTGATGCGATTGCAGAGGTGGTGAACGAGGTCCAAAAGGCAGAGGCATATAGTCGCACCAAGCGGCGGATCGTCCTGTTGGTGACACTCGACGTCAGGAATGCCTTCAACTCCGCTAGATGGGTGGATATTCTGGATACGCTGGAAAACTCTTTTCAAGTTCCAGAATATCTAATGCGGCTTTTGAGGACCTACCTTAAGGACCAAAGCCTGCTCTACGACACGACACAGGGCCAACGAAGGATGGAAATTACATCGGGTGTTGCCCAGGGATCTATCCTTGGTCCGGACCTGTGGAACGTGTCTTATGACGGGCTACTGAGACTTGAGATGCCAGATGAGTCGCGCTTGGTCGGCTATGCGGGTGATGTTGCGGCTCTGGTCGCTGGACGCACCGTTGAACAAGCGCAACTTAGGCTAGGTATGCTAATGCGCCGAGTGAGGGACTGAATGACTGCTCGCGGGCTCAGTTTAGCACTGGAGAAAACCGAAGTGGTCATCTTGACAAAAAAGAGAATCCCTAGAGTAAGGATGATCAGTATTGGAGATATACAAATCGAATCGAAGCCAGCGGTGAAGTACCTGGGGCTACTGATCGACTCAAAGATGAGTTTCTCTGAGCAAATCAGGGCAACGGCTGAGAAGGCTGCTTCGGGAATATCGGCCCTGAGTCGACTTATGGCCAACGTAGCCCAGCCCATCAAGAAGACGCCTCTTGATGAGTGCTGTAGGGTCAGTGCTACTGTACGGAGCAGAGGTATGGGGCGATGCTCTCAGCAAGGAGGTATACCGAAAACGATTGGCACAGGTACAGAGAAGAGGAGCACTGAGAATTGCATCTTCGTATCCAACAGTCTCCCACTCGGCGGTGAGAGTGATTGCAGGCGTGATACCTGTCGCCCTCCTTGCTAGAGAGCGCCGCGCTATTTACCTGCGCCGAAACGAGGATGCGAGGGAGATGGTTGTCCGCGAGGAGAGACAACGCTCGCTCAACGATTGGCAGCAGTCTTGGGGGAATTGCGCGAAAGGAAGGTGGACTGCGCGCCCCATCCCGGACGTGAGACCGTGGCTAAATCGAAGGCATGGTGAGACTGACTTCTATCTGATCCAGCTCTTGAGCGGGCACGGGTGTTTTCAGTCTTACCTGCACAAGATCGGTAAGTCATGGTCTCCCGATTGTCGGTTTTGCCCAGGAGAGGAGGACAATGCCTGTCACACATTTTTTGCGTGTACAAAATGGGTCAGGCTGCGAAGGGAACTCTACAGGGAGACGGGGGAGCTCACCCCGGATAATATAGTTGCGGTGATGCTCGAATCGGTTGACAAATGGAACCAGGTGGCACATTATGCTCGGGCAGTCCTGAAATATAAAAGGGACTCACAGTAGCCGGAGGCGCTGGGGCTGGGGGATCGCTCTTCTGGCATTTCTTCTTCCCCTCTCCCCTCCCGCTAGGAAAGGGACTCCCCAGCTTGAAGGCGCCCCACGGCGTAACAAAACGAGACCTGGCCCGAAGTAATGTGTCAAACGGTTCCAGGCTAGGTTCTCAGATTGACGGGGGAGGTGTTTAGTGGGTAGCCCAAGGGTATCCTCCATGGGAGTCCCACACTGCCCGACTCGGCGGGCGTAAATGCCTTCACCTCCCTACCACAAAAAAAAGACTTCATGGAAAGAAGAAATTGATAAGTATTGCCAGAATTTAAAATGAAAACTGATTGTCAATTTGAAATATTTGGACAATGGTAAAAATCGTTGGACAATTCCTTATCTTAATTGATATTCAAAGAGTTTATCAGCTAGAGAAAAGACGCCCGAGTGTTTCACTTGTATTAACTTATACACTATCAAAAAATGAAATAAATTTGTGTGAAACAAGGAAAAAATGATATTTAGCACTCTATGTAAACAAAACTAAAATGCACCCAAGAGGTTTAAGCAATAGGACTAGTGTAAATATAAAACCAAATATTCAAGTATTTAATGAAGTGCTTCATGAAAAAAATAACATAGGAGAAAGTTAATCTGTAACTCATACAAAGAATTACAATTTGTTTTATTAATAATTATTATTTTGTAATTATTTTTAATCTCATTTTAAAATGCATTGTCTTAAATAAAGATATTTAATCGTAATTCTAATGATAAACACCAGAAACATTGATGAAAGTAACCAATTAAGGTATACTAGAATATGTCCAGTTGTAGACTTATAATTATTGATATAAGATCAATTTGCTTGTTCACGTCGAACACATTTATTTCTATAACAGCTAGAAAGATGAACCTTCAATATTTACCGGGAAATATCACCATATGAAAGAAAAGAGGCTAGCATTTCAAATTATTATTATTTTTTTTAAATAATTTTTTTTATATCACGTGAATTGCTAAACAGAAAAAAAAAATATAATTAATTATGAATTGCTAATCGGACAACATGACTTTCCTTTCTACGGGCCCTTCTTCTTTAGAGGCAGTGGGAGTGCATGGTAGGTATGCCATCAAAGCCGTTTTCTTAGCGTAGAGTTCTTCGGGGTTGAGTTAACGCAGTGTATTTTTCGGTACCGCGAATACGGGATGAAGTAAAGTAGGTTTCTTTTCCGTATGTCTGTGTTTTCGACGTGTTTGAAACGGGCACTTTATGGTGGCTGAAATACGGAATTGAGCGTAATCCATTTTAAGACCTGCGACCGAAATCCTCTCCGATCTAGCTGGCCAACAAGCAGCCACCGCGAAATGGATTACGGGTGCACGAACTGTTTGACTGATTGATACCATTTGTTGGCACGACTCAGACTTCACGTCTAGAACCGATGAGAGGTCAGTTCCGACTTCGTTCGCACAAATTTTGACAGGAAAATCATTACAAATGGCGCGCAACGTGGGGCCAAAACATCCTAAGGGGATAAAAGATTCGCGTCTTCTGACAAGTTGGGCCTTCACGCAGGATGTAAGGTACCTCGGTACTCGAGCCCCACAGACAGGAGCAGTGGAGTTGTGTTATACACACTTGCAGTCGCTTCACGTGGGTTGTAGCTTCCGCTCTCCTTTGTTTGATTTTTTTTTTCACGACAGAATCCTTCCGATGTGTTGTCCTAGGTTGATACCTGTAAGGACCTTATGTTTTCTTGATGGAATTGTCAGCCAGATGGGTTTCTCCTATCGGCCTGGACTCTCAAGAAAATAGAAGGTTACCTTGCTTTATGTCGCGGAAGGATGCTACTCATCTTTTTATGCGTGATGGACGAGTGGTTTCGGTTCAACGTTCGGCGGCGTATGCTGGAGTCGTGGAGCCCGGAATGCTTCCACGCGTCGGGAATTTCGACCACGTACAAAGCTATTCGTTAGCTCTACCAATTGTCTCGTCGAGTCAATCAACGTAGTTTAGAGACGGTTTTTGTAATGTATGTGGGTTCGGGGATAAATTCATTAAACTGGCCGGAAGCACCCTTTTCTCGGCAGACTACCATTCGCTCTTGTTTCCTTATGGAGGAGTCGGCGTGGCTGGAAAGGCAAGAGTTTGACAAATAAATTTTTTTTATCGATCACTTAGCTCACCACTATCAGCCACTTAGCATTAACAACTAATTTTCGTTATACATTTAAGAACTATCGATATATACCCAGCTTTACTTCAACGTCGAATAAACCCACAATGGCAACGAAACGAACACCCGACAAACGTAGGACCCGATCAAAAACGGTCCAACCCGTTAACTGTGGGATTTGTTTCGAAAACGTGGTCGAGGGCGCATCAAGTGTGCGGTCGGAATGTGGACACTTGTTTCATCGCGCCTGTGTCCAACAGCTCCAACTAACGTCCGAGCTCTGCCCACTATGCAGATGCCTTATAGATCGAACAGCCGTAGACACCCCGCTGGGAACGCACGTCCCGACTCGCGGAGCAGTGGCAAAAGGACCACAAAATGTTGAACCGCCTCAACCCCTGTTGGACATCCCAGGAGCCGTGGGCGGACAAGTTCCTGTTGCAGTTGTCCCGGCCGAGGTTCAAACAGTATCTTGCACCAACTCCGTCGACACAATCCTGGCTCTAATGCAAGGAATGTCCAAGAGAATTGGACACTTGGAGAGAGGACTCCAGAACCACCAGATTAGCCAACCTCCCAGCCACGTAAGAACTCCGTCTGGCTGGGAGCCCAATCCCAGTGTGGCTATGCCTCTTTCTAGACCGGCTGATAATTGGACCCTCCCTCCAAGGATCTCGGGAATGGATCCCAGGGCTCCCGAGTATCGACCGCGATACAGCACCGCACTGCTGTTGATACCCACAGTCCCCGATTCGGTCTCTTACAATAGGCCCATCGAGGATGCGAACGTATTGTCACCCGTCCGAGACCCTACGCCTCGTATCATGGAAAGTTGGTGCCTTAGCTTCAACGGTTTCAGTTTGACGACACCGGTGGACCAGTTCCTGTTTAGGATTCAGGCTCTAGTCACCAGCACACTGGGAGGCAACTTCTCGGCTTTCCTCCGGCACGCACACCTTCTGTTCAGCGGAGATGCTGCCGAGTGGTACTGGAGTTTGATAGAATCGATGCCACGCCCCGATTGGAATTCTTTCTGTGCAGCCTTCTGCAACCGCTTTGACGACGGCTTCCTTAAAAGAGAGCTACGGGAACAACTAAAGAAACGCAAACAAGGTGTCCACGAATCATTCGAACAGTATTACACAAGTATATTGCGATTAAGCACTTTGTTACGAACACCCATGCCCGAGGACGAACTAGTGGAAATTATCAATTCGAATATGCTTTGGAAGCTTCAGAACAGTCTCTTTTATGTGCCCATTCAACAACTGCGACTTGACTCGGCTATATCGGCTTTTCCATCACATGAGAAGGAAGGTCTCTCCAGGACGGCCCTGGTGTTTCACACAATAGATGTAGGGGATGCTAAACCCATAAAACAGAGACATTTTGCCATATCTCCAGCGAAGGAAAAGTTGTTATATGCCGAAGTTGATCGAATGGTAGCACTAGGCATGATCGAAGAACCGCAGAGCGCGTGGGCTCCCCTGGTCACCTTCGTTGTCAAGCCGAACAAGGTCCGGCTATGCTTAGATGCCAGACGTTTGAATGCCGTCACTGTCAAGGACGCGTACCCCCTACCGTTGATTGAAGGCATCTTGATTCGATTGCCTAAAGCCCATTACATCACAAGTTTAGACCTCAAGGACGCTTTCTGGCAAATCCCGTTAGCCTCTGGCTCAAAGGAGAAAACAGCCTTCACGGTCCCAGGTCGCCCACTGTATCAATTTGTGACCATGCCAGTTGGATTGTGCAATGCCCCTCAGACAATGATGCGCCTTATGGATAAGGTGATACCTGCGCATTTACGTCACCAAGTTTTCGTATACTTGGACGATCTGCTGCTTATAACCGAGATCTTTGACGAATACCTCGACCTGCTTCAGGAAGTGGCTTTGCACATCCGGAGGGCAGGGTTAACCATCAACATACAGAAGAGTCAGTTTGTCATGACGGAGGTGAAGTATTTGAACCACATCATTGGGCATGGCAACATCAAGACCGACCCGGACAAGACTCAAGCGATTGACGCTTTTCCATTACCCAAGACCACCAAGCAGTTACGCTGATTCCTAGGCTTATGCGGATGGTACCAACGTTTCGTACGTGACTATGCCACCATTACCACACCTTTTACCAACATGCTACGTAAGGGACGTAAGTTCGTCTGAGAAGGGCCCAGCTTGCGAGTCTTCAAAGAGCTAAAGAAGAGTCCGACAACAGCCCCCGTACTGCACAGCCCGGATTTTGGCAAACCGTTCTCAATCCATCGTGACGCGAGTCAACATTGGGTGGGAGCAGTCTTAGTCCAGGTTGCACAAGACGGCGAGGAGAGGCCTATAGCCTTTATGTCCCACAAGCTGAACCCGGCCCAGCGGGACTACATGGTCTCGGAGCAGGAATGCCTGGCGGCTGTGCTGGCAGTGAAACGCTTTCGAGCATTTATTGGGAGACATCCCTTTGAAATCGTCACGGACCATGCGTCCCTGATATGGCTGATGAGGCAGACTGATCTCCACGGGTGTTTGGCCAGATGGGCCTTGAAATTACAGGCGTTTGACTTCACGATAAGATACTGCAAGGGAAGTCAGCACCTGGTACCGGACACATTATCCAGGATGTTCACCCCCTGAAGGAGCCGAGTTGGCCCAGGAGGACGACAGCCCCCTATGGATCGACTTGGACCATCCCGCCTTCGAGTCAATAGGATACACGCAGCTGAGGAATATGAATCAGAACTAGTTACCACAGCTGCCAGAACTTCGGGTGACGGAGGGATTTATATGCAAGTGGATGGGACACGCCTTCGGAGACCCCATCCAGGAAGAGGA
Organism: Odontomyia ornata; assembly: GCA_963969285.1. Classification (NCBI taxonomy): domain Eukaryota; kingdom Metazoa; phylum Arthropoda; class Insecta; order Diptera; family Stratiomyidae; genus Odontomyia; species Odontomyia ornata. The sequence continues at coordinate 232,262,931 of OZ017740.1, read as the reverse complement.
ACAGTGAAAGTTATGGGTGCCCGAAGAACTGACCTTCGACCTGATTAAAAGGGCTCATGACCACCCATTGAGTGCACACGGCGGTTATAGTCGCACGCTTTGGTGACTGAAGACTTTCTGCTTTTCGCCTAAGATGGCGCAGCAAGTAAAAGAGTACGTAGCTGCCTGTGAGCTGTGAAAATACAATAAAGTGCCCAATTCTGTTCTTCGGCCCCCGATGGAAAAATTCGAGCTACCGGAGCGGATGTTCCAGCGCCTGTACTCAGACTTCAATGGTCCTGGACCAACTGCCTAAATTCCCAATTATTGAAACAATTCGAAACCTGCACACTGGCCCGATAGTCAGCTTCCTGTAAAATCGCGTTTTCCATATATTTGGAGTACCGGAAAGGGTGGCCTCCGACAACGGAGTTCAGTTCACCTCGGCTAGATTTCAGGATCTAATGGAAAAGTATGGCCTCGCGCATCAGCAGACCGCCATTTATTCCCCGCAAGCCAATGCGTCCGAGCGGCTCAACCGCACCCTCATAGCCGCCGTTCGTGCCTACGTCCAACTGGATCAGAAGGATTGGGACCGCAGGATTTCCGCCATCACTTGTGCCCTGCGTTCGTCATACCACTCCACCACAAGTATCTCCCCGTACTTTGCCGCGTTTGGAAAGTACATAATCTGCCACGGAAACTCGTACCAGCTATTGCGGCAGTTAAAAGGTTTCGAAGACCCAACAGTGGTTCTGGAGCCGCACGAGAAACTTCAAATTTTACGAAAACTTATTCGGAAGAAGATTGAAGACAGTAGATGGGCGGGGGAGGAGCGTTATAACCTACGATCCCATCCTTCTGGCTTCAAGGCAGGTGACGAAATCTATCGACGGAATTTCAGGCAAAGTGAAGCAAGCCGGCACTACAGTGCCAAACTAGACAAGAAGTTCGTGAAGTGTTGAGTCCTACAAGTTTTAAGTCCCACACGATATCTCGTTGCGGACATGTTCGGCATGGAGCTGGGAGTCTACCATGCCAAAGACCTACAACGGTGAAAAGTGCCAGCAAAGAATTCTTCCTTCTCGCTGTTGTTCCCCGCTGTTATCTCCTGCATAGCATGGATCGCCTTCTCCTGGGCTCAAAATATCAGCGACCTCTTCAGGTCAGAACGTGCCGCGGGAAAATTTGCCATCCACAAGTCCCACGACCTCTTCGGCCGTCATACAAGTAAAGCCATCTATGGCCGACCAGCGTGTCCTTTAGTCTCCCCATGCCTGGTTGGCATTGTGGACACTGCCCTGTAAAGAGTCAGCCTACGCCACTGCCGACTCGCACACATGCCCATCACTGCCATATGGCTTGCGAACACACATCAGCTTTGGATGACATTCCCATCCTACGTCGATTTGAGTCGAGGAATGTCACCCAAAGCTGACGGCAGTTGGAGTCGGTAACTCAGATGAATAAGAACTGGATGGGCTAAGCTCATATAAAATGCATGAGAGAGCATGCGACCGGTTTCTGCTCTCTTCCAAACGATCTGTCTGTCATTTCCTCCCCGTCTGCCTCTTGATGTTCACTTTCTTATTCCAGAAGCTGACTAGATGCGAACTGTCTGTCAAGTTGACTGATGCCGCGAATTTTATCCGATGGAAAGTGGAAAGTGTTCGCGATCTAAATTATTTCCAAGTGTTTAAACATTCGATTGCGGTTTGTGACTCAAGTAACTTTAACGTGTGACATTATGAAATTAGTTTAGAATTTCAAAATAAAATGTGTAGTGCCTTCGTGTAAAAATCATTGTGGAAAAGGATCTGTAGGTGTTTCCTTTCACAAGTGACGAGTTAATATATTAATGTTTTGCATGTTTTTCATACAATGCCGAAGGTTTTTCAAATAGAAAATAAATTTTTGGTATTGTATGAAAATTTGTTAACATTGAGCAGCAACCATGTTTGCTTCTGCAATTTGGCTCTCTCTAACGTTGCAAACAAGAGCGTAGCAATAGGAAAAGTGGTCGCAGGGGTTGTTGCAACCATATTGTCACGTGGTTGTCCACTCCAGTATTATTTAATTACTCAATGGTCGGTAATGTCAAACGAGTGCAGGAGGCAGATAACCGTACACAGAGCGCGATTTAAAATAATGTTTTTATAAGATGGAAGTTATCGAGAGATCATTTTAATTCAAAGGGGTACTGAAATATACTTTATGAAAATAAGCATCAAAACTTGATGCTATATAAATTTGTAACTAATTTATTTTTTATAAATTTTTCATTAATGAAATCTCGCTAATTAATATTTATTATAAGCATCCAGCATTGGTTTTTGATTTCGTTTCCTTTCGGTTTACAAACTATTAAGACCTAACGATTTTTACTTTCAATCCGTTACTAAGACTTCATGGAAAGAAGAAATTGATAAGTATTGTCAGAATTTAAAATGAAAACTGATTGTCAATTTGAAATATTTAGACAATGGTTAAAAATCGTTGGACAATTCCTTATCTTAATTGATATTCAAAGAGTTTATCAACTAGAGAAAAGACACCCGAGTGTTTCACTGGTATTAACTTATACACTATCAAAAAAAGAAAAAAAAATTGTGTGAAACAAGGAAAAAATGATATTTAGCACTTAAATAGCCGAAACTAAGAAATTATATATAAATATATTTCTATGTAAACAAAACTAAAATGTACTCAAGAGGTATAAGCAATAGGACTAGTATAAATAAAAAAACCTAATATTCAGTATTTAATGAAGTGCTTCATGAAAAAAATAACATGGGAGAAAGTTAATCTGTAGCTCATACAAAGAATTTCAATTTGTTTTATTAATAATTATTATTTTGTAATTATTTTTAATCTCATTTTAAAATGCATTGTCTTAAATAAAGATATTTAATCGTAATTCTAATGATGAACACCAGAAAAATTGATGAAAGTAACTAATTAAGGTATTCTAGAATATGTCCAGTTGTAGACTTATAATTATTGATATAAGATCAATTTACTTGTTCACGTCACGCACATTTATTTCTATAACAGCAAGAAAGATGAACCTTCAATGTTTAACAGGTAATATCACCATATGAAAGAAAAGAGGCTAAAATTTTAAATTATTATTATTTATTTTGAATAATTTTATTTATATGAAGTGAATTGCTGAACAGAAGAAAAGAAATATAATTAATTATGGATTGCTAATCAGATAACACGACTTTCCTTTCTACGGGCCCTTCTTCTTTAGAGGCAGTGGGAGTGCATGGTAGGTATGCCATCAAAGGGGTAGGGTTTTTAGAAAATCCGCGAATGACCGATTTCGCGTCGCGTGCGGTACGCGGTACCTTAGTCTGTCTTGCCGTTTTCTTAGCGTAGAGTTCCTCGGAATAGAGTTAACGTAGTGTATTTTTCGGTACCGCGTCGCTAAATTCGGGAACGCGATATCGAAATAAAATTTTTGTACTTGATTGAAAGGATGAATGCATACGGGATAAAGCAAAGTATGTTTCTTTTCCGTATGTCTGTGTTTTCGACGCGTTTGAAACGGGCACTTTATGATGGCTGAAATACGTAATTGAGCGTAATCCATTTTAAGACTTGTGACTGAAATACTCTAAGATCTAGCTGGCCAACAAGCAGCCACCACAAAATGGATTACGGGTGCACGAAGTGGTTGACTGATTGATACCATTCGTTGGCACGACTCAGAGTTCACCTCTAGAACCGATGAGAGGTCGGTTTCGACTTCGTTCGCATGGATTTAGACAGGAAAATCATTACAATATGTATATGTATATATATATATATATATATATATATATATATATATATATATATATATATATATATATATATATGCAACCTTAAAGTGAACTCCACAATCAATCCCAAGAAATTTACTTAAGAAGATCCTTCATAACCATATTACTCGTTGACGTTTATTCCATATCCATCGCGTCCGTTCTCAGTAAACAAGGGCACATGATTTTCATGAAATCTTCATGAAAATAGTGTCGTATAGTTAAATGAAAACTCGACTATGCGGTTTCATGTTCATTTTTAAAGCTATGATCAATTGTTAAGGGAAAATTATCATGTTTTGAGGTCGTGATTCTCAACAATGTTTTTTTTCGCTTGTGGTAGGGAGGTGAATGCCATTTATGCAAGGAGGGTGAGACTCCCATGCGCGACTAGATTACCCACTAAACACCTCCCCTGTCACCCTGAGAACCCAGCCTGGAACCGTTTGACCCATTACTTCGAGCCAGGTCTCGTTTTGTTACACCCTGAGGCGCCTTCAAGCTGGGGAGTCCCTTTCCTAGCGGGAAGGGAGAGGAGAAGAGGAAGTGTCAGAAAAGTGATCCCCCAGCCCCTGCGCCCCCGGCTGCTGTGATTCCCTTTTATATTTTAGGACTGCCCGAGCATAATGTGCCACCTGGTTCCATTTGTCAACCAATTTGAGCATCACCGCAACTATATTATCCGGAGTGAGCTCTCCCATCTCCCTGTAGAGTTTCTTTTGCAGCTTTACCCGTTTTGTACACGCAAAAAATGTGTGGCGGGCATTGTCGTCCTCTCCTGGGCAAAACCGACAATCGGGGGACCGTGGCTTACCTTACCGATCTTGTGCAGGTAAGACTGAAAACACATATGCCTGCTCAAAAGCGGGGTCAGATAGAAGTCAGTCGCACCATGCCTTCGATTTAGCCATGGTCTCACATCCGGGATGAGGCGCGCAGTCCGCCTTCTCTTCGTCCAATTGACCCAAGACTCGTTTCGGCGCAGGTAAATAGCGCGGCGCTCTTTAAGCAAGGAGGGCGATAGTTACCACGCCTGCAATAACTCTCACCGCCGAGTCTGAGACTGTTGGATACAAAGATGCAATTCTCAGTGCTCCTCTTCTCTGTACCTGTGCCAAACATTTTCGGTACACCTCCTTGCTGAGAGCGTCGCCCCATACCTCTGCTGCATACAGTAGCACTGACCCTACAGCACTCATTAAGCGGTGTCTTCTTGATGGGCTGGGTCCCCCTACGTTGGCCATGAGTCAACTCAGAGCTGATATTCCTGAAGAAGCCTTCTCCGCCGTTGCCCTGATTTGCTCAGAGAAACTCATCTTCTGGCTTCGATTCGATTTGTATGTCTCCAATACTGATCATCCTTACTCTAGGGATTCTCTTTTTTGTCAAGATGACCACTTCGGTTTTCTACAGTGCTCAACTGAGCCCGCGGGCAGTCATCCAGTCCCTCACTCGGCGCATTAGCAAACCTAGCCTAAGTTGCGTTTGTTCAACGGTGCGTCCAGCGACCAGAGCCGCAACAGCTGCTGACCAAGCGCGACTCATCTGGCATCTCAAGTCTTAGTAGCCCGTCGCAAGACAGGTTCCACAGGTCCGGACCAAGGCTAGATCCCTGGGCAACACCCGATGTAATTTCCATCCTTCGTTGGCCCTGTGTCGTGTCGTAGAGCAGGCTTCAGTCCTTTAGGTGTTCCTCAAAAAGCGCATTAGATATTCTGGAACTTGAAAAGGGGTTTCCAGCGTGTCCATAGTCCACTCATCTAGCGGAGCTGAAGAAATTCCTGACGTCGAGTGGCATCCAGAGGGCGACCCGTCGCCTGGTGTGACTATATGCCTTTGCCTTTTGGACCGCGTTCACCACCTCTGCAATCGCATCAATGGTAGAACGTCCAGCTCTAAAGGCGTACTGCCGAGGAGATATGTCCCCAGCAGCACGAATCGTGTCAGTGAGTCTTCCCTTGATGAGTTTCTCTAGCACTTTCCCAGCCGTGTCTAGCATCCATAACGGGCGGTATGCAGACGGCGATTCAGGATTTCCCTTCCCCCTGCTGATCAACTTGAGCCTCGCCACCTTCCATCGTACCGGGAAAACTGCGTCCCGTAGGGAAGCGTTGAATGTGCTGAGCAGCAAGTCAGGATAATGGTGATAGACGAGCCGCAACACCTCAGCTGGAACACCATCTTGTCCGCCAGCAGTGAGCCTTGCTCTTGTTGATCAGTTTGCGAAGGCATTTCCCGGCCGACTTATATGTTGCCACCCAGTTGCATGCCTCACCACCGTTCCGCGCCCGTTGAGCCTCATGTCGAAGCTTGTGACACTCCCTTCGCTTTTCAGCGATTTCAGTTGACCACCAGTACACTGGGGACTTGCCGTGCCGGGGTCTTCGACGGGGCATAGAAGCGCAACAAGCAGTCGTAATGATGCTCATAGTAGAGTTCACAACGTCTTGAGCTGCCAATTCTTCCGTACCCTTCGAAGCTCCCTGCAGCAGGGCACCTGCTGTGAGCACCTCGACGAACCTCGCGACCTACATCCTTCTGATGTTCCATCCAATTCTAGAAAGCTGAGAGCACGGACGTCGGGAGAGAGCATCACTGATTTCAAGCAGAATGCACTGATGATCATTGGCTGAGTAGTCCTCTAATACTTTCCAGTTGTGTATCCTCCGTACTAAGGACTCCGAGGCGAATGTCACATCCGGTATGGTTCCCTCACAGCCAATACGGCGGAAAGTCGGCATATATCCGGAGTTCAGTACGATGAGGGCCATTCTGGCTGCCATTTCCAGGATTCGTTTTCCCCGCGGATCCGTCTGAGGCATGCCCCGTTCGATTGCTTTAGCGTTGAAGTTGCCCCTAACGAGTACTTGGCCCTCTGCGTTCGAGACAGCGCCCTCCAGAGCATTAAGCTTGGCTTGGGAAGATGATATCAATTCGTTCGGCGTTCGGTACACACTAAAGGAGGTGGTCCGTGAGCACCAAACCCACACGAAACCATCCCCCCGTCCACAACTCTCCGCTTGAAAGGCACTGTTCTGAACACAGATGGTGACAATCCCAGTTGCGTCAGAATACTATAATGCTGGACTTTTATTATGGTGTTGCTCGTTCAGCAGCAAGAAGTCGGCTTTCATGTCCCTCGCAAACTGCTCAAGCAGATTTTGGGCGGTTGAACTGCGGTGTAGATTAAGCTGCAGGATGCGGGTCATCGGAGCTATGATTTTGCCTTCGCTAAGGCTTCCTGGAACACCCGGCATTTTCCTGATCCCAAGACGTGTCCAAAATTAGGTTTTGGATCCGCATCCTTGCAAAGAATACAGTGTGGCTCCTTCGTACACTCTTTTCTTTTATGTCCCATTTCACTGCATTTGTAACATAAGGAACTCCCTCGTCAATCTTTAGTATAGAACTCACTGTAGATTTCTGGGCATATAATGTATGATATTGACTAGAAAGTAACGAATCAATTTTTTAAATGGCAATCAACTCTATAATTTGCAATTACTCCAAACTTATTATTTTTTCGGGGAATTTTATAAATCCTTAGCGTAAAGTTTACGTCTGAGGATGTGAGAAGGATTTTATAATAAGTTCATCAGTAGGTGAAGAATCAATACAGAAGAGAAAAGCATCCTGGAATTTTCCCTAATGAAATTCTTCTGAACCATGTTGAATTGTATTTCTCCTGCATTTTGATAATTTTTTTTGGTTATTTCTTGTAGAAAAGATTGACTAAATTATTAAATTAAGGATACTGATCATTTTTATCATTCGTTACCGAGAAATCGGTATCTCCATTAAATCCTTGAAGAGTGCAAAGTAATAGGCATTTTACGTACGAAAGATAATTAAAATGCAATTTCTTGACACCAATGTACCATGTTGAACTGTTAATATCAACAGAGTCCTTGAAAGGATTACAATTTTGTACTGAAACATTTGTGTTTAATATATTATCCTTCATTTGAAACCTCTGCAATCAAAATCCCTACACGACTTACAGAAGGTTCCCATATGTAAACCTAATACCTCCCACGTATAGCGCATTCACCTCGGACATGCCTGATGACACTTGCGAATCGCCAGATGATATCCGATCGCGGTAGATGCTGACTAGCATAAGTAACCCTTCTGGCACGTGTTGCTACACTTGCAATTTAAATCAACAATTGTTTGTTCAAATCATTATTTAGTCAGTCTTTTCTGAGTTGTTCATATGTTTAGTCCGATTATTGAATATTATTTACTGAATAAGTTCGTTTTTTTTTTGTAAAACATGTCTAGATACATGTAATTGGTGCAGCCGTAAAAAGTAAGGGCGGAGGTGTTCCGGAAAAGTTAAAAAAAAAAGTGAATCGGAGGATAACGGTTTTTTCGCGACAAAGTACTGGGGTTGATTTATTGAAAAATTTTTGCGAGCGACGCTAGATGAACGGTGCGTTAAGCAGACTTGATGAAGGGATATCGTCATCAAAGTTCCGGAAAAGGTGAAGATGGAAAGCATCCTAATAATTCTCTGGTAAGTCCGATTTTTAGATACATGTCCTTTCCCTACAAAACTCCTTCTAGACCAGGAAAACCCTTCTCTCTCCCAACAACCTCTAGGCTTAGAAGATTTAGCAACATATTCAAAACTGAAAATAATACTGAAAGTGAAAGCGGTAGTGGAAATTCGGTACAGCTCTGTGAAACTTCGCGTGAACTTACCAACTCACTGTATCGTTCAATAAGATTAATTGAACTTAATGAAAATAATATAGAAATTAGTATAAACGATAAAAATGTTAACGTGGTTAGGAATAATAATAACGAATAAAATAGATAATAATACGATTAGTAATAATAATATAAGTGAAAGTAATAATAAAAAAAATTTAAACATGGCATATCCAGGCACTAGTGCAAGTGAAATGATAATGACCGTACTTGACCTTTTCAATTTGTTAAGAATTCCCGATGCTATTAAGAATTTCCCAAAATACGACGGTAATCCTAGGCTTTTGTTCGATTTCATTGAAAATGTCGACGATATCCTTAATCTTCTACGAGTGGCCAGTGAGCAGCTACGCTGAGGAGAATAAGGAATAAAACTGCGGGCAGCTCTTGCTGAGGGCAATAATGAATAAAATTGTAGGTGAGGCTAATGAGACCCTAAATGTGTATGGGACTCAGTTGAACTGGGACCAAATAAAGGAAAACTTGATTCTGGACTATGCAGATCAAAGAAATGAAACTTCACTTATACGGGATTTGCCTAATCGTAAACAAAGTTCCGATTCGATTCGATTCGGTGAAATAATAGAACTACTTTCAAGTTTCGTTAATCATGTGAATATCCACGAAAATGATCCCGGCGTGATATCTGCAGAGAAGGCTTTTTTTCGGAAATGTGCCTGAACACATTTTTAAGTGGTCTTAGAGAACTTTTAGGCTGCATAATTAGCGCAATGAAGCCGGAATCTTTATCATCTGCCTTTGCATGTTGCATCAAAGAGCAGAATATCTCTTACTCTAAGTCGAATATTAATAAGGCATATTGAACCCAACACCGATTAGGTTGACCAAACCCAATTTCTCAATCCATTTTCCCAATCCATAAACTCATCACCGAAACTTTCGTTCCAGGCATTTGCACATCCTTACACACCTTTTCAAACGAATTCCCCTCTACAAAAACCCACGTTTACTAATCCATATGCACAACCCTGACACAATTTCAGAACATATCTGCAACCGTTACCAAATTTCAGACCAAAAAATAGTAATTATTTTAATCAAAATATTCAACGACCATTTGGTATACAAAATCATTTTCAGAGTCCCCAAATAAGACCCCCCAGGTCTAACAATGTACACCCCCCGAAAACCAGAACCTATGGAACTAGGTTCAACTATAGTTAAACGCGTGCAACTACAATATAATCGTCCCAAGATAACTTTTTCAGATCAACAGGGCCACCAAGAGTCGTATCTAAGGAATTATTCAATATTTTGGAGCAGGTTTATTCAGATAACATCCTGCAAATGGAACAAGTTTTTATACCCTACTCTGAACACCCTTACGAAAACCCCAACCAATTTGCCGAAAAATTAACTGACTCGGCTTATACATCTCAACCTCAATAGTAATCAATTCTATTCTTCTGGTCCAGCGGACGCATTAAACCACCATGATGATATAAAAAACGTTGAAATAGGCGAGGGAAATTTTGGTTGTCTGGCCTCCAACAACCCATCGGATAGCTAGACGTCAATACACATGGTAATACACTCCCATATATCCACATTTCATCCCCTTTCGGACGACAACTTAAGTTCTTGATACAGGAGCATCCTCATCGTTTATTAGTCCCGAATATGTGAATCCCCACGACTCAAGAAAAATTAACCCAATTATAATAAATACAGTTCTTTCAAACGAAAGGGCAAAACCTCACTTTTGCCAAACAAGTCAAACACCATATTAGGACGGACGAAGAACTTTCCGTATGCACAAAGTCGTATAGGTATCCATTTGTTCATAAAGAGGAAGTTCGTAAGCAAATATCATAGATGCTTGCACAGAGTATAATTCGCCCCAGTTATTCCCCACGGAGTTCCCATGTGTGGATAGTCCCAAAAAAACTGGACGCAACTGGAAGGCAAAAATGGAGAATGGTCATTGATTATCACAAAAAACAGTGAGCAACCGATATCCACTTCCCAATATCAATGACATTCTCGATAAACTTGGGAAATCCATGCACTTTTCAACCATAGATCTGGCAAGTGGTTTTCATCAGATAGAGATGGATCCCAATGATATTCCTGAAACCACCTTCGCCGTTGAAAGAGGATGCGCATACCTTTCTGGCTTAAAAGCGCGCCTTCAACAATCCAAACACTATCGTAACAGATCGTAAACCTCTCACTTGGCTCATGAACTTAAAAGATCCAAACTCCAGGTTAGTGGGTTGGAGACTGAAATTGGAAGAATTTGACTATAAGATTGTTTACAAACAGGGAATACAAAATTCTAATGCAGATGCATTGAGCCAAATTCCGAAAAACTCAGCACACTCCCACGTGACCGGAAAATTTAAGGAAGTCAACATCAACGAAACTGATAACATGGAAAACGCATCAATGCAAACCACTGGAGGTACTACTGTACACTCCGGGGTAGAAAACCTAAACGATGGGATTCCCATCTCCGAACAGCCCTTGACTGCATTTTCCTTACAGATTATATTGGAAAAAACAAATAGACGACCTCAAACAAATGTACAGACCCCATTCAGAAATAAGCAGCGCCGCACTATCCGAATGCAAGAATTCTCCAAACAGCATGTTATCGAATTTATTAGAAGGTTCGTTCGCCCTAATCGTCTAAGTGCTATCTACAGTATAGACGAAATCTTCAAGATAATTCAAGAAGTGTATTCAAAATATTGCTCAGCGTAAAATAATCTTAAATTAATTAGGTGCACAGAAATAGTAAAAGACATCACCGAAAATGATGAGCAGGATTTCCGCATAAATGATTACCATCAGAAAAATAATCATCGTGGCATAAACGAAAGCCTACTACATCTTAAAAGAAAACACTATTTCCCCCATATGAAAATAAAGATCACTCAAATTATTAACAACTGCGAACAATGTCAGAATTTAAAATATGATAGACGTCCACAAACACCTAAATTTGAAGCTCCCGAAGCCCCTAGAAATCCACTTGATACGTGCGAATATCTATACAATCGATAAACAATATATTTTCACCATTATTCATAAATTTTCTAAATTTGCCGCAGCTTAAATTTTAACCAGCTAGAAATAGTCTAGCGATCATAAAATCATTGAAACACTTCAACAGTCTCCACGGTACCCCTAAAAATATTGTGATTGTAGTAACAGACTAATGTACTGAATCAACCTCCACCGTACTTGGTGACTTCTGTGAGCAATATAGCATCATCCATCATACAATTTCATATCCACTAGTAACGCCCCCGTGGAAAGACTCCACTCCACACTTACTGAAACATATGGAATAATCTGAAGCCCTGAAGATATTTTAAATGAGGTAATAGCTACATATTATAATGCTATACGATACATTCAGCAACTAAGTATACGCCATTTGAACTCTTTTATGGTAGGATCTATAAACTTAACAATAGCTTACAATCTAGTAGTAAGCATGAATATTTATAACAGTTAAGAGAATTTCAATCTAAGTTATAAGCTGAAATTAAAACTAGATTAGAAGAGCAAACCGAAAAGATTAAAGAAATTAACCGAAAATAGAGATTATCCCAAAATTCAAAACGAAGGTTCATTAGTATTTAGGAAGGAATCTAGAAGGATTATTCTTAGTCGTAGATTTACAAAACATAGAGTAAAGAAAGATAACCATGTAACTCTTATTACTAATAAAAACCAAAAAAAATACATAAATCAAAAATTAAAAATAACGTAAATTTCAGGCAAGCACTGCTAATATTCGGACAAAAGATGGACATACAGGATCTATCAGCTAATATTGGGTTAACACCGATTAAACTAGGAAACGCGAGATAAATAACATCCCAAAGTAATCTAATACACATAATACAACTGGATGGATACAAAAACAATATAAATAAACTTTCTGATTCACTTAAAATTTTTCAAAGCAACACCGCATTGATCAATTCTTTAGAAGTAACCACAAAAAAAATCAAAGAAGTTAGTAACAAACTGTACTCACTAATGCCTCAAAAATGCATGAAAAGAGGACTCATAAATGGTTTAGGAACAATAATCAAGGGTAAAACTGGCAACTTAGACGCAAATGATGCTGTTGAAATTAATAACGAAGTAAATAAAACCATAAATAATGAAAATAAACTTAACACAGAGATAACCCACTCTAAATTAAACGCCTAAATGATGGAAAGATTCGAGAATATAACAAACCATATAAATCAACAACAAACAGTTATAACAAGCTACTTAAATTACAAAAATGAAAATTCTAAAAACCAACTTAAAAATGAATATAAAACCCTAAAATACGGCCAGTACCTAAACCGAATAAATTATAATATCGACTTATTGAACGACCATTTAATAGGAATTTCTGAAGCTATCCTTTTGGCAAAATCAAACGTAATCTCGAAGATGATATTGAATCCTTGAGAACTTACCGAATTATACCACATATCAGAAAGCCAAAATATGAACATTTCTTCAACCGAACAGATTTATTACGAGTTATTAAGTCTCCAAGCCTATTCCAACGGTACCAATATAATTTTTAACATTAAAATTCCCATGATATCAGAAGAATCCTATTCTCTTTTCCACATCATTACCCTACCAATCCAAAAAACCAAAGCAATCCAGACCAAACCTTACCTTATCATGAATTCCCACCAGTAGCTAGAGAATGTATGTTCTAATTCACTTTTTTCATACAAAATTCAAATGTGGTCTAGGGTGTGTGTCTTGGATGTCCGTTTGTTCCGTTTCATTTCGTTCCTATTTAGGGTGGCATAAGTGGTTGCCTGGGATAGTAAGGTGCGAGTCCGCGATAGATGCGGGTTTCTTGGGTGGTTGCCGGGGAGGATGTGTGTTTTGGATGTCCGTATGTTCCGTTTCATTTCGTTCCTATTTAGAGTGGTATAAGTGGATGCCTGGGATACTAAGGTGCTAGTCCGAGGTAGGTGTGGATGTCATGGATGGTTGTGGTGAGGATATGTGCCTAGGGTATGTAGGCGTATGTATCAGATTTGTGTAGGTATAGGCGGATACTAGGGATGAGAAGGTGCGGGCTTAAGGTAAGTAATAGAGATCAGTGTCTTGGTTGAGTAGGTAAGCGTTCCGGGTTTTAGTAGCCTCTAGCGGTTAATAGAACTAGTATTGATGGTTGTGTTCTAGAATAGACATATGTCTTTAGATTACGGGTGCGCTTTCTTAGCCTAAGTAGCCTCTAATGGTAAATGGTGAAACGAGGCATATTGATTATAGTCTAGGATAGTCCCATATTTTCAATCAATAGATTAGAGCTCTAGATTTCTCAGCGGGCATTTATATTGGGTTAATATACAAGTTTGAAATTAATGGGAGCTAGCCTTTGACGCTTTTAGCGATAGATAATTATACTATTCATGGTTGTTATTTCTCTATAGTGGAAGGATTTCTCATACGTTCGTTGCTTATAGTCTTTACATGGTTTCGTTATTCATCTTTGGTGGAAGTGTTTCTCGGGTCATAACGCTCCTAGTGGTTGATAGTTTTTTATCCATGGTCGTTTTAATGTATAGTAGATTCATGTATAGGATTGTTAGCTTGAAGTATTAGGGTTGCTGATCAATTAGGGAAGCTCTGTGGATAGGTGGCGCTCTGGGCGGTTGTTCGCTGGTTGTAGGGCTTGAGATCCTTTAGCGCGTGTCACTTATTAAAGGCGTTTGGGGCGAGCGAATAACTTGATCACGTTAGGCGTGCTGGACTTTTTTATGATGCGAGTGGCTGCGTGGTGACGAAGGGCGCTGCTATAGATGGGTGACTATGTTATCGACGGGTGATGGGTGATGGGCTTGCCCATCAGCGGGAGTTCTAAGGTTTGGGAATTTGCTTCAGGGGCGCTCGGTTAAGGAACGCGTTGCTCATCGATTGATATCTTTGGTTAAGGATGGACGGCAGCGTGTGGAAATGATCGATTTGCTTGTTCGTGTTAGGCATGCTGGACGTTTTTTTATGGTGCGAGGGGCTGCGTGGTGATGGCGGGCGCTTGTATAGATTGGTGGCTTTGCATTATGGATGGGTGACGGGTTTACCTTTCGGCGGATGTTTTAAGGCGTCAAAATTTACTCCTTGGGTGCTTGCTTAAGGTACGTTTTTGCTCCTCGTGTGATGTCTGTGGTTAAAGATGGACGGTATTGTAGATGTGATGCGCGTCGCTTGTTGGAGGAAGTAATTTGAGGTGTACGTTTCAACAAAGGCGGATGTTATCAGCCGTAGAGACTTTTTTATGATGCGAGTGGCTGCGTGGTGACGAAGGGCGCTGCTATAGACGGGTGACTATGTTATCGACGGGTGATGGGCTTGCCCATCAGCGGGAGTTCTAAGGTTTGGGAATTTGCTTCAGGGGCGCTCGGTTAAGGAACGCGTTGCTCATCGATTGATATCTTTGGTTAAGGATGGACGGCAGCGTGTGGAAATTATCGATTTGCTTGATCGTGTTAGGCATGCTGGACGTTTTTTATGGTGCGAGGGGCTGCATGGTGACGGCGGGCGCTTGTATAGATGGGTGGCTTTGCATTATGGATGAGTGACGGGTTTACCTTTCGGCGGATGTTTTAAGGCGTCAAAATTTACTCCTTGGGTGCTTGCTTAAGGTACGTTTTTGCTCCTCGTTTGATGTCTGTGGTTAAAGATGGACGGTATTGTAGATGTGATGCGCGTCGCTTGTTGGAGGAAGTAATTTGAGGTGTACGTTCCAACAAAGGCGGATGCTATGAGCGTTTGGTTAAGTTTCCGCGTTGCTCATCAAAGAGTGCCTGTCTTTAAGTATGTACGGCCTTGTCGGCAATTCAGAATGATTTGCGTCGCTTGTCAGAGGGTCGTGATTGGGGTATAGATTTATTCGGCGGTGAATGCTGTTGGGCTTGGAAAGTGACGTTGGGGACGCGTGGCATATGTAAGTGACTTTGCTTGTTAAAAGAAGTGTTTCGTGCGCATAGACTTCCCTGTTGGCGGGAGTTTTAGGGCATCGGAATCTACAGCGTGGAAGAGAAGTGGCGTGGCATACATTGCATTGCAATATGGTTTTGCTTGATGGAGGCGGTTTTTTTTTGTTTTGTTGGCCATGGGGGGGCGGGTAACATGATGCGCGGCATTGAGACGTGTTTTCACAAATGTCATTAAAAGATGCGCCTGTTCTAGTTTGATGCTTATTATTTACATTAATTGTTTTCAGTTTCTTTTTGCTTGGATACGTCGTTTATTTGTTTTGTGATTCAGTGCTTTTGTATATTATTGCTTTTATCGGTTTCATGTTAATAGTACTTTAAGAATCGTCTACAATGTATTTTGTTCGGTTAGACTACTATGTTGATTGCTCAAATCTATGGATGTAGTGAAAGAGATCTTAATGTTTGTTTTGATGCGTTCTTGATATTAAGTATAGTATTAAATTTTAGTTTACTTGTGGCAGCTTTTGTTGGTCTTCATCATCATCGCTTATTTCGTAAAGCAGTTTCTATACTTCATTCTCTGATTTTACTATTATGTAGAAGTATGGCACTACCCGTATATTCATTCGTTTTTTTTCTTTACTATAGGATGCCCATTGGTTTTGTTCAAAAGTTCTAGTAATTCGTCCAAGACGAGTTATTTTTTCAAATTAATGATCTTGTAGTGCATGAGATGGTGATAATTTTATTCGTACATCATATGATTTGTCCCTTTTGATAAGTGCTTGGGTCTATTTTAAGGGTTTTGTAAAATAATTTTACAAAACCCCTCTAAAATCGCGTCCTGTCTGTCCGTCTGTTCGTCTGTCCGTCTGTTCGTCTGTCCGTCTGTCTGTCCGTCCGTCCGTCCGTGTGTCACAGCAGTTTTTCTCGGAAACTACTTAAGCTAGAAGCATCAAATTTTGTACGTAGGTGTAAAGTGGTGCTCTCTTCAAAATTCAACCACAAAAAAATTTTATGAGGTATTTACGGGGGGTCTCCCCATGTAGGGGAGTGACCCCCGAAAAAAAAATTTCATTGAAGGTAGCCGATATGGGTATCAAATGAAAGGTCTTGATGAGAAATTTTCAAAACAGGTCTTCATTTGGCAAAGTTTGCTTTAAGGGACGCACAGGGAGGGGAAATACACGAAAAATTTGTGTCCCCCCTCGCAATTGGACACCTGTGATCCGAAAAATCTGTAAAAAATCAAGAATGTAGGCCTTGATGAGTACAACAACAACAAATACGTGAGAAGTCGCAATTCACTCAACTTTGTTAGTAATAGTATGATTTATCGATTTTATGTTTTCTTGGATAAAATCTTAACCCTTAAATTCGATGAACACAGATGACTATTTATAAGATTGATTAACCCTGCAAGTTTCATAAAGATTGAATCATGTTTAGCGAAGTTATAGCGGTTTGAATTTTCCTGTATTACTATGGAACAATATGCGCTGCATGTATTACTATGGCAACATATGGCTATGGAACAACATGCGCTTTTTACCGACTCAGACACTACAGTTTTGCTAGGATTTGCATGAAAATTTCAGGAATGATAGGTGTCATGAATAAATTTGAGAATCGGTTCAGCTAGTGGTATCAGTAATCGTAAAACAAAATAGTGGCTGTTTTAAATGCGAAGATTGAATAATTTTGAGTTATTTTGTCCCAACTTCAACGTTTAAGGTGCATGCTTTGAACACTTGATTCAATTTAATGAATGACTGAATATGAGTACCTACAATTTATGCTCATAAGTAAAACAAGTCAAGGAGGCGGGAGAGAGCTCCTAGCAAAACGGCTTTTTAACCATTCTAGGATTCGAAAAAATTGGCAATGAATCGATGATAACAGTACAGGAGAGTGGCCCCTGAAAAAAAATTCATCAAACGTAGCCGATATGAGTATGAAATGAAAGTTTTCATGGGAGCTTTTCAAAACAGTTCTTAAACTGTCAGTTTTCGCTTCAGTGGGGCACAGGGGGGGAAATACATGAAAAATGTGTTTCCTCCCTCGTGAATGGACATCTGAAATAATTATCAAGGGAGATATTTATGAGTATAACAATAACAAAAACCTCAGAAGTCTAAATTCTTTCAACTTTGTTAATAATAGTATGATCTTCGAATTTCACAGTTTCTCCAATAAAATCGTCATTGACATGCTTCTTGACTTTATTCAATCTGGTGACTGCATTTTGAAAATTGAATACAAAACCCTTCTGACATGAGCGTAGGTCTGTTTACCCAACTTGTTTAGATCACTATGTTGACATGTATGTCTTGGGTATCTATTCTAAATTTGAGATTATTTATGGACGTTGTATAGGAAAGATTTTACGGTTTATGGCTTCTGGAATGCTACTTTTTATGGAGTTTATGTATGATGGATGTAGGAATCATCGTGGTGGTCCTAATGAGTGGGAATCGTTACGAATTTTCATTGATAATTTTTTATAACTTACTGAAAGGTAAATAATATTGAAAAATGGTAGGTGTCAGATCATTGGCATTAGGGGTTTGTTAGTATTATGTTATTATTCTTTGGTTATAACCATAATGCATGAAAAAATATTTTTCGTCCTATATGTTGGCATTATATGCATGCACTAGATTGAATAAATTTTTATATTTACTTTGAATTAGGGTGTTGTTATTGTGGGCCTGTATTATTTAGTTTAGGTTGTTTCATGAGTGTCAGTATAATATAGAGTAAAACTATTATTTTATGCTTGTCTCATATTCTTCACAGTATGTATGATTTTTCGACATTTCCGAATTTCTTTAGGTATATTTTCATTTAGAACTTGTCGATATTTGAGTATGAGAATCTCTAATTTATTATCACTTTAGGAAAATAATGCATGCTTGGTTGATGTCACTATTTAATGCTTTTCAGATGCATGTTATTGCTTTTAGTGCCTATATGATTGCATTAGAATTTAAAAACCTCATACTTTGTGTGCTTGTATTAAGCGTAAAGCCACTTCTGCTACATTCATATACATTTTCAATATTTGTGCATTAAGTAAAATACGTATTTCCTACATTTTAAATATGCTAGATTTATCATCATAGGGATTGTCAGGTATGCTCATTGACATATTCAAGTATTATTTTCACATGAGTAAAATATATTCTTGTTGAGCTTTTTCTTATCAGAATTTTTTTCTGATGGATGCTTGAATGATATTTTAAAAGTTTGAAGAAGATCTAATTAGTTTTCAACATAAAGGGTATGTTTTGGGTTGGCGCACTGCTACTATAGATCACTTAGGCTAATGTTTATGTAAGATAGTTCGGTATAGATAACGATGTGTGGTAGCATATGAGTTTATGGTAGGCTATTTTTAGATCGATCTCATCGCATCTTGTATGGACAAGTAGCATATGTTATGAAGTGTTATTGATAAGGATGGTCGCGAGTCATTGTAGGATGTTAAGAGATGGTCATTGCTTTCAGGAGGTGTTTGTCTGCTGGTAATTTGATGAACATATGTACACTTGAGTTGAATGAACTCATGCGGGTTTTTTTTTGTCCATCGTTAGATATTTTTGAATGGTAGAGTTAAGTGTTTGATATTTGAGAGTATCAGATATGCTAGGAATGTTTAGGTTTTTTTGGTTTGTTGTATGAGGTATTTGTTTACTTGAGCAATGTTAGATTAGTTGTTATAATAAAAAGATTGTGTTTCCTTCTAATAGAAATAATTTATTGAGTAATGCTTTTTTTTGTTATATATAAATAAATTTTCATACAATTTACAGGACATCTAATATATGGGTTGATATATTTATGAATTCTATAGCATATTGAACAATTTTCAAGTTAACTTAACCTAGGTTAATTCAGCTGCACTATTTCTGCATGAGGACCACACAAATGTATAGTAAGTCCTCTCACATCTTTTTTAATATTTATTGTACAATTTATATAGGAATTCAATATCCTCAGCATATCATTGTAGCTTATGTCCCCTTCACTCTAGTGCATACTGTTGATGTTTCAATTCCAATATCGTTTTGGTTGTATGTTATGAGAATAGTATGTTTCTTAATGAATTACTGATGAGGATTTCCCGATACAAATTGAATATCAATTATAAATTTTTTAATTCCAATAGCACTGACTACTAGTTGGTTCTGGTCTTGTTTAGACTGTTTATACTACCCAGTGCTATGAATTACTACTCTGTCGTATGTACTCGAGACTGCAGGATTATATAATGTTTTATGAGTGTAAAAATATTTCTTGTCTCTTGATCATATGAATGACAAATGCATATATCAGTTCCTGATGTCGTATTAGAGTTGTACCAGTCACATATTTGGTAGTGTATTCCATGTTTATTAGATGCTTTCTCACCCATATTACCATATTTAAGCACATAATTCCCGATGCGTATCCGATGTTCAAGAAAAATGTCATGGTACTCTTCCATAAAGTATAGGATGACCATTGTAACAGATCTCATCGCGTTGAAAGTGTATTAACCTCTGACGTATTAGTTTTCTTGGCTTTTTTTGAATAGTTGGTTTTAGGACCACTTTTTTGATGAATTTTAAAAACCTCATATGATCCGTAGAATAATATGTAGTCTAGTGTTAGAAAACAGTTTGTACAGTACAGCTAAGATAAGGGTCAGTTCCTCAATATTAAACTTCAGTATTTTATAGACTCAAGAGATTATACTTGATTTCAAAGCCTTTCACAATAGTTTGTAGTTTACGTAGCCTCAATTTACAATTTTCTAATGAATAATTCCTTTTAGTGAAGTAAAACATTGTTTATAGGGTTTTTAGTATTTTATTTCATCACATGGAAAATATGATCGTTACATAGTACTGGCATTTCATAAAAAAGCCTAGAGTAGTTTATATTTACAAATGATGTTTGAGTTGGAGTGAAAAAGTCGTTGATATCCAGTTTAAGTACACTTTTTTCTCTGCATCTTGCACAATATTGGTCATAGTATTCCTTCACACAATCGGTAAGCAAATTGTTGTATTGCATGACAATGTTGAAAAAATCCATCAAGATGATAAGCGTGAAGAGTTCGGGATGTTTAAGTATTAGTCTATCGCCTCCAATAGGTATGCAGAAGAGTTCAAGAAGTCCAGGCTCATTTGCAGGGAATTCATCTACTCTATCCTTGAGATCAATGAGGTATTGGCGAAGTGAAGTCCATTGACTGTTTGTAATGTGAAGCCTACGCCCGGGAATCGAAGTGATTCCGATCCCGAACCCTTGCCCCGGCCAGATGGATATGTCCTCGAAGTGCCAGCGGACTTCATCTGTCGTGCGGATATTGTTGTGCAGAAAATATTTTTTTTCTGTCCAAATATTTAGATCTGTGGATATAAATATTCGAAATATAGAATTAATCCCAAACCCCGGCACATTTCGAGACATAGCCATCTGGAAATGCCCCTCCACCGTGGCCATCGAGAAAACTATGCCACTGGCGACAACTGGAGAGGCACATTGCCGCCATATGGCGTGCCATTCCACACACATATGTTTTGTCCGAGGTGACAACCTGGGATTTTGGCAGCCACATGGCGGCGAAGGAGATTGTCGAGAAGCAATTGCATCTCGCTTGTAGTCTAGCCAAACTAGTTTAACACACGAACGATCAGCGCAAGAAGAGGTCTTGGAGATATTAAGAAAATATCCAAACATAACGTACGTTGTTATTAGAGGATTCATGGGCACCACTGAGGAAGCACTTAAATATTTGGACATTGGATACTATTTAAGGTTAACAGGTTATGTAGGCAAGGACAAATCTGATACAGGCGTTCGTAAACTACATGAAGACGGAACAGTGCCTCAGGCTAGAACAGATCGTGACGGTAGGGATGATGAAACAATTCGTATCCATGATATGTAAAATTTGTAATTTTTCATGTTTGTAGCATAATTCGAAACGTAGAAACTCCATCTGCAACCAACAGTCAAGTACCGAGACTACCATTGACAGGAGGTGTAAGGAAACCACATCGTTATCGTCCCGGTACGGTTGCTCTTCGAGAACTTCGTCGTTACCAGGAGTCCACAGAATTGTTGATCCGGAAATTACCGTTCCACGTTTGGTTCGTGAAATTGCTCGAGATTTCAAAACAGATCTTCGTTTCCAATCAGCTGTTTGGCGGGGATCCATCGGCAAACAATTTGCATCATTTGGATCATCACGCAACTCCACATTTATGATTTGGACAAAAAGGAGGGAAGGTAAAGCGATCTCGAGGTATGTAGGTTTTGTTGTTCTGGGATAAAAACAAGGAACGAGGGAATCAGGATCAGAGCGAGGCCGGCTCCTAGATTTGTGCGGGATCGTGTACCTGGGAGTTGAAATGGTTTGGGGCCAATAATAAGAGTTTGATTCGTCCGTTTAATTCTTCCTCCCGTGAACCAAATGAACATTGCTTTGAAATATTTCACCTAGTTTTTTGGAATTTTACTTTCGGCCATTGCACAACAACTACACGAATATTCTGACATCGGGTTCCTAGAAATTGGAAGTGAATGCATGGTGCGGATGAAATTTACCCTCGAAAATAGGTTACCAGCCAAAAATCTTCACCTTAAAGGAGTGAATTGAAGTGATTGCATAGTTTGAAATGTGTTTAAATTAAGTTTTCAAAGCATTAACAAATTACATAATAAACATTCCTACGAAATGGAACGAGAAGTGCTTTTTTCAGCAGTTCTTATAATACGGCTTCTACATTGCAATTCATAATCATTTGCTTTTAACTTAATAAAGCCACCAGAGGACATATCGCTAATAATACATTGCGGTTAACAGCAATTTTTCACCTTGAAACGTTATCCTCTATAACTGGGCGTTTTCCACGCACCCAAGTGCGTCGGAATCACATTTTGTTAGTTATCCTGTGGTGTAATATAAATGAGCTTGCAAAAAAAAAAAGGAAACCAATTCATTGGAATATCCCAACTTGACCTCTGCAAAAAAAAGACTGTACACAAGTGTATGGTTTAGTGGATTTGATAAACCTTCAGGATATCCTGAAAATATGGAGTTAATCGTCAGCTGATGTTGATGAACTTTGCATAAATTATCTAATGGAATGACATGCGAAAATCCATAGAGAAATTCGATTATGTAATTTGAGTGTTGTTGTTTAAACAATAAAAGGACACACGCATGCCAAGCAAAACGTCGTTTGTCGGATATTAAGTGAATGCAAGCGAGTTTTCGATAAGCTGAGTTCACAATCCTATCGCATTCCTATGCTCGACGGGGAAGTTATGAGGCGAGATAGTAAGTCAGAATAATAACGCAAAACATACGTTGTGTTGGCGTATACGGTGTGTGTATCCAAGCGATCTTTATTTAAACAAAAATCGCGTAACGGCTCCTTCAATTAATTTTGGGAAGGTATCAAAATGTAATTTTAAGAAGTCAGCTTACTGCTCCAGAATTTATGTGATTTACCTAACGACATACAATCCGAATTCCAATTGTAATACGTACGTTTGGGCAGTTAAAAACAACAAAAAATTATATTTCTTATATCCAATGAATCGTCAAATGGATATTTTTGTACTTCTAGAATTTAATAAAAGCTAGCGTTCATAAATTTGTAATGTGATACTTGAAAGTATGGACTTAATTGTGCACTTTCCATTCATGTATTAGTCCGATGGGCTAAATTTTGAATTTTCCGCATTTAAAGTTAAACATGGATGATAATTGAACCTAATACAATTTCTGTAAGATTAAACCATTTAACGAAAACTCGTAGCTGTCACAGTAGCGTCGAAATGGAAATTGGATAATGTACCTGCTAGATAGTAATTTGTTTTGCATGAAAAAAAAAAGAATAAGATTTTTCTTCTTATGGACTAAGTTGCGGTCAAAATAAACAACACACCAATACGAATGTAATCAGAATTTATTATTAATGTGTAGCTTGAACATCAAAATTTATTGGTTTTTTACTTTGAATGCTATTTTTTTGCATATTGCGCTATTATGCCTACCGGAATAGTACACAACACTTTTTTTAGAGCAGTAACACAATATTTCCGATCTTATTTGAGATTCGTGAATCCTTCTTTCGTAGTTAATCCGATTTCCCGTCTACTCCCTAAAATTACAAGTATTCCTGCCCTCGCTCCCGTTTTACTGGATAATTAGCAAAGGATTAGACTTTTATTAATCATTTTAGTACATATATGGTATCTCGGTTTAATATTGTGTTATTTATTAATTAAATTTAAACAAATCATAAATAATTATTATAAAAAAAAAATTTAAACAATCACTTCTCATCAAATTTCTAGAGATGTCAAGCAAATTATGAGATGATTACTTGGTAAAGTGTAATTGCAAAATGAATGTTTAAGATTAAGTTCCAAAAGTGAAGAGAAGAAATTTAATGTAAATTTAAAATGAAACCAAGTTATAGTAGAAATAATATGAATTGCTAAAACGTAACCACGACTTTCCTTTTCAGTGGCCCGTTCTTTTTCAGTGGGAACCGAGAGTGTAGGGTAAGTATGCCGTCGCGAGGGTAGGGTTTCGACAAATCCGCTGAAGTCGGTTTCGCGTCGCGCGCGGTACGCGGTACCTTTGATTGTTTCGTCATTTCTTTAGAGTAGTTTTCTTCGGTTTAAGTTCGAGTAGCATATTTGTCGGTACCGCGTCGGTGAATCGGTAACGCGCCTATGGGATTTTGTAGCGTTTTTGATTTGAGATCTGTGGATAGATCACATCCAGAATTAACGTAATGTAGGTTTCTCGTTCTGGATGAGTAATTGTTGACGCGTTTGGAAAACGGGCAAGTTCAGGTGACTGAAATATTGTAATTGAGCGTAATCCATTCGGAGACCCGCGACCGAAATCCTCTCCGAACTAGCTGGCCGACAAGCAGTCACCGCGTGAATGGGTTACGGTGCACGGATTGGTTGACCTGTTGGTACCATCCGTTGGCACTACTCAGACTTAACGTCTAGAACCGATGAGAGGTCGGTTCCGCGTTCGATCTGAAAGTAGAAAATCATTACAAATGGCGCCCAACGTGGGGCCTAAAACATCCTAAGGGGAAAAGAACTTCGCGTCTTCTGACGAGTTTGTCCTTTACGGAAGATGTAAGGTACTTTGGTACTCGAGTCCCACTATCAGGAGCAGTGGAGTTGTGTGATACACACTCGCAGTCGCTTCACGTGAGTTGTAGCTTCCGCTCTCCTTTGTTTGATTTTGCTTTCGCGACAGAATCCTTTCGATGTGTTGTCCCAGGCTAACCCCTGTAAGGACCTTCTATTTTCTTGATGGAACTGCCAGCCTGATGGGTTTACCTATCAGCATGGACTCTCAAGAAAATAGAAGGCTACCTTGCCTTTATGTCGCGGAAGGATTCTACTTATTTCGTATGCGTGATAGACGAGTGGTATCGGTTCAACGTTCGGTGGCGTATGCTGGAGTTGCGAAGCCCGGAATGCTTCCACGCGTCGGGAATTTTGACCGCGTACAAAATCGTTACGGTAGCTCTACCACTTGTCTCGTCGAGTCATTTAACGTAGATTAGAAACGGTTTGTAATGTATGTGGGTATGGGGATAAATTTCGTAAATCGACCAAAAGCACCCTTTCTTCGGCAGATTACCACGCACTCTCTTTTCCCACTGAAGGAGTCGACTACTGGAAAGGAAAGTGACTGTCAAGTATTTTTTTTCCCCACTATTATTAGCTCGCCACTATCGGCCACTAATTTAGTTTTAAGTTTTAGTCATACTTAATGAGTAAAAAAATTTAATTTAAGATCAATTTCTGTTGCTTTAGCGTTAATGTAATTAAATAGGAATGATAAATTGGAATCAAGAATACGACGGTTAAAAATGGAAGAGAACCTTAATTGTGTGAAGATGATTGGTATGCAAGGAACCGTAGGCGGTGAAGTTCCGGCCGCAAGTGTCGTGTCCGAGGTGACCCCCATGCCTTCCGCCCACTCCATTGACACCCTCGTGGTGTTGATGAGGGATATGTCGGAGAGGATTGGCAACCTGGAGGGAAAGCTCCAGAATCTCCCTATGAGCCAACCACCCAGCCGCGTGAGAACTCCGCTTGGCTGGGAGCCAAATCCCAGTGTGGCGATGCCCCACTCCCGACAATCCGAGCAATGGGTCCCACCTCCAAGGAACTCGGGAATGGATCCCAGAGCTCCCGAATACAGACCGCGACACAGTACCGGACCTCCGTTGGTACCTCCAGCCCCCGAGGCAGTACAGTACAACAGGTCAACAGAGGATGTGATTCCCCCCGGGAACGCATTGGCACTTTTTCGAGGCCCGACGAGAGTTGGCGCCTGAACTTTACAGGGTTCAACGATATGATATCAGCGGACCGGTTCCTTTTCCGGATTCAGGCGTTGGTATCCAGCACCCTGGGAGGTGATTCCTCGGCCTTCCTCCGGCATGCACATCTTTTGTTCAGCGGCGACGCTGCCGACTGGTACTGGAGCTTTAAAGAGTCAACGCCACGTCCCACTTGGCACTCTTTCAGTGCAGCCTTCCGCAATCGATTTGAGGATGGCTTCACTGAGAGAGAGCTAAGGGAGCAGATAAAGAAACGGAAACAAGGCGCTCACGAACCGTTCGACCAGTACTACACCAGTATAGTGAGATTGAGCACTCGCTTGCGAAATACCATGCCCGAGGACAAACTGGTAGAAATTATCAGAGAGAACATGCGCTGGGATCTCCAGAACAGCCTTCTACATTTTCCCATCAACACCATACAGGGATTGCGCCTCCATGCCCGTAGACAAGAACACTTGGATGAGCGACGAGGTACCTTCCGTCCACAACCTCGCATAACGGGACCAAATCCCCGAAATCATCACACCGCGGAGTTGATGGCAGCAGACCATCTGCTTGCTGATCCAGTACCAGTACCGAGGAGCGGAGCACCACCGGAGCTTGAGGACCCAGCATTGATTGATCGACCCTCCCTTGAAGCAATTACCAGCCCGACGGTCTGTTCAAATTGCCGACAACCGGGACATCGGTTCTATGCATGTCCAGCGGAGCCGACGCTTTTCTGCTACCGATGCGGGAAGGCCGACACATACGCACCTGACTGTACTAATTGCAAAGGACGAAAAAACTTGCCACCGAGTGCCGCGACCACCCGTCGGCACTCCTAAACCCCGGACGAACCAATCCAGACCCCACCACTAGCTATGACCCAGCTCCCAACAGGACTCCAACTCTGCTGACTCGCACCGTTAAACACAGTTCTCCCGAAGTTCCACAACCGACGCCGTCCACCGCCGAGGCCAATGCGCAGGGAAATGATAGCGAGACGAAAGTTCCTTGGCATGTAAAACCTTTTCATGTCAGGCTGCGGAATTATTGGGCTACTCGACAGCGCATCTTCCATGAGGAGTTGGCCACAAATGTCCCACCGCGAAGCAAGCGAGCCACGCGTCGGATGCGGAGCTTTTGGAGAAAAGTCAGGCAGTCGAGGAAAGTGTTGAAGGACATATACTTAGACGAATTATTGAGGGATGATGTTCGGCCATATGCGTCAGTACACCTCCTGCAAAAACGAGTGTCAGGCTTAGTCGATACGGGAGCCAGTGTGAATTGCATATCTGCCGAGTTTGCAGGGGAGGTACTGGCAAAGCACGCGGACCAAATCCGTCATTTCACCTCCTGGTTAAGCACGGCGGACGGAACTCGTCACTCTGTAGTGGGAAAAATTATGACGGATGTCACCTTTAAAGGAGTAACTAAACCTATGGAATTTTTCATCACACCTCAGTTAACCCAGAATCTTTATTTAGGAGTGGATTTCGTTCGAAAATTTAACTTGGCCCCGGCACTATTTTCCGGTTCGACCCTGGAGTCCGTCACCACCGTTCCTGACCAATCTCAACCTACTAACTTACTACGACATACTCTGGATGTAAATCAGCAACTGCGTCTAGACTCGGCTATATCGGCTTTTTCATCGCATGAGAAAGAAGGTCTCGGGCGGACTGCCCTGGTGTTCCACACTATAGATGTGGGGGACGCTAAACCCATAAAACAGAGACATTTCGCCATATCTCCGGCGAAGGAAAAATCGTTATATGCCGAAGTGGATCGAATGCTATCATTAGGCGTAATCGAAGAATCACAGAGCGCGTGGGCTTCCCCAGTCACCTTAGTTGTCAAGCCGAACAAGGTCCGGTTATGCTTAGATGCCAGACGCTTGAACGCCGTCACAGTCAAGGACGCATACCCTCTACCGTTGATTGAAGGCATTTTGAGTCGATTGCCTAAAGCCCATTTCATCACGAGCTTAGACCTCAAGGACGCCTTCTGGCAAATTCCTTTAGACCCCGGTTCAAAGGAGAAAACAGCCTTCACAGTCCCTGGTCGGCCCCTGTATCAATTCGTGACCATGCCATTCGGATTGTGTAATGCCCCCCAAACAATGACGCGCCTTATGGATAAGGTGATACCACCTCATTTGCGGCACCAAGTTTTCGTTTACTTGGACGATCTGTTGCTTATAACCGAGACCTTTGATGAACACATCGACCTGCTTCAGGAGGTGGCTCTACACATCCGGAGGGCAAGATTAACCATCAACATACGGAAGAGCCAGTTTGTGATGACGGAGGTGAAGTATTTAGGTCACATCATTGGGCATGGCCATATCAAGACCGATCCGGAAAAGACTCAAGCGATTGACGTTTTTCCATTACCCAAGACCACCAAACAATTACGCCGATTCTTAGGTTTATGCGGATGGTACCAGCGTTTTGTACGTGACTATGCCACCATTACCACTCCTTTGACCGACATGCTGCGTAAGGGACGTAAATTCGTCTGGGAAGAGCCCAGCTTGCGAGCCTTTGAAGAGTTAAAGAAGAGTCTGACTACAGCCCCCGTACTGCACAGCCCGGACTTTGACAAACCGTTCTCAATCCATTGTGACGCGAGTCAACATGGGGTGGGAGCAGTCTTAGTCCAGGTTGCACAAGACGGCGAGGAGAGACCTATAGCCTTCATGTCTCACAAGCTGAACCCAGCCCAGCGAAATTACACGGTCTCCGAGTAGGAATGTTTAGCGGCGGTGTTGGCAGTGAAACGCTTCCGAGCCTATGTGGAGGGACACACCTTTGAAATCGTTACGGATCACGCTTCTCTGAAATGGCTAATGAGCCAGACTGATCTCAACGGCAGATTGGCAAGGTGGGCACTGAAACTACAGGCATTTGACTTCACAATTCGCCACCGAAAAGGAAGCCAGCATATAGTCCCCGACACCCTATCCAGAATGTTCGCCCCTGAAGGAGCCGAGTTGGTCCAAGAGGACGACAGCCCCCAATTGATCGATCTGGACCATCCTGCCTTCAAGTCAGCAACCTACACACAACTGATTCACACTATCCAGAATCAACAGCCCTAGCTTCCTGAACTGCGGTTGACGGATGGATTTATTTATAAGCGGATGGGACACGCATCCGGAGACCCCATACAAGAAGAAGAACAGTGGAAGTTGTGGGTGCCCGAAGAATTAACCACTGATCTTATCAGACGGGCACATGACCACCCATCAAGTGCGCACGGCGGATACGGTCGTACACTTAGGCGGTTGAAAACCTGTTTCTTTTGGCCTAAGATGGCACAACAGATAAAAGCGTACGTAGCCTCTTGTGAGCTATGCAAGTGCACTAAAGCGCCCAACACCATTCTTCGGCCACCCATGGGTAAGGTTGAGGTCCCCGAACGCGTGTTCCAGCGCTTGTACATTGATCTTATCGGTCCTTACCCTCGATCTGCTTCTGGTCACACGGGAACTGTCGTGGTCCTGGACCAGCTCTCTAAATTCCCTATCATAGAACCACTACGTAACATGCACACTGGACCTATAATCAACTTTTTGGAGAACCGAGTCTTTCACATGTTTGGAGTTCCGGAGAAACTTGTCTCCGACAATGGGGTCCAGTTCACCTCCAGCAAGTTCCGAGACCTAATGTCCAAATACGGCATCATCCACCAACGAACTGCCGTCTATTCACCACAAGCCAACGCATCCGAACGACTGAATCGTACGCTCATAGCGGCCATCCGCGCCTATGTCCACCCGAATCAGAAGGACTGGGATCGCAAATTGTCCGCCATCACTAGTGCGCTGCGCTCGTCGTACCACGCCACTACCGGCATTTCGCCGTATTTCGCAGTGTTCGGCCAGTACATGATCTGTCATGGGAGCGCTTACCGGCTATTGCGGCAGCTGAAATCGCTAGAGGACCCAATCGTGGTTCTAGAACCGCACGAAAAGCTCCAACTTCTGCGAGATCAACTGCGGGAGAAGATTGAAGAAAGTAGACGGAGGGGAGAGGAGCGGTACAACTTGCGATCTCATCCTTCTGGCTTTAAGGCAGGCGACGAAATATATCGTCGAAACTTCCGACAGAGCGATGCCACCCGACATTACAATGCCAAACTAGACAAGAAATTCGTGAAGTGTCGAGTCCTACAAGTAATAAGCCCCACCCGATACCTCATCGCGGACATGACTGGTAAAACCCTGGGAATTTACCACGCAAAAGACCTTAGACGATGAAGTGCAACTATTTCCCACGAGAAACCTTGGCTTACCCCAATCTCTGCTTAGACGAAGACCTCCGAATAACACCCGACTCCCTACTATATAGTCACTGTCGAGTCTTCACGAACATGGTTGTAGCCTATCCTTCGAAACCGAACTTCGACCCGCCACGGCCTTAACCAAGACCTTGTATATAGGAGACGGGATCGTAATTACTTCGATTTTGGGGGGGGGGGAATGTGTAATGTGACGCCTACGCCCGGGAATCGAAGTGATTCCGATCCCGAACCCTTGCCCCGGCCAGATGGATATGTCCTCGAAGTGCCAGCGGACTTCATCTGTCGTGCGGATATTGTTGTGCAGAAAATATTTTTTTTCTGTCCAAATATTTAGATCTGTGGATATAAATATTCGAAATATAGAATTAATCCCAAACCCCGGCACATTTCGAGACATAGCCATCTGGAAATGCCCCTCCACCGTGGCCATCGAGAAAACTATGCCACTGGCGACAACTGGAGAGGCACATTGCCGCCATATGGCGTGCCATTCCACACACATATGTTTTGTCCGAGGTGACAACCTGGGATTTTGGCAGCCACATGGCGGCGAAGGAGATTGTCGAGAAGCAATTGCATCTCGCTTGTAGTCTAGCCAAACTAGTTTAACACACGAACGATCAGCGCAAGAAGAGGTCTTGGAGATATTAAGAAAATATCCAAACATAACGTACGTTGTTATTAGAGGATTCATGGGCACCACTGAGGAAGCACTTAAATATTTGGACATTGGATACTATTTAAGGTTAACAGGTTATGTAGGCAAGGACAAATCTGATACAGGCGTTCGTAAACTACATGAAGACGGAACAGTGCCTCAGGCTAGAACAGATCGTGACGGTAGGGATGATGAAACAATTCGTATCCATGATATGTAAAATTTGTAATTTTTCATGTTTGTAGCATAATTCGAAACGTAGAAACTCCATCTGCAACCAACAGTCAAGTACCGAGACTACCATTGACAGGAGGTGTAAGGAAACCACATCGTTATCGTCCCGGTACAGTTGCTCTTCGAGAACTTCGTCGTTACCAGGAGTCCACAGAATTGTTGATCCGGAAATTACCGTTCCACGTTTGGTTCGTGAAATTGCTCGAGATTTCAAAACAGATCTTCGTTTCCAATCAGCTGTTTGGCGGGGATCCATCGGCAAACAATTTGCATCATTTGGATCATCACGCAACTCCACATTTATGATTTGGACAAAAAGGAGGGAAGGTAAAGCGATCTCGAGGTATGTAGGTTTTGTTGTTCTGGGATAAAAACAAGGAACGAGGGAATCAGGATCAGAGCGAGGCCGGCTCCTAGATTTGTGCGGGATCGTGTACCTGGGAGTTGAAATGGTTTGGGGGCAATAATAAGAGTTTGATTCATCCGTTTAACTCTTCCTCCCGTGAACCAAATGAACATTGCTTTGAAATATTTCACCTAGTTTTTTGGAATTTTACTTTCGGCCATTGCAAAACAACTACACGAATATTCTGACATCGGGTTCCTAGAAATTGGAAGTGAATGCATGGTGCGGATGAAATTGACCCTCGAAAATAGGTTACCAGCCAAAAATCTTCACCTTAAAGGAGTGAATTGAAGTGATTGCATAGTTTGAAATGTGTTTAAATTAAGTTTTCAAAGCATTAACAAATTACATAATAAACATTCCTACGAAATGGAACGAGAAGTGCTTTTTTCAGCGGTTCTTATAATACGGCTTCTACATTGCAATTCATAATCATTTGCTTTTAACTTAATAAAGCCACCAGAGGACATATCGCTAATAATACATTGCGGTTAACAGCGATTTTTCACCTTGAAACGTTATCCTCTATAACTGGGCGTTTTCCACGCACCCAAGTGCGTCGGAATCACATTTTGTTAGTTATCCTGTGGTGTAATATAAATGAGCTTGCAAAAAAAAAAGGAAACCAATTCATTGGAATATCCCAACTTGACCTCTGCAAAAAAAAAGACTGTACACAAGTGTATGGTTTAGTGGATTTGATAAACCTTCAGGATATCCTGAAAATATGGAGTTAATCGTCAGCTGATGTTGATGAACTTTGCATAAATTATCTGATGGAATGACATGCGAAAATCCATAGAGAAATTCGATTATGTAATTTGAGTGTTGTTGTTTAAACAATAAAAGGACACACGCATGCCAAGCAAAACGTCGTTTGTCGGATATTAAGTGAATGCAAGCGAGTTTTCGATAAGCTGAGTTCACAATCCTATCGCATTCCTATGCTCGACGGGGAAGTTATGAGGCGAGATAGTAAGTCAGAATAATAACGCAAAACATACGTTGTGTTGGCGTATACGGTGTGTGTATCCAAGCGATCTTTATTTAAACAAAAATCGCGTAACGGCTCCTTCAATTAATTTTGGGAAGGTATCAAAATGTAATTTTAAGAAGTCAGCTTACTGCTCCAGAATTTATGTGATTTACCTAACGACATACAATCCGAATTCCAATTGTAATACGTACGTTTGGGCAGTTAAAAACAACAAAAAATTATATTTCTTATATCCAATGAATCGTCAAATGGATATTTTTGTACTTCTAGAATTTAATAAAAGCTAGCGTTCATAAATTTGTAATGTGATACTTGAAAGTATGGACTTAATTGTGCACTTTCCATTCATGTATTAGTCCGATGGGCTAAATTTTGAATTTTCCGCATTTAAAGTTAAACATGGATGATAATTGAACCTAATACAATTTCTGTAAGATTAAACCATTTAACGAAAACTCGTAGCTGTCACAGTAGCGTCGAAATGGAAATTGGATAATGTACCTGCTAGATAGTAATTTGTTTTGCATGAAAAAAAAAAGAATAAGATTTTTCTTCTTATGGACTAAGTTGCGGTCAAAATAAACAACACACCAATACGAATGTAATCAGAATTTATTATTAATGTGTAGCTTGAACATCAAAATTTATTGGTTTTTTACTTTGAATGCTATTTTTTTGCATATTGCGCTATTATGCCTACCGGAATAGTACACAACACTTTTTTTAGAGCAGTAACACAATATTTCCGATCTTATTTGAGATTCGTGAATCCTTCTTTCGTAGTTAATCCGATTTCCCGTCTACTCCCTAAAATTACAAGTATTCCTGCCCTCGCTCCCGTTTTACTGGATAATTAGCAAAGGATTAGACTTTTATTAATCATTTTAGTACATATATGGTATCTCGGTTTAATATTGTGTTATTTATTAATTAAATTTAAACAAATCATAAATAATTATTATAAAAAAAAAATTTAAACAATCACTTCTCATCAAATTTCTAGAGATGTCAAGCAAATTATGAGATGATTACTTGGTAAAGTGTAATTGCAAAATGAATGTTTAAGATTAAGTTCCAAAAGTGAAGAGAAGAAATTTAATGTAAATTTAAAATGAAACCAAGTTATAGTAGAAATAATATGAATTGCTAAAACGTAACCACGACTTTCCTTTTCAGTGGCCCGTTCTTTTTCAGTGGGAACCGAGAGTGTAGGGTAAGTATGCCGTCGCGAGGGTAGGGTTTCGACAAATCCGCTGAAGTCGGTTTCGCGTCGCGCGCGGTACGCGGTACCTTTGATTGTTTCGTCATTTCTTTAGAGTAGTTTTCTTCGGTTTAAGTTCGAGTAGCATATTTGTCGGTACCGCGTCGGTGAATCGGTAACGCGCCTATGGGATTTTGTAGCGTTTTTGATTTGAGATCTGTGGATAGATCACATCCAGAATTAACGTAATGTAGGTTTCTCGTTCTGGATGAGTAATTGTTGACGCGTTTGGAAAACGGGCAAGTTCAGGTGACTGAAATATTGTAATTGAGCGTAATCCATTCGGAGACCCGCGACCGAAATCCTCTCCGAACTAGCTGGCCGACAAGCAGTCACCGCGTGAATGGGTTACGGTGCACGGATTGGTTGACCTGTTGGTACCATCCGTTGGCACTACTCAGACTTAACGTCTAGAACCGATGAGAGGTCGGTTCCGCGTTCGATCTGAAAGTTGACAATCATTACATGTTATCTAACTCAAACTGATTTGTCCACTGCATCTGAAGATAATTTTTGCTTGAAATGTCAGCGGGTCAAATCCAAGTATTACTTTGCTTTTGTGGAAGCCTTCATCAAGATAGTATGTATAGTTCAGCAAGAGGTTTTTCTCATAGATTCGCTGTTTCTCTCGATTCATTTTTAGTTTCTTCTCTTTCTTGTTCACTTTTCTGGCTGAAGTAGCCTTACCAGCCTGGCTGGCCTTTCCATGCTTCTGACTAACTGACGAAGTTACTGGATCTGCTCCGATCATTTTAAATGACTGCTTCTCGTAGTAAAACTAAATATGTATTACTTTTTTATGGAATTGTTTGCAGCTACTTATAAATGAGTTGCATATTTTGAATAATAATTTTTCTGAAAAATTATTAGAGAAGAAAAATGTTAGAAGAACGTGGTTTCGACGTGTACACTAATTCTCCTCAGGCCATCACTCTTAGATACATACCGGTGATGGCGACCACCATGCTCAGAGGTGAGGGAGTTAATTTTTAATTTTTCTACTTATGTAAACTCAATATGTTTTTTGTATCTGCAAGTTATATTCAAGGTAAATTTCTCTTGAAGTACTTGTATTAGCTAAAATTTTTTTTAATTGAATCATTTCACCCTTTTCACATCAACTTAATGTAAATCTATACGACAAATTTGCTCTACATTTGAAGCTTATCTAACGTCGCGCGGATATCGATCACTCTTTCGGATGGCTCCGTTAGCTTTTTAAATTACTTTTTGTAATGTGTCGCCCACGCCCGGGAATCGGAGTGATTCCGATCCCGAACCCTGGCACCCAGCCAGATATGTATGACTTCGAAATGCAAGCAGACTTTATCTTTCGTGCAGCCATCATTGCGCCGAAAATATTTTTCTTCAAATATTTATATTTGTGGAGAAATATTTTCTGTCAATGTGAGCCGCTGAAGTTAAACTCTGATACATTTCGAACCATATCTATCTGGCAATGCTTCCCACAGTTGCCATCCAAATGTCAAAGAGGCAGAAGGTGTTCGCGGTTAACTGTCCGTTGAGTGAGAAGTCCCGCGAGGGTAGCGGATTAGCGGAGGAGGTAGTAAATGGGGGACTTGGCGAGCGGCTTCGAGGAACAGATGTCCAATCTACCGCAAGGCCTATGAATACGCGGTCATCAGATGTTTCCAGTGACGGATACAGCAGAGTGAAAGAGGCAGGCGACTTAATTCCAGAGTCTTTCGCCATCAATCCCTGCCCGGTTTCAACCAGAGTTCGAACTACTGTTTCAATCAGCTGTTTGGCTGGGATCCATCGGCAAACAATTTGCATCGTTTGGTCAACAATTGCTTTTAATTTGCTACGAAAGATGAATTAACCCGAGTGTAAGTCCTGATGTAACCATTCCCAATATATCCACCGCGACGAATCAGTTCACTGCATTATCATCGCAGCCCCAAAACCATATATCGCAAATCTCACCGATTCCCGTTTTATCGTCTAAAGGAACTGGTTCCATAGCTAGCAGTGAGAATGGCGAAGTAGATGACTACTTTCAAGTTCAATCTTAAGCAAGTCTTGATGGGGCTGAACAACTATTTGCAAATGTTGTTGAAAAGTGATTCGAAATACAATTAAGTAACTAGCAATTGGTGTATCAAAAATGATTTCACATTCCGTGAGAGCTTTGTGCATCATTAAGTTAATTAAGCAATGAGCTTTAAAAAAGGCACATCGAGTAATGTGCTATCTAACAGCATTCTGATTCCTTCAAAAAAGTGAATAGATTATTATTTGCAACAGAAATAAAACCCAAAGTTAGTATACTAATATTAAATATATACCTCGGTTATCCATCAGCCATTATATTCTTTATATCAGTTAAAACTACCATCACTGAGTATTTGAAACCAACAATTACGTTAAAGAAATAAGAAAAAATAGTTTCTGCATGTTTTATCAGCTAAAAAGTCTGCAACCATTGTGATGAGACGGAAAAAAATATTGAACCTTTTGAGAGACTTGTTGGATCCTTGCACAAAATAAGACGATCTTATTTACATCTGCGTAGTGAACACAGATTATTAACTATCGCAAAATAACAATATGAAATGTTCATTTAAAAGGAATCAAAAAGGCCTTTTTGATAATTTTATTTTAAATAGATTTTAAGAGGTATTTCTACCCAATATAAAATGCAGTTATTTATTTTATATGCTGCTATGCTAGGTTGTAAAAAAGCTCATACCTGAACGGAAAACAAGGCCCATTAAAGAGTAAAGTGTGTTTTTTTTTTTTTCATAATATGACTAAATTAAAGCTTGATCTTGCGCATGCTTGCATTTTTCACTTAACATATTGACTTGAAATAAAATAACGTTGAAATTGATGGAAAGCGGAAATATTTTTTTGGAAACGATTAAATACTTTGCTTACTAAACAATAAAATCAAAGAAGTCGAACATTGGTTAAAATAATAAAAAAAAAAAAATCAATAAAAAAATACAAAAGATTAAAATACATAAAAGAATTCAACAACATAAATACGTTAGAAGAAAAAAAAAAAATTTTTGATTTTTTGATTATGCTGTCCCAACAACCATTTGATTTTAAAGTTAATGGGTATTTTCCAAATGCATAATGGATCTCAATAAATTACAATTACTCTAACCAGGAAAATCAAATGCAAAATAATTGCAAATTAAACAAGATAAATCTGAAGAAGAAGAAACGTACACGTACGTTTATTTACTTATTATTAAAAAAAAAAAACTCATAGTTTAAAGACAATTTTTTTACCATCTATGATTTTTAAAGTGTTTATTTTCAAGTAAATTTACTGAATTTAAAAGAAAAAAAAAACTTATTTCCGAAAAGTAATTTATTCTCTGTTTAATGTACTTGTAACCTTTAAACGCACCTGGACATAATAAATACAGAAATAAATTTTTGTTCAGTTTAGAAAAGAAAAAAAAGAAACATTTAAATTCACAAAATCCTCAGTTTATAAAGGATAATTGCTTAAAGTAATTCGCGTATATGTTTCCTCCTAATGATTTACGGGTACAATGACTGCAAAAGTTAAGTTTTCCCATTATATAAATATTAGGGAATTTTTTTTGGATAATTTAAGTGCATGTATAGATAAACATAGATATACATAAAGTTGCATGAGTTTCTTTAAATTTTTAATGTGAAAAAATTTATCTTTCTTAGCGGATGGAGTGTAGGGAGTTAAGTTTAATATATTGAGCTTTATTTGGAAATTGTATTCTATCCCTAATTTGTCTGTCAAAACTATGCTTTCAGAATTATTACTCTAACTTAAAATAGTTAAGCACAAAAGCAACAAGAGCAAGGCCCGATGCTGGCAAGACCTCATGGACGATGTAAATAGGGATCCGTGGGGCCTTGGCTACAAGCTGGTCATGGGGAAACTTGGTGCCCTACGGAAGCCTTGTATACATGACGCGGAAAAGATGGACGCGATAGTGCGGGGACTCTTCCCCGCCCATCCCGTCCGTGTTGGCGCTGTCCATGGTGAAACGGCAGTCGAGTGCCCACTCTTCACACAGCTGGAACTGGAGGAGGCAGTCCTCTCCCTGAAAGCGAGGAAGGCTCCAGGTCCAGATGGTGTTCCAGCTGAGGTTTTGCAGCTCGTCTATCACCATTGTCCTGACTTGCTGCTCAGCACATTCAACGCTTGCCTACGGGACGGGGTTTTCCCGGTACGATGGAAGGTGGCGAGGCTCGTGCTGGTCAGCAAGGGGAAGGGAAATCCCGAATCGCCGTCTGCATACCGCCCGTTATGCATGCTAGACATGGCTGGGAAAGTGCTAGAGAAACTCATCAAGGGAAGACTCACTGACGCGATTCGTGCTGCTGGGGACCTATCTCCTCGGCAGTACGGCTTTAGAGCAGGACGTTCTACCATTGATGCGATTGCAGAGGAGGTTAACGCGGTCCAAAAGGCAGAGGCATATAGTCCCACCAAGTGACGGATCGTCCTGTTGGTGACACTCGACGTCAGGAATGCCTTCAACTCCGCTAGATGGGTGGATATTCTGGATACGCTGGAAAACTCTTTTCAAGTTCCAGAATATCTAATGCGGCTTTTGAGGAACTACCTTAAGGACCGAAGCCTGCTCTACGACACGACACAGGGCCAACGAAGGATGGAAATTACCTCGGGTGTTGCCCAGGGATCTATCCTTGGTCCGGACCTGTGGAACGTGTCTTACGACGGGCTACTGAGACTTGAGATGCCAGATGAGTCGCGCTTGGTCGGCTATGCGGATGATGTTGCGGCCCTGGTCGCCGGACACACCGTTGAACAAGCGCAACTTAGGCTAGGTATGCTAATGCGCCGAGTGAGGGACTGGATGACTGCTCGCGGGCTCAGTTTAGCACTGGAGAAAACCGAAGTGGTCATCTTGACAAAAAAGAGAATCCCTAGAGTAAGGATGATCAGTATTGGAGATATACAGATCGAATCGAAGCCAGCGGTGAAGTACCTGGGGCTACTGATCGACTCGAAGATGAGTTTCTCTGAGCAAATCAGGGCAACGGCTGAGAAGGCTGCTTCGGGAATATCGGCCCTGCGTCGACTTATGGCCAACGTAGGGGGACCCAGCCCATCAAGAAGACGCCTCTTGATGAGTGCTGTAGGGTCAGTGCTATTGTACGGAGCAGAGGTATGGGGCGACGCTCTCAGCAAGGAGGTATACCGAAAACGATTGGCACAAGTACAGAGAAGAGGAGCACTGAGAATTGCATCTTCGTATCCAACAGTCTCCGACTCGGCGGTGAGAGTGATTGCAGGCGTGATACCTGTCGCCCTCCTTGCTAGAGAGCGGCGCGCTATTTACCTGCGCCGGAATGAGGATGCGAGGGAGATGGTTGCCCGCGAGGAGAGACAACGCTCGCTCAACGATTGGCAGCAGTCTTGGAGGAATCGCACGAAGGGAAGGTGGACTGCGCGCCTCATCCCGGATGTGAGACCGTGGCTAAATCGAAGGCATGGTGAGACTGACTTCTATCTGACCCAGCTTTTGAGTGGGCACGGGTGTTTTCAGTCTTACCTGCACAAGATCGGCAAGTCACGGTCTCCCGATTGTCGGTTTTGCCCAGGAGAGGAGGACAATGCCTGTCACACATTTTTTGCGTGTACCAAATGGGCCAGGCTGCGAAGGGAACTCTACAGGGAGATGGGAGAGCTCACCCCGGATAATATAGTTGCGGTGATGCTCGAATCGGTTGACAAATGGAACCAGGTGGCACATTATGCTCGGGCAGTCCTAAAAGATAAAAGGGACTCAGAGCAGCCGGAGGCACTGGGGCTGGGGGATCGCTCTTCTGGCAATTCCTCTTCCCCCCTCCCCTCCCGCTAGGAAAGGGACTCCCCAGCTTGAAGGCGCCCCACGGCGTAACAAAACGAGACCTGGCCCGAAGTAATGTGTCAAACGGTTCCAGGCTAGGTTCTCAGATTGACAGGGGAGGTGTTTAGTGGGTAGTCCAAAGGTCGTATAGATTTACATTAAGTTGATGTGAAAAGGGTGAAACGATCCAATTAAAAAAAAATTTTAGCTAATACAAGTACTTCAAGAGAAATTTACCTTGAATATAACTTGCAGATACAAAAAACATATTGAGTTTGCCTAAGTAGAAAAATTAAAAATTAACTCCCTCACCTCTGAGCATGGTGGTCGCCATCACCAGTGTGTATCTAAGAGTGATGGCCTGAGGAGAATTAGTGCACACGTCGAAACCACGTTCTTCTAACATTTTTCTTCTCTAATAATTTTTCAGAAAAATTATTATTCAAAATATGCAACTCATTTATATGTAGCTGCAAACAATTCCATAAAAAAGTAATTTAAAAAGCTATCGGAGCCATCCGAAAGAGTGATCGATATCCGCGCGACGTTAGATAAGCTTCAAATGTAGAGCAAATTTGTCGTATAGATTTACATTAAGTTGATGTGAAAAAGGTGAAATGATCCAATTAAAAAAAAAAGGTTAGCTAATATAAATATGTATATTTATTACACCACCATATATATTCACTTTTCTGAATTTACGGACGGAGGAGTGGTCAAGTTCAATATATGTTGATAATTCTATTGCATTAGTTAACATGTTTAGCCCTTGGATGCTGTAATGTTGCTTACTCTCATGATTTAAATTCAAAGATAAGAAAGTGTTATGGAGTTAAGATTTGAACCACCAAGCTAACAGGAGTAGGAGTCAGTAACAGGAAATGACACTTTGCTCCGTATTTTCTTTAGAATTTTTAGGAGTACTGCTGGGCTACAATAGATTGCTTCTAGGCTAATTAGGTGTCTTTTTATCTGTTAAACTATCTATTTAGCTGTCGCTTTTGCTGATGAGCTGTCTACCTTTTGTGTAATGCTGTCTATGTAGCTGTCTTTTAAGCCGATTCCCTGTCTGTTTAGCTGATATGCTATCCTATTGAGCTGTCTGTGTAGCTGTCGCTTTTGCTGATGAGCTGTCTATTTTATGTATAATGCTGTCTATGCAGCTGTCTATTTAGCTGATGCCCTGTCTGTTTAGTTGTTATGCTGTCTGCTGAGCTAACCGATGTGAAAAACATATTGGTGGGAAGTTGATCATTGTTCAGCTGCTGAACAGACCACTCATGACCCTACCAGACGGTTCAACTGATCGGTGATTGTGGATAATCCTCTTTGTATGATAAAGAGACCTGTCGATCATATAATGTTAACACATTGACGCTTGATAGCTATTATAATATACATGCCTAGAGACATTTACCCATGATGTTTCATCATTTGACAGGTTGTGAGTAATGATGCAGCATTAAGTCATCAAAACCATTCAAAATTCTTCTGAAAACGGATCAATGACAGATTTTTAGTCAGTTGGAGGGACCAAAATTTTACTCAATTGTTCTTCAATGATAGGGAAAAATCGTTCCGGTCATAACATACTGATCTTTCTGCATATCCCAGATAATGCAAAAGGGTTAATCATACATGAGGAAACCAAGATGATTCAATATACTTAATAAGTTCCACTATAAGCCCTTAATACATCGACTTAATAACAGGCTAAATTAACTCATGTTAAGGTGTTAGCAATGGTTTACATCAAGTGGAGATTTACTCAACAAGTTTGTGCTTTACAAAATGGCTCAAATGGCTGATCCAAGGGATCATATGATTTTTGAGCATTTTGGATAAGTTCATAAGTATAGCAGCATGATTTTAATGCAACGGAACATCATTGTGGGCGGTAAGAGTCTCAAGCATTATTTACTTAAAAAATGATGACGGACCGCAAGTCCTATGAAGACAAGTAAAGATTGGAAAAGTGAGCTCAAATTGCTGTCAAAAGGAGTTCCTAAAGATAAATTGGACAGGGGTCAGGAGAAAAACTGATGCACATGAAAAAAGAAGTGTGTATTGACTCAACGTTATGAAGAATATATCAGCATGAAATACGATCAATTAATTCTCGAGCAACTAACAATGGCTTCCTTCTAATCAAGATTTGTTTAGCAGAACAGCAACCTGGACGTGAATATTCTTGTCTGACCCATGTATGCCTACGAATAACTTAGAAGATGATCAGCATGCAGTCTTTGTAACCAATAGGCCTAACGTAAATCATGATGAGCATATGACATTTAAAGTAAGGTGTAAAAAAATCTGACTGCAACTGTATGGAAAGTAAGAATCTTTTTATGGATAAATAATTACCAACAAACAAATAAATTTACCGAATAGAAGATAGAACGTTAGGTCAAACGCTCAACTTATCAACTAAAGATAGCTATACAGACAGCTCAAGAGATAGCATATCAACTAAGCAGACAGGGCATCAGCTAAAAAGATAGCTACATAGACCACTTACCAGCTAAACAGACGGGTTTATCAGCTAAACGGTTAGCTCAGCAGGCAGCATAACAACTAAACAGCAGGGCATCAGCTAAATAGACAGCTGCATAGACAGCATTATACATAAAATAGACAGCTCATCAGCAAAAGCGACAGCTACACAGACAGCTCAATAGGATAGCATATCAGCTAAACAGACAGGGAATTGGCTTAAAAGACAGCTACATAGACAGCATTACACAAAAGATAGACAGCTCATCAGCAAAAGCGACAGCTAAATAGATAGTTTAACAGATAAAAAGACACCTAATTAGCCTAGAAGCAATCTATTGTAGCCCAGCAGTACTCCTAAAAATTCTAAAGAAAATACGGAGCAAAGTGTCATTTCCTGTTACTGACTCCTACTCCTGTTAGCTTGGTGGTTCAAATCTTAACTCCATAACACTTTCTTATCTTTGAATTTAAATCATGAGAGTAAGCAACATTACAGCATCCAAGGGCTAAAAATGTTAACTTATGCAATAGAATTATCAACATATATTGAACTTGACCACCGTCCGTAAATTCAGAAAAGTGAATACATATGCGGGTGTAATAAATATACATATTTAGTTTTAATACGAGAAGCAGTCATTTAAAATGATCGGAGCAGATCCAGTAACTTCGTCAGTTAGTCAGAAGCATGGAAAGGCCAGCCAGACTGGTAAGGCTACTTCAGCCAGAAAAGTGAACAAGAAAGAGAAGAAACTAAAAATGAATCGAGAGAAACAGCGAATCTATGAGAAAAACCTCTTGCTGAACTATACATACTATCTTGATGAAGGCTTCCACAAAAGCAAAGTAATACTTGGATTTGACCCGCTGACATTTCAAGCAAAAATTATCTTCAGATGCAGTGGACAAAATCAGTTGGAGTTAGATAACAGTCAATGGACTTCACTTCGCCAATACCTCATTGACCTCAAGGATAGAGTAGATGAATTCCCTGCAAATCAGCTTGGACTTCTTGAACTCTTCTACATACCTATTGGAGGCGATAGACTAATACTTAAACATCCCGAGCTCTTCACGCTTATCATCTTGATGGATTTTTTCAACATTGTCATGCAATACAACAATTTGCTTACCGATTGTGTGAAGGAATACTATGACCAATATTGTGCAAGATGCAGAGAAAAAAGTGTACTTAAACTGGATATCAACGACTTTTTCACTCCAACCCAAATATTATTTGTAAACATAAACTACTCTAGGCTTTTCATGAAATACCAGTACTATGTAACGATCATATTTTCCATGTGATGAAATAAAATACTAAAAACCCTATAAACAATGTTTTACTTCACTAAAAGGAATTATTCATTAGAAAATTGTAAATTGAGACTTGGTAAACTACAAACTATTGTGAAAGGCTTTAAAATCAAGTATAATCTCTTGAGTCTATAAAATACTGAAGTTTAATATTGAGGAACTGACCCTTATCTTAGCTGTACTGTACAAACTGTTTTCTAACACTAGACTACATATTATTCTACGGATCATATGAGGTTTTTAAAATTCATCAAAAAAGTGGTCCTAAAACCAACTATTCAAAAAAAGCCAAGAAAACTAATACGTCAGAGGTTAATACACTTTCAACGCGATGAGATCTGTTACAATGGTCATCCTATACTTCATGGAAGAGTACCATGACATTTTTCTTGAACATCGAATACGCATCGGGAATTATGTGCTTAAATATGGTAATATGGGTGAGAAAGCATCTAATAAACATGGAATACACTACCAAATATGTGACTGGTACAACTCTAATA
This sequence comes from Odontomyia ornata, assembly GCA_963969285.1. Classification (NCBI taxonomy): domain Eukaryota; kingdom Metazoa; phylum Arthropoda; class Insecta; order Diptera; family Stratiomyidae; genus Odontomyia; species Odontomyia ornata. Next base: position 232,219,084 of record OZ017740.1, on the reverse strand, counting down.
CGACATCAGGAACTGATATATGCATTTGTCATTCATATGATCAAGAGACAAGAAATATTTTTACACTCATAAAACATTATATAATCCTGCAGTCTCGAGTACATACGACAAAGTAGTAATTCATAGCACTGGGTAGTATAAACAGTCTAAACAAGACCAGAACCAACTAGTAGTCAGTGCTATTGGAATGAAAAAATTTATAATTGATATTCAATTTGTATCGGGAAATCCTTATCAGTAATTCATTAAGGAACATACTATTCTCATAACATACAACCAAAACGATATTGGAATTGAAACATCAACAGTATGCACTAGAGTGAAGGGGGCATAAGCTACAATGATATGCTGAGGATATTGAATTCCTATATAAATTGTACAATAAACATTAAAAAAGATTTGAGAGGACTTACTATACATTTGTATGGTCCTCATGCAGAAATAGTGCAGCTGAATAAACCTAGGTTAAGTTAACTTGAAAATTGTTCAATATGCTATAGAATTCATAAATATATCAACCCATATATTAGATGTCCTGTAAATTGTATGAAAATATTTATACATAACAAAAAATAGCATTACTCAATAAATTATTTCTATTAGAAAGAAACACAACCTTTTTATTATAACAACTAATCTAACACTGCTCAAGTAAACAAATACCTCAAACAACAAACCAAAAAAACCTAAACATTCCTAGCATATCTGATACTCTCAAATATCAAACACTTAACTCTACCATTCAAAAATATCTAACGATGGACAAAAAAAAACCCGCATGAGTTCATTCAACTCAAGTGTACATCTGTTCATCAAATTACCAGCAGACAAACACCTCCTGAAAGTAATGATCATCTCTTAACATCCTACAATGACTCGCGACCATCCTTATCAATAACACTTCATAACATATGCTACTTGTCTATACAAGATGCGATGAGATCGATCTAAAAATAGCCTACCATAAACTCATATGCTACCACACATCGTTATCTATACCGAACTATCTTACATATACATTAGCCTAAGTGATCTATAGTAGCAGTGCGCCAACCCAAAACATACCCTTTATGTTGAAAACTAATTAGATCTTCTTCAAACTTTTAAAATATCAACCAAGCATCCATCAGAAAAAAATTCTGATAAGAAAAAGCTCAACAAGAATATATTTTACTTATGTGAAAATAATACTTGAATATGTCAATGAGCATACCTGACAATCCCTATGATGATAAATCTAGCATATTTAAAATGTAGGAAATACGTATTTTACTTAATGCACAAATATTGAAAATGTACAAGCACACAAAGTGTGAGATTTTTAAATTCTAATGCAATCATATAGGCACTAAAAGCAATAACATGCATCTGAAAAGTATTAAATAGTGACATCAACCAAGCATGCATTATTTTCCTAAGGAGATAATAAATTAGAGATTCTCATACTCAAATATCGACAAGTTCTAAATGAAAATATACCTAAAGAAATTCGGAAATGTCGAAAAATCATACATACTGTGAAGAATATGAGACAAGCATAAAATAATAGTTTTACTCTATATTATACTGACACTCATGAAACAACCTAAACTAAATAATACAGACCCACAATAACAACACCTAATTCAAAGTAAATATAAAAATTTATTCAATCTAGTGCATGCATATAATGCCAACATATAGGACGAAAAATATTTTTTCATGCATTATGGTTATAACCAAAGAATAATAACATAATACTAACAAACCCCTAATGCCAATGATCTGACACCTACCATTTTTCAATATTATTTATCTTTCAGTAAGTTATAAAAAATTATCAATGAAAATTCGTAACGATTCCCACTCATTAGGACCACCACGATGATTCCTACATCCATCATACATAAACTCCATAAAAAGTAGCATTCCAGAAGCCATAAACCGTAAAATCTTTCCTATACAACATCCATAAATAATCTCAAATTTAGAATAGATACCGAAGACATACATGTCAACATAGTGATCTAAAAAATAGACCCAAGCACTTATCAAAAGGGACAAATCATATGATGTACGAATAAAATTATCACCATCTCATGCACTACAAGATCATTAATTTGAAAAAATAACTCGTCTTGGACGAATTACTAGAACTTTTGAACAAAACCAATGGGCATCCTATAGTAAAGAAAAAAAACGAATGAATATACGGGTAGTGCCATACTTCTACATAATAGTAAAATCAGAGAATGAAGTATAGAAACTGCTTTACGAAATAAGCGATGATGATGAAGACAAACAAAATGCTGCCACAAGCAAACTCAAATTTAATACTATACTTAATATCAAGAACGCATCAAAACAAACATTAAGATCTCTTTCACTACATCCATAGATTTGAGCAATCAACATAGTAGTCTAACCGAACAAAATACATTGTAGACGATTCTTAAAGTACTATTAACATGAAACCGATAAAAGCAATAATATACAAAAGCACTGAATCACAAAACAAATAAACGACGTATCCAAACAAAAAGAAACTGAAAACAATTAATGTAAATAATAAGCATCAAACTAGAACAGGCGCATCTTTTAATGGACATTTGTGAAAACACGTCTCAATGCCGCGCATCACGTTACCCGCCCCCCCCATGGCCAACAAAACAAAAAAAAAACCGCCTCCATCAAGCGAAACCATATTGCAATGCAATGTATGCCACGCCACTTCTCTTCCACGCTGTAGATTCCGATGCCCTAAAACTCCCGCCAACAGGGAAGTCTATGCGCACGAAACACTTCTTTTAACAAGCAAAGTCACTTACATGTGCCACGCGTCCCCAACGTCAATTTCCAAGCCCAACAGCATTCACCGCCGAATAAATCTATACACCAATCACGACCCTCTGACAAGCGACGCAAATCATTCTGAATTGCCGACAAGGCCGTCCATACTTAAAGACAGGCACTCTTTGATGAGCAACGCGGAAACTTAACCAAACGCTCACGAGACAAATTTCTACGGCTCATAACATCCGCCTTTGTTGAAACGTACACCTCAAATTACTTCCTCCAACAAGCGACGCGCATCACATCTACAATACCGTCCATCTTTAACCACAGACATCAAACGAGGAGCAAAAACGTACCTTAAGCAAGCACCCAAGGAGTAAATTTTGACGCCTTAAAACATCCGCCGAAAGGTAAACCCGTCACCCATTCATAATGCAAAGCCACCCATCTATACAAGCGCCCGCCGTCACCATGCAGCCCCTCGCACCATAAAAAACGTCCAGCATGCCTAACACGATCAAGCAAATCGATAATTTCCACACGCTGCCGTCCATCCTTAACCAAAGATATCAATCGATGAGCAACGCGTTCCTTAACCGAGCGCCCCTGAAGCAAATTCCCAAACCTTAGAACTCCCGCTGATGATACTTCAAGCTAACAATCCTATACATGAATCTACTATACATTAAAACGACCATGGATAAAAAACTATCAACCACTAGGAGCGTTATGACCCGAGAAACACTTCCACCAAAGATGAATAACGAAACCATGTAAAGACTATAAGCAACGAATGTATGAGGAATCCTTCCACTATAGAGAAATAACAACCATGAATAGTATAATTATCTATCGCTAAAAGCGTCAAAGGCTAGCTCCCATTAATTTCAAACTTGTATATTAACCCAATATAAATGCCCGCTGAGAAATCTAGAGCTCTAATCTATTGGTTGAAAATATGGGACTATCCTAGACTATAATCAATATGCCTAGTTTCACCATTTACCATTAGAGGCTACTTAGGCTAAGAAAGCGCACCCGTAATCTAAAGACATATGTCTATTCTAGAACACAACCATCAATACTAGTTCTACTAACCGCTAGAGGCTACTAAAACCCGGAACGCTTACCTACTCAACCAAGACACTGATCTCTTACTTACCTTAAACCCGCACCTTCTCATCCCTAGTATCCGCCTATACCTACACAAATCTGATACATACACCTACATACCCTAGACACATATCCTCACCACAACCATCCATGACATCCACACCTACCTCGGACTAGCACCTTAGTATCCCAGGCATCCACTTATGCCACTCTAAATAGGAACGAAATGAAACGGAACATACGGACATCCAAAACACACATCCTCCCCGGCAACCACCCAAGAAACCCGCATCTATCGCGGACTCGCACCTTACTATCCCAGGCAACCACTTATGCCACTCTAAATGGGAACGAAATGAAACGGAACATACGGACATCCAAGACACACACCCTAGACAACATTCGAAACTTGTATGAAAAAAGTGAATTAGAACATACATTCTCTAGCTACTCCCACCACATACCTTCTACTGCCTAGGGAATCAATACAACAATCCAAATGCATTGAACGGATAATAAGGAATGAACTAGCCCTTTGTGAGCTTCATGAACCAGGATAAAATTCTTGTGGCAGACGCTTCAAATCAAGGGAGGAGGTGTTACAGACAGTTCCCATATGCAAACATAATGCCTTCCATGTATAACGCATGCACCTCGGCCATCTCTGATGACACCTGTAAATTGCCAGACGATATCCGATCGCATTAAATGCTGACTAGCATAAGTAGCCCTTAAATTTCTGGGCATAGAATGTATGATATTAACTAGAAAGTAACGAATCAATTTTCAAAAGGCAATCAACACTATAATTTGCAATCACTCCAATTTTATTATTTCTTCGGAGAATTTTATAAATCGTATGTGTAAAGTTTACGTCTGTGGGTGTGAGAAGGATTTTATAATAAGTTCATCATTAGGTGAAGAATCAATACAGAAGAGAAAAGCATCCTGGAATTTTCCCGAATGAAATTCCTCTGAACCATGTTGAATTGTATTTCTGCTGTATTTGAAATAATTTTTTGGTTAAATCTGGTAGAAAAGATTGACTTAAGTGTACTGCATATGAAAAAAATTAAGGTTACTTATCATTTTTATCATTCGTTTTCGAGAAATCGGTATCTCCATCAAATCCTTGAAGAGTGCAAAATAATAGGCATTTTACGTACGAAAGATAATTAAAATGCAATTTCTCGACACCAATGTACCATGTTGAACTGTTCATATTTACAGAGTCCTTGAAAGGATTACAATTCTGTACTGATACATTTTTGTTCAATATATTGTCCTTCATTTGAAACCTCTACAATCAAAATCCTTACACGACTTACAGACGGTTCCCATATGCAAACATAATGCCTCCTTCGTAAAGCGCATTACCAGACGATATCCGATCGCAGTGGATGCTGACTAGCATAAGTAGCCCTTCTGGCACGTGTTGCTACACTTGCAATTTAAATCAACAATTGTTTGATATTGACAAAATAAAAATTATAAAATTTCCTTTTAAAGCGCTATTTATTCTTAATTTTCTTAACCAGATACCGGTATTTCGAGGACAAGTTATCCTCTTCATCAGTGGCGGTATTCTGAAGCTCTTCTTACAATCATCTGAATATTTAAACCTTTCACATTTAATGGTAATAAAAATAAATATCCTTAAGTACTACTACGAGAAATAACAAACAATTATAATGCAATTAAGGGTATAAAATTAACAAAGAGCTTAAAGGTAAATTTATTACCGGGAATTGAAAAAAAAAAATAGTAAAGTAATTACGGGTTAGCTATGGCAAGTAAAATAATTGTGGAGATTTAATTCCAAAAAAATTTATTGGTTCATTGATGATTTTCATTAGGTCACTGTATCCATTCCCTAGATCCATATTTAAACGTTGTTCACTGGGGACTCTCGAGATCCATAAGGATTCGCAAGCATCCAACTTTTTCCAGTCCTGGACTTCCTGTACTATGTCAAGATTAGCCCATTGAATAGTATGAGATTCCTCAATAATATGTCTGACTAATGATGATCTTGCTGTTTCTATTCCCCCTCTTCTGATGATCTGTTCAGCCTCCTTAATATGTTCTTGGAATCTAGCTTTTGCCAAGCGTTTCGGCTGTCCAATATATACTTTATTACATTATGGGCAACTGATCCTATAGATTCCACTCATTTCCTCTTTTTTCTTGCCATCCTTAGTTGATCCAAGGATTGTTTCAATGCTGTATTTTCTGCTAGCCGTATTGCATCCTGTCTTTCTCAAAATGCGTTCGAATCTTTTGGTAGATGATGAATGAGTGATTGGCATCCATTTTTGTACTTGTCGTCGTTCTTTAGAAATAGTGAAGTGAGCCCATTTCTTCTATGTTGTTTCTCCATTTTTCGGATACGTTGCCGATTAAACTCCTCCTATACCTATTTTTGCTAGCCGTGTTCAAGATGTACTGTTTTTCTCGTTCCAGACGCTGGTTATTCAATGGTACTGCTAACATTCGGTGGATCATACAATTGTATGCAGCAATTTTCTGCGCATAAGAATGGTTAGAAGAACAGGGGATTGTTCTCTGGGTACTTGTGCTCTTCCTGTAGATATCAAATTCTAATCCACCTTTGGCCTTTATGAGCAAAAAATCCAGGAACGGTAATTGGCCCTCACTCTCTTTTTCCATCGTGAATGTTATTTTAGGGTGTATCCCATTTAGTACACGTAGTAACTCATCCGCCTCATTTGCTTTAACCATCGTGAATATGTCGTCCACATATCTGGCCCATATCTTAGGCATCATTCCTTTTTTCTCCACCTCGAACTCTAGCCAATCCATGAAAATATCACTCAAAAGAGGTGAAAGAGTGTTACCCATAGCTGCTTCTATCGTCCCTTTGAAGAAGTTGTCCCTGAAAATGAAATAGTTTTCATTCATACATATAGCTGCTAATTTGCTATAGCATTTAACCCGTCTTTTCCATTCCATTGAATCACTATGTTTCAACAGCCAGCCCTCAAACAGCGCCAAGAACTGCTTAACTGGCAAGCTAGGAAACAGTGATTTGACATCATAGGAAATCAATAAATAGCCCTCCTCAACTTTCACATTTCGAAGCTTCTCCACCACTTCGTCCCTATTCTTCATTGATCGCGTGCTAGGTTTGTAAGGAAGTTGTACGCATTCTTTTAAAAGCCATTGGGCTATATTCCTAGTAGGTGCATTAGTGGCTGCGATAATTTCGCTTAGTTCATTCCCCTCCTTACGGATTTTGAGCAGACACTTAATTCTACGTAGGCAGGGGTTAGACACTCTAAGTTTCTTAATGTCACCAATTACTGGTTTTGATTCTTTTAGGACATTTTCCACTCTGTTTATCAAGTCCGGTAGGGGGTCTGCTCTTAATTGGTGGTAATCTCCGCTATTCAATTTATCAAGCACCATATCATCATACTGCTTCTTGTCTATAATTACGACAGAATTCCCTTTGTCTGCCCTTACATAATACACTGGGTTTTCTTTGAGTTCTTTTAGCAGCTTCCATTCCGTTGATTCCTCCTACTCGACTTGCTCCAATTATCTCCGACGTTCTCTTCCGTACAAATTGCTTTTCGTCAGGATCCATGAATCGTATTCCAGCCTCAGTATCTATGACAATGTCCTCCGCTGGAACTTTGTTGCTAGCGACCGCGTATTTTAAGTCTTTATTTAAAAGGCTCATTACTAGGAATATAGCCCAATGGCATTTAAAAGAATGCGCACAACTTCCTTACAAACCTAGCACGTGATCAGTGAAGAATAGGGACGAACTGGTGGAGAAGCTCCGAAATGTGAAAGTTGAGGAGGGCTATTTATTGATTTCCTATGATGTCAAATCACTATTTCCTAGCTTGCCAGTTAAGCAGTTATTGGCACTGTTTGAGGACTGGCTGTTGAAACATAGTGATTCAATGGAATGGAAAAGACGGGTTAAATGCTATAGCAAATTAGCAGCTGTATATATGAATGAAAACTATTTCATTTTCAGGGACAACTTCTTCAAAGGGACGATAGGAGCAGCTATGGGTAACCCTCTTTCACCTCTTTTGAGTGATATTTTCATGGATTGGCTAGAGTTCGAGGTGGAGAAAAAAGGAATGATGCCTAAGATATGGGCCAGATATGTGGACGACATATTCACGATGGTTAAAGCAAATGAGGCGGATGAGTTACTACATGTACTCAATGGGATACACCCTAAAATAACATTCACGATGGAAAAAGAGGGTGAGGGCCAATTACAGGAGAGCACAAGTACCCAGAGAACAATCCCCTGTTCTTCTAACCATTCTTATGCGCAGGAAATGGCTGCATACAATTGTATGATCCACTGAATGTTAGCAGTACCATTGAATAAACAGTACACCTTGGACACGGCTAGCAAAAATGGGTATAGGAGGAGTTTGATCGAGCAACGTATTCGAAAAATGGAGAAACAACATAGAAGAAATGGGCTCACTTCACTATTTCTAAAGAACGACGACACGACACAGGGCCAACGAAGGATGGAAATTACATCGGGTGTTGCCCAGGGATCTATCCTTGGTCCGGACCTGTGGAACGTGTCTTACGACGGGCTACTGAGACTTGAGATGCCAGATGAGTCGCGCTTGGTCGGCTATGCGGATGATGTTGTGGCTCTGGTCGCCGGACGCACCGTTGAACAAGCGCAACTTAGGCTAGGTATGCTGGAGATATACAGATCGAATCGAAGCCAGCGGTGAAGTACCTGGGGCTACTGATCGACTCGAAGATGAGTTTCTCTGAGCAAATCAGGGCAACGGCTGAGAAGGCTGCTTCGGGAATATCGGCCCTGAGTCGACTTATGGCCAACGTAGGGGGACCTAGCCCATCAAGAAGACGCCTCTTGATGAGTGCTGTAGGGTCAGTGCTATTGTACGGAGCAGAGGTATGGGGCGACGCTCTCAGTAAGGAGGTATACCGAAAACGATTGGCACAGGTACAGAGAAGAGGAGCACTGAGAATTGCATCTTCGTATCCAACAGTCTCCGACTCGGCGGTGAGAGTGATTGCAGGCGTGATACCTGTCGCCCTCCTTGCTAGAGAGCGCCGCGCTATTTACCTGCGCCGAAACGAGGATGCAAGGGAGATGGTTGTCCGCGAGGAGAGACAACGCTCGCTCAACGACTGACAGCAGTCTTGGAGGAATTGCACGAAGGGAAGGTGGACTGCGCGCCTCATCCCGGACGTGAGACCGTGGCTAAATCGAAGGCATGGTGAGACTGACTTCTATCTGACCCAGCTCTTGAGCGGGCACGGGTGTTTTCAGTCTTACCTGCACAAGATCGGCAAGTCACGGTCTCCCGATAGTCGGTTTTGCCCAGGAGAGGAGGACAATGCCTGTCACACATTTTTTGCGTGTACCAAATGGGCCAGGCTGCGAAGGGAACTCTACAGGGAGACGGGAGAGCTCACCCCGGATAATATAGTTGCGGTGATGCTCGAATCGGTTGACAAATGGAACCAGGTGGCGAATTATGCTCGGGCAGTCCTAAAATATAAAAGGGACTCACAGCAGCCGGAGGCGCTGGTGCTGGGGGATCGCTCTTCTGGCAATTCCTCTTCCCCCCTCCCCTCCCGCTAGGAAACGGACTCCCCAGCTTGAAGGCGCCCCACGGCGTAACAAAACGAGACCTGGCCCGAAGTAATGTGTCAAACGGTTCCAGGCTAGGTTCTCAGATTGACAGGGGAGGTGTTTAGTGGGTAGTCCAAAGGTATTCTCCATGGGAGTCCCACACTGCCAGACTCGGCGGGCATAAATGCCTTCACCTCCCTACCACAAAAAAAAAAAAAGAACGACGACAAGTACGAAAATGGATGCCAATCACTCATTCATCATCTACCAAAAGATTCGAACGCATTTTGAGAAAGACAGGATGCAATACGGCTAGCACGAGCAGAAAATACAGCATTGAAACAATCCTTGGATCAACTAAGGATGGCAAGAAAAAAGAGGAAATGAGTGGAATCTATAGGATCAGTTGCCCATAATGTAATAAAGTATATATTGGACAGACGAAACGCTTGGCAAAAACTAGATTCCAAGAACATATTAAGGAGGCTGAACAGATCATCAGAAGAGGTGGAATAGAAACAGCAAGATCATCATTAGTCAGACATATTATTGAGGAATCTCATACTATTCAATGGGCTAATCTTGACATAGTACAGGAAGTCCAGGACTGGAAAAAGTTGGATGCTTGCGAATCCTTATGGATCTCGAGAGTCACCAGTGAACAACGTTTAAATACGGATCTAGGAAATGGATACAGTGACCTAATGAAAATCATCAATTAACCAATAAATTTTTTTGGAATTAAATCTCCACAATTATTTTACTTGCCATAGCTAACCCGTAATTACTTTACTATTTTTTTTTTCAATTCCCGGTAATAAATTTACCTTTAAGCTCTTTGTTAATTTTATACCCTTAATTGCATTATAATTGTTTGTTATTTCTCGTAGAAGTACTTAAGGATATTTATGTTTATTACCATTAAATGTGAAAGGTTTAAATATTCAGATGATTGTAAGAAGAGCTTCAGAATACCGCCACTGATGAAGAGGATAACTTGTCCTCGAAATACCGGTATCTGGTTAAGAAAATTAAGAATAAATAGCGCTTTAAAAGGAAATTTTATAATTTTTATTTTTTCAGTATCATTACAGGTGATATTACTGCCGAAATGCAAATTGCAACAATTGTTTGTTCAAATCATTTTTCAGTCAGTCATTTTTGAGTTGTTAACGTGTTTAGTCCGATTAATAAAAATTATTTACTAAATTAGTTCATATTTTTTATAAAACATGTCCAGATGCATATAATCCATGCAACGATCAGTTATGCTGAAAAATTTCCATGAAAGTTGGAAATTTTTTAGTTTTAACAGTAAAAGTCCTTTACCGTTAATTGAATTTCTTGTCCTTTAAGTGGGACGTAATAAGAAGAGATATGTATGATTTGTCGAAAGCAAGACTCTTCTAACTATCTCTGTTCAAAAGTTATGCATAAACATACATAAAAAAGCAATATATATATATATATATATATATATATATATAAATATATATATATATATATATATATATATATATATATATATATATATATATATATATATATGTATATATATACGTGATGAATTGATCACCGTCTTTTCTTTGGAAGTCGATTCAAAATAGAAAAAATCGTAAAAACCAGTCATTAGCAAAGATCGAATAAATCAATGATTATTATGCAACTGGGAGCATGGAAACAACCGACGGCTTGAAATTTAGTTTGTTTTTGGATAATTTACTGTTAGATAATTTACTAACTCTAGCTCGCTATTGATTTAGAGTATTATAGAATTATTTGCTAATGATTTGGACTATTTAGGATTAACTAATTGCAATATTGTTTGCTGTTAAGAATCAACTTGTTGAAATATTGTTTGCTATGGAAGAAATACCTACTTGCAATACTGTTTGCAATTTAAGAATTAACTAATTGAAATATTGTTTGCTATTGAAGAATTAACTAATTGCATTATTGTTTGCAATTGAAGAATTAACGAACTGAAATATTGTTTACTATCGATAATTAAATGATTGGAATGTTGTTTGCTATTAAGAATTAACCAACCGGAATATTGTTTGCTATTGATTTAAAATAATCATGGAAGAGTGAATCAAAACCAACTGAATCAATCCACAAAAGCACAAAGTATAAGAAATTATTATTGTGAATATTTTCTTTCAATCCAAGGACAGGTACCCTGGTAATTAAAATATGCGTAAATGTACAGAAAACTACAAATATTACAGGATATATGTTAATGTTAGCAATAGTTTTTGTGAATACCTGAGCTCCTTAAAATTTATTTGAACCATATAGAAAAACGTTACTACATGTTCCCCATTAATTTGAACGCTGTCATGCATAAAACTCATTGAGTTATAACCAAACCACATGGGTATAAAATGCTGATCCGTGCCAGATGTTTTCGTGTTTTTATAACTCCTTCTATCACGTTGATATTGTGAAATTATATTTTTAATTTTTCGGTCAATTTCCATCCAGTTGGTGTCAAGTAATTGGGCAATTTCTTTAAATGAATCGATTTTTTAATCCTATCTGCATAGTTGATATTCTTTGAGCCCGAAAAATTTTATGTTCCCTAAAGGCTATTAAAGTAAAGATTTCTTCACCAGTCCACCACTTTTAGGAAACTTTATTACCTTCAAAAATTATCTGGGATAACCAATAAATAAAGTATATATCACTCTAATTAATATGTAAAAATTTATGAATATGTTTATATACATGAAATATGTGCTGGTTTGAATATACTTAGATGGGTTTATCCAGCGATCCAAAAATAATTTCTTATCGTTAGAAAAATATATCGGTTTACTTATTTAATATCCGTGGGCCAATTGCTTTTTTATTTGAAAAGCCGCCAGGCCCTGCTTTGTTGTACGAGCAGATGTCATCAATTACCGCCTAGCTCCTGCATACCAATTAGCAAGTTACTTGGCATTGATAATGACTGTTTTCATGCACCTTGACGACAAAAATATGTTAAAGAACAGCCGTGATCTAGCAAACTCGTTCACCTCTTTAACATTCACTGAAACTTGTTGACTTTTATCTCTAGACATCACCAACCTCTATACGTCTATACACGTCGATGAAACATTAACCATGCTAAAAGAAAAACGTTCATTCAATAACAGCCGGCGACTTACAGATCAACTACTCAATCTCGCAAAGATCACCAAGCAAAACTATTTTAGGTTTAATAATAACACACATATTGAAAAGGACAGTTTGGGTATAGGGCATCCAATATCTTCAAAAATATTCTTACAATATTTAGAAAATGCCTTTATACCAAAAAATTCAATGTAATATTTTACAGACGATATGTGAATGACTGTTTCATCATTATTGACTCACAAGAAAATAAACGAGATGAAATACTTGCGTATATGTATGAAATACACCCAAATGTAGATTTAACTATTAACTAACGGACAACTTAACTAAATATATGGACCTAACCGTGCTATGGGAATAAGAACGATTAGACTAGAGAGTATTCAGAAAACCAACCACAGCTGATCATACCATACACGTAACATTTAACCACCCCGCACAACTTATACCAGCAGCATACAATTCAATAGTGCAGAGGCTCTACTCCATCCCTATGACTCTTACTAACTACTCCAATGAACTAAACATCATTTACAGAATAACTATAATAATGGATACAAACAACGTAACATTGACAAACTTGTTACACAGTACAAACAAAACAGGAACGCCAATTGACTGATATGCATAAGAACGAGCAACAGTGAATTTCCTTAACATACATAGGCACAGAGACATACAAACTATTAAACTTACTTAGAAAATACAAACTGCAAACTGCATTCAAAACTGAGAATTATATTGGAAGCAAACTGAAACCAAAACTGAGTGATACACCAACAGACGATCTCTCCAAAGAAAATGGAAACGGGATGAAATAGAACAAACGGAAATCCAACGATCCAAAAAACAAAAGTCTAACATACCTCTACTTGGCTTAATTTAGTACTTACCTAATTTAGTACTTACCTGCTTAATTTATCCTAAACCTATCTAAAGTCATTTCCTTCCACATATCCTTTAGACACTGAAGATGACTCAAAGGAATCGAAATTCGTCTGCTCATACAACAATGTGAGGCCTGACGCCTTTAAAAAAATATGTTATTTACTTACCTACTAAGTAATTTGATTCAAAATTCGTATTCAGTCTAACAAGGTGAAAATAGAAAACACAGCACGACTGTTTCTACTAAATAGAATTGAGTTTGAAAGCACATTGAAATTTTTTTATGTGACCACTTTCGAGCAGGATCCAAAAAACCCACCTACAACCATTGTAAAACACGCTGGTCTTCAACAAATTTGCAAAAAGTTACAGGTTTGTTTTATAGACATGAGTACGGTTTTCATTTGTTTTATCCATTTAGTGATAGAAGAAAATATGTGAAGCCTTTTGAATTGAAAAAAGTTATCAATACGAAAAGCTGAATGGTACGGAATCTATTTTTTACAAAGACGATGTGAAACGCTGACTCTGTATTGGCACAAATCAGGCACATTTTTAATACTCAGACTAAAATTATTGTGGGTAAAATGGTGAACGTAATCTACCTCCTTATGTCACTCATAATCCATTTATGTCACTAAAATGAGTTTCAATGTGACTAACTGTGAGTCAATGCTTTTGTTTATTCCACTATTACCTAATGACCCACACCATTTTGCTAAAAATGAGTAGCAAAATACATTGAAGCACTTAAAAGAAGGAGCAAATTTTAGATCTTTTAGATTTGTGTCATGCGTATTAACAGTGTTTTTGGTTAATGCAAATCTGTCTGGGACGCTGAAACCTTTCTCTTTTGGTCAAGTGCGAATGGTGATAAAAAAGCTGGGTAAACAGACCTACGCTCATGTCAGAAGGGTTTTGTATTCAATTTTCAAAATGCAGTCACCAGATTGAATAAAGTCAAGAAGCATGTCAATGCCATTTTATTGGAGAAACTATGAAATTCGAAGATCATACTATTATTAACAAAGTTGAAAGAATTTAGACTTCTGAGGTTTTTGTTATTGTTATACTCATAAATATCTCCCTTGATAATTATTTTAGATGTCCATTCGCGAGGGAGGAAACACATTTTTCATGTATTTCCCCCCTGTGCCCCCACTGAAGCAAAAACTGACAGTTTAAGAACTGTTTTGAAAAGCTCCCATGAAAACTTTCATTTCATACTCATATCGGCTACGTTTGATGAATTTTTTTCAGGGGTCACTCTCCTGTACTGTTATCATCGATTAATAGCCAATTCTTTCGAATCCTAGAGTTGTTAAAAAGCCCTTTTGTTAGAAGCTCCCTCCCGCCTCCTTGACTTGTTTCACTTATGAGTATTAATTGTAGGTACTCAGCTTCAGTCATTCATTGAATTGAATCAAGTGTTCAAAGCATGCACCTTAAACGTTGAAGTTGGGAAAAAATAACTCAAAATTATTCAATCTTCGCATTTAAAACAGCCACTATTTTGTTTTACGATTACTGATACCACTAGCTGAACTGATTCTCAAAGTTATTCATGACACCTTTCATTCCTGAAATTTTCATGCAAATCCTAGCAAAACTGTAGTGTCTGAGTCGGTAAAAAGCGCATGTTGTTCCATAGCCATATGTTGCCATAGTAATACATGCAGCGCATATTGTTCCATAGTAATACAGGAAAATTCAAACCGCTATAACTTCGCTAAATATGATGCAATCTTTATGAAACTTGCAGGGTTAATCAATCTTATAAATAGACATCTGTGTACTGAATTTCATTGAATTTAAGGGTATCGTTAAGATTTTATTCAAGAAAACTTAAAATCGATAAATCATACTATTACTAACAAAGTTGAGTGAATTGCGACTTCTCACGTATTTGTTGTTGTTGTACTCATCAAGGCCTACATTCTTGATTTTTTTCAGATTTTTCGGATCACAGGTGTCCAATCGCGAGGGGGGGACCCAAATTTTTCGTGTATTTCCCCTCCCTGTGCGCCCCTCAAAGCAAACTTTGCCAAATGAAGACCTGTTTTGTAAAGTTCTCATCAAGACCTTTCATTTGATACCCATATCGGCTACCTTCAATGAAATTTTTTTTTCGGGGTTCACTCCCCTACATGGGGAGACTCCCCTTAAATAACTTATAAAATTTTTTAGTAGTTGAACTTTAAAGAGATCACCATTTTACACCTACGTACGAAATTTGATGCTTCTAGCTTAAGTAGTTTCCGAGAAAAACTGCTGTGACACACGGACGGACGGACAGACAGACAGACGGACAGACAGGACGCGATTTTAGAAGGGTTTTGTAAAATTATTTTACAAAACCCTAAAAAAACTAATGAAGAATTAGAATTATTTGTCCAGAATTCTTTTGCAAGAGCACTGTTTTATGGGTAATATCTACTGAGTAATCGGTCGAATCTTTTGCAGCCATGTGACAGCTGCTAATATATAAAAGTAGAAAATTCTGTTTTATTTTTTTCGAACCAATTGAGATGAAAATGAATAAATTGCAATACTTCACGCAGTAGCTTAATAGCTCTTTCAAAATACATTATATACATAAACTCTGCCCGACAATATGTAAACAGAATTATTTTTATTTAAAAACAAGTTGGGTAGACAGACCTATGCTCATGTCAGAAGGGTTTTGTACTCAACTTACAAAATGCAGTAACCAGCAACGAATAAAATCAAGAAACATGTCAAAGACGATTTTATTGGAGAAAATGTGAAATTCGAGGATCATACTATTATTAACAAAGTTGAAAGAATTGTGAATTCTGAGGTATTTGTTTTAGTTATACCCATAAATATCTCCCTTGATAATTTTTCCAGATTTTTTAGAAACACATTTTTCATGTATTTCACCCCCCCCCCCCCCCCGTGCCCCCACTGAAGCAAAAACTGTCAGTTTAAGAACTGTTTTGAAAAGCTCTCATAGAGAACTTTCAGTTGATATTCATATCGGCTACCTTTCATGAAATTTTTTTCAGGGCCCACTCCTCTGTACTGTAATCATCGATTCATGGCCTATTTTTTCGAATCCTAGAATGGCCTTTTGCTAGGAGCTCTCTCCTGCCTCTTCGACTTGTTTCAATTGAATGTACTCATTTTCATGATACCTATCATTCCTGAAATTTTCATGCAAATCCTAGCAAAGCTGTAGTGTCTAAATCGATAAAAAGCGCATATGGCTCCATAGCCATATGTTTCCATAGTAATAAAGGGCATATTATTCCATAGTAATACGGGAAAATTCAAACCGCTATAACTTCGTTAAATACTATTCGATCCTTATAAAACTTTGAAAGTCATCTGTTTGCTAAATTTTATTGAATTTAAGGGTACCGTTTAGATTTTATTCAAGAAAACTTAAAATCGATAAATCATACTATTACTAACAAAGTTGAGTGAATTTTGACTTCTCATGTATTTGTTGTTGTTGTACTCATTAAGGCCTACATTCATGATTTTTGTCAGATTGTTCGGATCACAGGTTTCCAATCGCGAGGGGGGGGGGGGGGGTACGCGAAAAGTTCGTACATTTCCCCTTCCCCTGCCCCCCTCGGTACCGATAAGGCAATTTTAAGACCTGTTTTGAAAATATCTCATTGAGACCTTTCCAATGACACCCTACTCGACTACCAATGGTGAAAATTTTTTTTTGAGGGGTCACCTCCCTATACGGGGAGACCCCCCTTAAACCCCTTTGAAAAACTTTCCCACCCATGAACTTTCAAGAGGTCACCACTTCTGACCTTTCCACAAAGTTTCATGGCTGTAGTCTCTATAGTTTCGGAGAAAAAGTGCTGTGACATACAGACGGACGGACGGACGGACGGACGGACGGACAGACGGACACAGGTCGTGATTGCAATAGGGTTTTGTATTTTAGTACAAAACCCTAAAAAAAAGATTCATATGTACCTTACATTAGATACTTCAAATGAATAAATAAGAAACTGTAATATTTTCCGTAAAACGCCAATATTTATTAAAACCCGGGCAGACACGTGCTTCGGAAACAAGCTATTTCCTTCTTCAGTGCCGTGTTACTGAAACATTATCCAAAAATTCTTGTATTTATACATCTTTACTAAATTACTAACTAATTTACAAAAGGTATTTTAATGAACTAATAATAACATTAAGATTACTGCTTGGAAAGGTAATTAAAACATTAATCCACACTTTTATCCTTCACGGTGTCATAAACTAGATGAGTCATTCAAGCCTTTAACATATTGATCCGATCAAACTACTGTATGCGTTCCCTAGATCCGTATTAAGCCTTAAATCTTCCGGTATCCTTGAAATCCACAAACTTTCCGCTGCATCCAACCTTCTCCAATCGTTGAGTTCTTCGAGAATCTCTACGTTTTCCCATTCTATTTGATGCGTGCTCTCCATAATGTGTCTTGCAACCGTTGATCTCGCCTCATTTCGTCCTTTTTTCGCTACTACTTCCGCTTCCCTTATATGCTCGTGGAATCGAATTTTCACCAGTCGCTTTGTTTGGCCCACGCATTTTTCCACACTCTGGGCATGTTATCCTGTATATGCCGCTACCAGAGCATATATACTAACAAGCAACTGTACCAGCTGTTTTTTCGATTAGAAAGGGACGTAAAATAACATAAGAGAAATTATTTTGCATTTCTTTCTTTCCTTTCTAACAATTTGAGAGGAAAATAAATTTTACTCAATACATACACAAATCGATCTCTAATTTTACGCAATACATACACAAATCGGTATTTACGTTAACTACCGTTAGATGCGAAATTTGCTCTATGGGAAATTGCTTGTTAGTAGATATGCTCTGCCGCTACGTTCATCCTTTTGTTTATTGTCCTTCGTAGTCCCTAGTTTTTGTTACAATTTGTAGATTCGTGACGAGTGTGCTGTTTCGATAACCGCTGTCTTCAGTATTTGTTGTAGCTTCCGTGAATGTGTAGAATAAGTCAGCTTCATTCTCCGCGTATTTTGAACTGGTGTTTTGAAGAATGTCGTAAAAGAGTTTCTTCTTCGGTGTGCTTCTAACTTGCTAATTGTGTTTTTGATTAACCGCGTTGTATACCCATTCTTCTGTGCTGTTTCAATTATGAATTGCTCTTCTCGGGCGCGTCGTTCAGTTGTCAAAGGATAACATTCAATTAATCATCATGTTGTATATCGCCAATTTTTGGTTGTGGGAATGATTGGAGTTGCTAGGTATTGTCCTCTGTGTATGCGTCGTCTTTCGATATACATCAAACTCTAGGTAACCGCTATTTCTTATAATTTTCATATCAAGAAACGGTAGCTCTTCATTGTTTTCCCTTTCCATTGTAAACTTGATATTTTTGTGGATGTTGCTT
Source organism: Odontomyia ornata (assembly GCA_963969285.1). Classification (NCBI taxonomy): domain Eukaryota; kingdom Metazoa; phylum Arthropoda; class Insecta; order Diptera; family Stratiomyidae; genus Odontomyia; species Odontomyia ornata. The sequence continues at coordinate 232,200,166 of OZ017740.1, read as the reverse complement.
AATTGTTCCAGTATAAAGTAACGACACCATACTCTAGGTGCTAAACCTTCTTCCTCGATGATGTTTTCGATGTGTCCCATGAAAAGATCGCTCAAAAGTGGTGACAATGGGTTCCCCATGGCAACCCCTTTGGTTGTCTTGAAAAAATTTCCTCGAAATGAGAAATAGCTCTCATTCATGTACAGAGTTGCCAACTTCGAATACATTTTCGATCTCTTTTTCCATTCCAAGGATAATTTTTTTTGTAAAAGCCAGTCTTCAAACAAGGCTAGGGTCTGTTTCACGGGAACACTTGGAAAAAGTGATTTCACAAATTATATAGTTGGTTGCCATTTAAAAATTGATTCGTTACTATCTAGTTAATATTTGACATGCTATGCATAGAAATCTAAAATCAGTGATTTCCGTCCCAAGGACCGATGAGAATAGCTACCTAAAAACATGATACGTTTCCTTCTATAATTGATCATAACTTTAAAGATGAACATGAAAATGCATAGTCGAGTTTTGATTTAACTATAGGAGATCATTTCCATGAAGCTTTCATAAAAATTATGAGCCATAGTTTACTAAAAACGAAGGCGGCAATGGGTATCGAATGAATGTGAACGCTTGATACTGTTAAGAAGGATCTTTTATTGTAAAAATATTTTGAGAGAAATTTACCTATGGCCGAATGCAATTTATATTTACATGTATAAATATATATAAATAAATATATATATATATATATATATATATATATATATATATATATATATATATATATATATACATGTATGTATATATATATATATATATATATATATATATATATATATATATGTATATATATATATATATATATATATATACGTACATATATATATACATATATATATATATATATATATATATATATATATATATATATATTATATATATATATATATATATATATATATATATATATATATATATATATATATATATATATATATATATATATATAAATATATATATATATATATATATATACGTACATATATATAATATATATATATATATATATATATATATATATATATATATATATATATACGTACATATATATATATATATATATATATATATATATATATATATATATATATATATATATATATATACGTACATATATATATATATATATATATATATATATATATATATATATATAAATATATAAATATACGTACATATATATATATATATATATATATATATATATATATATATATATATATATATATATATAAATATATATATATATACGTACATATATATATATATATATATATATATATACGTACATATATATATATATATATATATATATATATATATATATATATATATATATATCTATATACACATGCATATATATATATATATATATATATATATTATATATATATATATACTTATATATATATATTTTTTTGTTTATTAATTTTCGGGCTATTTGGCCAACTTAAAAAATATACACTTTTTTTCAAAACACTTTTATTTGACGTTTCGATCACTTGCGTGTATATACATATATAAATATATATATACATATATATATATATATATAGATATATATATAGATATATATATATATATATATATATATATATATATATATATATATATATATATATATATATATATATATATATATATATATATATATATATATATATATATATATATATATCTATATATATATCTATATATATATATATATATATATATATATATATATGCATATATATATATATATATATATATATCTATATATATATATATATATATATATATTTATATATACGTATGTTATATATGTATAGATGTATTCATCCATCCATATAAATGTATATATATATATAGATATATATATATATATATACATATATATATATATATATATATATATATATATATATATATATATATATATATATTTATATAAATACAATATATATAATATATATTTATATATATATATATATATATATTTATATATATATATATATATATATATATATATATATATATATATATTATATATATATACATATACATATATATATATATATATTTATATATATATATACATAGATATATATATATATATATATATATATATATATATATATATATATATATATATATATATATATATATATATTGCACTAGTAAGTACGACTAAACCGGTAAAAAATATAAGGCACACACAAGACTTGGCCACAGGGAACTGGCTTACAGTAGATTCACCGAACCAATTTGTCGAAAAGCCAGAAAAGAAACTGAAGCTGGTAAACTTTCGTCCCATGGGAAGGAAGGTGTTGGCGTATTCAAAACCAGGGCAGATGCACTCCAATAAAGCTAAATTAAAGATGGGAAGCTCGAGAACAACTTCTCTAATCCTTAATTGCAATACCACGAGCAAGCTCCTTCACTTAGCTATTAAAAAAGAAAATCGTGTAATTGTTACACCGCCTAATATATTCAATAGGAAAATTTCATCATAATTCGACGCTCCCAGACAAAACTGAAGTAGGATGGGAAGTCATACGGTGGCACATTGCATATGGATTAGTCGCCCACTAATGGTCATGTATGTTAATGAAGTCTGCTGCCATCTGGCTTCTCATCCAACGTCAAGTTTCACACACATGATCACCTTCCTCTCAGCTGACCAAAAGCGGTTCAGGAACAGCAAGAGGTTAGAGGGTGCGTTCCGATTTCGTCGACGTCGATAACCACTGACTAATAATCGGCAGTGGCATAGGGCTGATTCATTGCAATATAAATATATATGTATATATATATATATATATATATATATATATATATATATATATATATATATATATATATATATATATATATATATATATATAGATATATATTTATATATATATATATATATATATATATATATATATATATATATATATATATATATATATTTATATATATATATATATATATATATATATATATATATATATATATATCTTGTATATATACTAGTCTAGGTAAAGGGAACCGGGCAGTTGCCACCAAGCGCTTGGAGAGATAGCATCGAGCGAGAACGGAGTGCGTGTTCAGTTACGCCGTCGGAGTGAAAATGGAGCGTACGATCGAGCAACCGAATCAGAGTTTTTTAACCACGTTATTACAGGAGAAGAGACGTGGGTTTTCGAATACGATCCTGAGACGAAGCGGCAGAACTCGGAGTGGCACACACCGGCGTCACCACGACCGAAGAAAGCGCGCATGAGCAAATCGAAGGTGAAGTCGATGCTCATTGCTCTCTTTGACGTGAACGGCCAAACTGTAAACGGCCAGTACTACAGAGAGATGCTCCGTCGACTAATCGCCCGGGTTCGCCGAGTCCGTTCGGAGATTGCCGATTCGTGGATCCTTCATCACGACAATGCTCCGTCGCACACCTGCCTGCTCGTCACCGAGCAGTTGACCAAACAGTCGAGGGCAACGTTGCGACAGCCTCCTTACAGCCCGGATATGGCACCAGCGGACTTCTTTCTGTTCCCCAAGATCAAGAGATCCCCGCAGGGGGAATGCCGGTCGACAAGAGTACTCTTGGAGGCTAGTATTCTTTGGGGAGCTCCACCCCCACGTACCCGAGGAAACTCCGTAGGGGGAATGCCGGTCGACAAGACCACTCTTGGAGGCTAGCATTCTTTGGGGAGTTCCGCCCCCACGTACCCGAGGAAATTCCCGCAGGGAGAAAGCCGGTCGACAAGAACATTCTTGGAGGCTAGCATTCTTTGGGGAGTGCCGCCCCCACGGACCCGAGGATATGGGGGGTGCCGTGAGGTTCCCTCCTGGGATGACAAGTAACGACTCTGATTGTATCTGGACTACGCTTTGGACAACGAACTGGAATTGACGCTTTGGGCTGGCGGATGTGATGGTTTGGACCTAGTTGCTTTGCACAGTAGCGCCGAGGTGAAACTCGTGTGTGAACGGCTCCAATTCAACTATCATACCGTCTTCGTCCCGGTAAAACCTTGGCAGGCCTCGGAGTACGTTCGAAGTTCGCACCATTGGGTTGGTGGTGTAGGTTCGGTTGAGACGGACTCCCGATTAGCGCTGGTCTGGCTCTGAGCACTTGTCCCCATAAGGCCTTGTGCCAACCCTCGCATGACCTCCCTGCTCTGCAAAGATAACCATGGGACCAAGAAGGCGACTACACACACGAACGGAGATAGCGGCTCCGAGGGGGGACCCAACAAAACTGGAGCAATCAAAAGACCAAAAAAAATCCAAAAAAGGAAATAAAAAATAATAGCAACGACGACGCAACCAGCGGTTGCAGCCACGATGTCAACAGTACATCGAGAGCTGTACTAACCACGAAAAAAACGAAGACTAACACGACGACAGTGACGGTAGACGAAAAACGGAGAACGGCAGACAGTCTGGTGCAGACTGAGATTCCTGCGGCGTTTGGGCGCAGCAAAAAATTATGCGAACGCCCGAGCGTCCTATTAAGGAGAAGCGGGAGACTCGGCAGGATGCTTCAGGTGTTCGAGCAGTGGAAGATAACATAAAGAGCACCGAAAATTCGATTGTCACGGCTGCGATCGTTACTAAAGCGACCGATGCAAGGGTCACGGATCCCGACATTGCAACGAAAAATCCAGAAGCAAACGAGGAGATTACGGTACTAAAAGCAAAGAGTGACCAGACACCGCGTGATTGTACCGCCACCGTTGAAAATGTGGCGGAAGTACTGCACTCGGAAACGGAACGCGAAAACCTCTCCCAAGGATGGTTGCAAGGTACAATTGCGGCCCAGCGATACGAAGAGGAAAGACTACTTCGAAAAGCGGGAGATGTTCTGAAAAGAATACAAGCTGCATGCGACTCCCCAAAAATTAGCAAAGTAGCAAAGGAAGGGCTCCTTGACCTAAAGGAGCTCCTAGATTGCATAGGGAACTATCGGAGGAGCTGGTTAAGGGCCGAAGATGAACAGAAGGCTAAAGAGGCGCTTGAGGCGAAATCTAAAGGCGACATGCAGATAGCTCCATCATTTAAAGTCAATAAAAGAATGGCGTCTAGCCCAATCGAAGGAGATCGGGATGAAAGAAGGAAGGAAGAGGCATTTGACGGGTGTGGAGCACCAGATCAGGGGTTCCAGACAGTGCTTACAAAAGGAGCGAAGAAAGCCGCAAAGAAACTCCTTCAAAAAAAGCCAGAAAGTAAAATTCGCACGGACGCCCAATTAGAAAAAGGACCTGATGCAAAACAGGAGAGGCAGAAGCCCCGACAAAGACCCCGGCAGCACGCTCTGCTTGTAAAGCCCCAAGATGACCGATCCTACGCAGAGGTGCTGCGGGACATCAGGGGAAACGTAAGGCCCGAAGACACCAATACAACCATTAAAGTAGTACGACCAACGCGGTCGGGCCACATACTGGTTGAATTCGGAGCAGAGGCCGGCAATAAAGAAGCATTCTGTGACGCAGTAAAGAAAGTCCTCGGCAAAAGCGCAACTATAGCCCCGCTCGCGCCGATGGCAACGATCGAAATACGGGACATTGACTGCGTGACGGATCTGGCCGAGGTAGAAGAGGCCATCAAAAGGGAGTTCCCTAGCGTGGGAACTGACACCAGAAAACAACAGGGGACAACGCATGGCCATAGTTGACTTGACCGAAAAGGACGCCGAACAATTCCTGAACAAGGGCAAAGTACGAATAGGTAGGGTTGTCTGTAGGATACGGCAAAGAGCAACGCCTCTTCAATGTTTCAAATGCCTTGGTTATGGTCACACCGCACAAGTACGCAAAGGACCCGATAGGAGTTGCCTATGTTACAAATGCGGTGAAATGGGACATAAAAGAAAAGAGTGTACGAAGGAGGCACACTGTATTCTTTGCAAGGATGCTGATCCAAAACCTGATTTTGGACACGTCTTGGGATCAAGAAAATGCTGGGTGTTCCAGGAAGCCCTAGCCAAGGCCAAATCAGAGCTCCAATGACCCGCATCCTGCAGCTAAACCTACACCGCAGTTCAACCGCCCAAAATCTGCTTGAGCAGTTTGCGAGGGACAGGAAAGCCGACTTCTTGCTGCTGAGTGAGCAACACCATAATAAAAGTCCTGTATTATGGTACTCTGATGAAACTGGTACTGCCGCTATCTGGGTTCGGAACAGTGACTTTCAAGCGGAGAGTTGTGGACGGGGGGATGGTTTCGTGTGGGTTCGGTGCTCAGGGATCACCTTCTTTAGTGGGTACCTAACGCCTAACGAGCCGATATCATCTTTCCAAGCCAAGCTTAATGCTCTGGAGGGCGCTGTCTTGAACGTAGAGGGTAAAGTGCTCGTTGGGGGCGACTTCAATGCTAAAGCAATCGAATGGGGCATGCCTCAGACGGATCCGCGGGGAAAACGAATCCTGGAAATGGCGGCCAGGACGGCCCTCGTCGTACTAAACTCCGGAAACACGCCGACTTTCCGCCGTATTGGCTGTGAGGGAACCATACCGGACGTGACATTCGCCTCGGAGTCCTTAGTACGGAGGATACACAACTGGAAAGTATTAGAGGACTACTCAGCCAGTGATCATCAGTGCATTCTGCTTGAGATAAGTGATGCTATCTCCCGACGTCCGTGCTCTCGGCCTTCTACAACTGGATGGAACATTGGAAGAATGGACGTCGAGTGGTTCGTCAAGGTTCTCACAGCAGGTGAGCCGCTGCAGGGAGCTCCAGAGGGGACGGAAGAACTGGCAGCTTAAGGCGTGGTGAACTCTACTATGAGCATAATAACTTCTTGCTGCGCTTCTATGCCCCGTCAACGACCCCGGCACGGCAAGCCCTCAGTGTACTGGTGGTCTACTGAAATCGCTGAAAAGCGGAGGGAGTGTCACAAGCTTCGGCGTGAGGCTCAACTGGCGCGGAACAGTGACGAGGCATGCAACCAGGTGGCAGCATATAAGTCAGCCAGGAAATGCCTTCGCAAACTGATCAACAGTAGCAACGCTCGCTGCTGGCAAGACCTAGTGGACAATGTGAACAAGGATCCGTTGGGCCTTGGCTACAAGCTGGTCATGGGGAAACTTGGTGCCCTATGGAAGCCTTGTATACATAACGCGGAAAAGATGGACGTGATAGTGCGGGGACTCTTCCCCGCCCATCCTGTCCGTGTTGACGCTGTCCATGGTGAAACAGCAGTTGAGTGCCCACTCTTCACACAGCTGGAACTGGAGGAGGCAGTCCTCTCCTTGAAAGCGAGGAAGGCTCCAGGTCCAGATGGTGTTCCAGCTGAGGGGTTGCGGCTCGTCTATCACCATTGTCCTGACTTGCTGCTCAGCACATTCAATGCTTGCCTACGGGACGAGGTTTTCCAGGTACGATGGAAGGTGGTGAGGCTTGTGCTGATCAGCAAGGGGAAGGGAAATCCCGAATCGCCGTCTGCATACCGCCCGTTATGTATGCTAGACACGGCTGGGAAAGTGCTAGAGAAACTCATCAAGGGAAGACTCACTGACGCGATTCGTGCTGCTGGGGACCTATGTCCTCGGCAGTACGGCTTTAGAGCAGGACCTGTGGAACGTGTCTTTCGACGGGCTACTGAGACCTGAGATGCCAGATGAGTCACGCTTGGTCGGCTATGCGGATGATGTTGCGGCTCTTGTCACCGGACGCACCGTTGAACAAGCGCAACTTAGGCTAGGATGCTAATGCGCCGAGTGAGGGACTGGATGACTGCTCCCGGGCTCAGTTTAGCACTGGAGAAAACCAAAGTGGTCATCTTGACAAAAAAGAGGATGTCTAGAGTAAGGATCATCAGTATTGGTGACTTACGAATTGAACCGAAGTCAGCGGTGAAGTACCTGGGGCTACTGATCGACTCGAAGATGAGTTTCTCTGAGTAAATCGGGGCAACGGCTGAGAAGGCTTCTTCGGATATATCGGCTCTGAGTCGACTTATGGCCAACGTAGGGGGACCCAGCCCATCAAGAAGACGCCTCTTGATGAGTGCTGTAGGGTCAGCGCTACTGTACGTACCAGAGGTTTTGGGGTGACGCTCTCAGCAAGGAGGTATACCGAAAACGATTGGCACAGGTACAGAGAAGGGGAGCACTGAGAATTGCATCTTCGTATCCAACAGTCTCCGACTCGGCGGTGAGAGTGATTGCAGGCGTGATACCTGTCGCCCTCCTTGCTAGAGAGTGCCGTGTTTTTTACCTGCGCCGAAACGAGGATGCAAGAGAGATGGTTTTCTGCGAGGAGAGACAACGCTCGCTCAACGATTGGCAGCAGTTTTGGGGGGATTGCACGAAGGGAAGGTGGACTGCGCGCCTCATCCTGGATGTGAGACCATGGCTAAATCGAAGGCATGGTGAGACTGACTTCTATCTGACCCAAGTTTTTAAGCGGGCACGGGTGTTTTCGGTCTTACCTGCACAAGATCGGTAAGTCACGGTCTCCCGATTGTCGGTTTTGCCCAGGAGAGGAGGACAATGCCTGTCACACATTTTTTGCGTGCACAAAATGGGTCAGGCTGCGAAGTGAACTCTACAGGGAGACGGGAGAGCTCACCCCGGATAATATAGTTGCGGTGATGCTCGAATCGGAATATGTATGTATACATATATATATATACATATATATGTATATATATATATATATATATATATATATATATATATATATATATACATATATATTTGTATATGTATATATATATACATATATATATATATATATATATATATATATATATATATATATATATATATATATATTTATATATATATACATACGAATGTTATTTATGTATAGATGTATCTATCTATCCATATAAATGTACATATATATATATATATATATATATATATATATATATATATATATATATATATATATATATATACATATATATATATATATATATATATATATATATATATATATATATATATATGTATAAATATAATATATATAATATATATTTATATATATATATATATATATATATATATATATATATATATATATATATATATATATACATATATATGCATGTATATATAGATATATACACATGTATATATTCCTATATATATGTACATGTATATATATATACTCGTATATATATATATATATATATATATATATATATATATATATATATATATATATATATAGTTATATATATATATACATATATAGATATATATATATATATATATTTATATATATATATCCATATATATATCTTTATACGAGTATATATATATATATATATATATATATATATATATCTATATCTATATATATATATATATATATATATATATATATATATATATACGTACATCTATATATATACATATATATATATATATATATATATATATATATATATATATATATATATATATATATATATATATATATATATATATATACCCTACAGGTCAACAAGTCAGGACACACTTAGTCTACTTCGAGGTGGCTGCTGGCTAGCTAGCTAGCTCGGAGAGGAGTTCGGTCGCGGGTCTTGCGCGAGCAGACTAAGTCCGGAATACAAAAATTCAGCCACCGGTTCACATGTCCGTTTTTACAAAAGCGAGAAATGGTTCGTTTCCTTACTCTACAAGGCATCCTCCAAAAGTATGATGCAGGACTCTAAATCGAACTTGCCAGTTTGCATCCTCTACAAATTACCAGCAGTGCCTGTTCGGAAACACAGTCATTTAAAAAGATAAGCAAATAGGGTTGCACTTACTGTGCACGCGACTAAACCGGTAAAAAATATGAGGTACACACAAGACTTGGCCATAGGGAACTGGCTTACAGTAGATTCACCGAACCAATTTGTCGAAAAGCCAGAAAAGAAACTGACTTTAAATGATGGAGCTATCTGCATGTCGCCTTTAGATTTCGCCCCAAGCGCCTCTTTAGCCTTCTTTTCATCTTCGGCCCTTAACCAGCTCCTCCGATAGTTCCCTATGCAATCTAGGAGCTCCTCTAGTTCAAGGAGCCCTTCCTTTGCTACTTTGCTATTTTTTGGGGAGTCGCATGCAGCTTGTATTCTTTTCAGAACATCTCCCGCTTTTCGAAGTAGTCTTTCCTCTTCGTATCGCTGGGCCGCAATTGTACCTTGCAACCATCCTTGGGAGAGGTTTTCGCATTCCGTTTCCGAGTGCAGTACTTCCGCCACATTTTCAACGGTGGCGGTACAATCACGCGGTGTCTGGTCACTCTTTGCTTTTAGTACCGTAATCTCCTCGTTTGCTTCTGGATTTTTCGTTGCAATGTCGGGATCCGTGACCCTTGCATCGGTCGCTTTAGTAACGATCGCAGCCGTGACAATCGAATTTTCGGTGCTCTTTATGTTATCTTCCACTGCTCGAACACCTGAAGCATCCTGCCGAGTCTCCCGCTTCTCCTTAATAGGACGCTCGGGCGTTCGCATAATTTTTTGCCGCGCCCAAACGCCGCAGGAATCTCAGTCTGCACCAGACTGTCTGCCGTTCTCCGTTTTTCGTCTACCGTCACTGTCGTCGTGTTAGTCTTCGTTTTTTCGTGGTTAGTACAGCTTTCGATGTACTGTTGACATCGTGGCTGCAACCGCTGGTTGCGTCGTCGTTGCTATTATTTTTTATTTCCTTTTTTGGATTTTTTTGATTGCTCCAGTTTTGTTGGGTCCCCCCTCGGAGCCGCTATCTCCGTTCGTGTGTGTAGTCGCCTTCTTGGTCCCATGGTTATCTTTGCAGAGCAGGGAGGTCATGCGAGGGTTGGCACAAGCCCTTATGGGGACAAGTGCTCAGAGCCAGACCAGCGCTAATCGGGAGTCCGTCTCAACCGAACCTACACCACCAACCCAATGGTGCGAACTTCGAACGTACTCCGAGGCCTGCCAAGGTTTTACCGGGACGAAGACGGTATGATAGTTGAATTGGAGCCGTTCACACACGAGTTTCACCTCGGCGCTACTGTGCAAAGCAACTAGGTCCAAACCATCACATCCGCCAGCCCAAAGCGTCAATTCCAGTTCGTTGTCCAAAGCATAGTCCAGATACAATCAGAGTCGTTACCTGTCATCCCAGGAGGGAACCTCACGGCACCCCCCATATCCTCGGGTCCGTGGGGGCGGCACTCCCCAAAGAATGCTAGCCTCCAAGAATGTTCTTGTCGACCGGCTTTCTCCCTGCGGGAATTTCCTCGGGTACGTGGGGGCGGAGCTCCCCAAAGAATACTAGCCTCCAAGAGTGCTCTTGTCGACCGGCATTCCCCCTGCGGGGATCTCTTGATCTTGGGGGACAGAAAGAAGTCCGCTGGTGCCCTATCCGGGCTGTAAGGAGGCTGTCGCAACGTTGCCCTCGACTGTTTGGCCAACTGCTCGGTGACGAGCAGGCAGGTGTGCGACGGAGCATTGTCGTGATGGAGGATCCACGAATCGGCAATCTCCGAACGGAATCGGCGAACCCGGGCGATTAGTCGAGGGAGCATCTCTCTGTAGTACTGGCCGTTTACAGTTTGGCCGTTCACGTCAAAGAGAGCAATGAGCATCGACTTCACCTTCGATTTGTTCATGCGCGCTTTTTTCGGTCGTGGTGACGCCGGTGTGTGCCACTCCGAGTTCTGCCGCTTCGTCTCAGGATCGTATTCGAAAACCCACGTCTCGTCTCCTGTAATAACGTGGTTAAAAAACTCTGATTCGGTTGCTCGATCGTACGCTCCATTTTCACTCCGACGGCGTAACTGAACACGCACTCCGTTCTCACTCGATGCTTTCTCTCCAAACGCTTGGTGGCAACTGCCCGGTTCCCTTTACCTAGACTAGTATATATACAATATATATATATATATATATATATATATATATATATATATATATATATTATATATATATATATATATATATATATATATATATATATATATATATATTTATATTGCAATGAATCAGCCCTATGCCACTGCCGATTATTAGTCAGTGGTTATCGACGTCGACGAAATCGGAACGCACCCTCTAACCTCTTGCTGTTCCTGAACCGCTTTTGGTCAGCTGAGAGGAAGGTGATCATGTGTGTGAAACTTGACGTTGGATGAGAAGCCAGATGGCAGCAGACTTCATTAACATACATGACCATTAGTGGGCGACTAATCCATATGCAATGTGCCACCGTATGACTTCCCATCCTACTTCAGTTTTGTCTGGGAGCGTCGAATTATGATGAAATTTTCCTATTGAATATATTAGGCGGTGTAACAATTACACGATTTTCATTTTTAATAGCTAAGTGGAGGAGCTTGCTCATGGTGTTGCAATTAAGGATTAGAGAAGTTGTTCTCGAGTTTACCATCTTTAATTTAGCTTTATTGGAGTGCATCTGCCCTGGTTTTGAATACGCCAACGCCTTCCTTCCCATGGGACCAAAGTTTACCAGCTTCAGTTTCTTTTCTGGCTTTTCGACAAATTGGTTCGGTGAATCTACTGTAAGCCAGTTCCCTATGGCCAAGTCTTGTGTGTACCTCATATTTTTTACCGGTTTAGTCGCGTGCACAGTAAGTGCAACCCTATTTGCTTATCTTTTTAAATGACTGTGTTTCCGAACAGGCGCTGCTGGTAATTTGTAGAGGATGCAAACTGGCAAGTTCGATTTAGAGTCCTGCATCATACTTTTGGAGGATGCCTTGTAGAGTAAGGAAACGAACCATTTCTCGCTTTTGTAAAAACGGACATGTGAACCGGTGGCTGAATTTTTGTATTCCGGACTTAGTCTGCTCGCGCAAGACCGGCGACCGAACTCCTCTCCGAGCTAGCTAGCTAGCCAGCAGCCACCTCGAAGGAGACTAAGTGTGTCCTGACTTGTTGACCTGTAGGGTATATATATATATATATATATATATATATATATATATATATATATATATATATATATATATATATATATATCTATATATATATATATATATATATATGTACGTATATATATATATATATATATATATACATATATATATATATATATATATATATCTATATCTATATATATATATATATATATATATATATATATATATATATATACGTATATATATATATATATATATATATATATATATATATATATATATCTATATATATATATATATATATATATATATATATACCCTTCACTTAGCTATTAAAAATGAAAATCGTGTAATTGTTACACCGCCTAATATATTCAATAGGAAAATTTCATCATAATTCGACGCTCCCAGACAAAACTGAAGTAAGATGGGAAGTCATACGGTGGCACATTGCATATGGATTAGTCGCCCACTAATGGTCATGTATGTTAATGAAGTCTGCTGCCATCTGGCTTCTCATCCAACGTCAAGTTTCACACACATGATCACCTTCCTCTCAGCTGACCAAAAGCGGTTCAGGAACAGCAAGAGGTTAGAGGGTGCGTTCCGATTTCGTCGACGTCGATAACCACTGACTAATAATCGGCAGTGGCATAGGGCTGATTCATTGCAATATAAATATATATATATATATATATATATATATATATATATATATATATATATATATATATGTATATATATATATATATATATATATATATATATATGTATATATATATATATATATATATATATATATATATATATGTATATATATATATATATATATATATATATATATGTATATATATATATATATATATATATGTATATATATATATATATATATATATATATATATATATATAGATATATTTTTATACATATATATATATTTATATATATATAGATATATATATATATATATATATATATATATATATATATGTATATATATATATATATATATATATATAGATATATTTTAATACATATATATATATTTATATATATATAGATATATATATATATATATATATATATATATATATATATATATATATATATATATATATATATATATATATATATATATATATATATATATATATTGTATATATACTAGTCTAGGTAAAGGGAACCGGGCAGTTGCCACCAAGCGCTTGGAGAGATAGCATCGAGTGAGAACGGAGTGCGTGTTCAGTTACGCCGTCGGAGTGAAAATGGAGCGTACGATCGAGCAACCGAATCAGAGTTTTTTAACCACGTTATTACAGGAGACGAGACGTGGGTTTTCGAATACGATCCTGAGACGAAGCGGCAGAACTCGGAGTGGCACACACCGGCGTCACCACGACCGAAAAAAGCGCGCATGAACAAATCGAAGGTGAAGTCGATGCTCATTGCTCTCTTTGACGTGAACGGCCAAACTGGAAACGGCCAGTACTACAGAGAGATGCTCCGTCGACTAATCGCCCGGGCTCGCCGATTCCGTTCGGAGATTGCCGATTCGTGGATCCTCCATCACGACAATGCTCCGTCGCACACCTGCCTGCTCGTCACCGAGCAGTTGGCCAAACAGTCGAGGGCAACGTTGCGACAGCCTCCTTACAGCCCGGATAGGGCACCAGCGGACTTCTTTCTGTCCCCCAAGATCAAGAGATCCCCGCAGGGGGAATGCCGGTCGACAAGAGCACTCTTGGAGGCTAGTATTCTTTGGGGAGCTCCGCCCCCACGTACCCGAGGAAATTCCCGCAGGGAGAAAGCCGGTCGACAAGAACATTCTTGGAGGCTAGCATTCTTTGGGGAGTGCCGCCCCCACGGACTGAGGATATGGGGGGTGCCGTGAGGTTCCCTCCTGGGATGACAGGTAACGACTCTGATTGTATCTGGACTATGCTTTGGACAACGAACTGGAATTGACGCTTTGGGCTGGCGGATGTGATGGTTTGGACCTAGTTGCTTTGCACAGTAGCGCCGAGGTGAAACTCGTGTGTGAACGGCTCCAATTCAACTATCATACCGTCTTCGTCCCGGTAAAACCTTGGCAGGCCTCGGAGTACGTTCGAAGTTCGCACCATTGGGTTGGTGGTATAGGTTCGGTTGAGACGGACTCCCGATTAGCGCTGGTCTGGCTCTGAGCACTTGTCCCCATAAGGGCTTGTGCCAACCCTCGCATGACCTCCCTGCTCTGCAAAGATAACCATGGGACCAAGAAGGCGACTACACACACGAACGGAGATAGCGGCTCCGAGGGGGGACCCAACAAAACTGGAGCAATCAAAAAAATCCAAAAAAGGAAATAAAAAATAATAGCAACGACGACGCAACCAGCGGTTGCAGCCACGATGTCAACAGTACATCGAAAGCTGTACTAACCACGAAAAAACGAAGACTAACACGACGACAGTGACGGTAGACGAAAAACGGAGAACGGCAGACAGTCTGGTGCAGACTGAGATTCCTGCGGCGTTCGGGCGCAGCAAAAAATTATGCGAACGCCCGAGCGTCCTATTAAGGAGAAGCGGGAGACTCGGCAGGATGCTTCAGGTGTTCGAGCAGTGGAAGATAACATAAAGAGCACCGAAAATTCGATTGTCACGGCTGCGATCGTTACTAAAGCGACCGATGCAAGGGTCACGGATCCCGACATTGCAACGAAAAATCCAGAAGCAAACGAGGAGATTACGGTACTAAAAGCAAAGAGTGACCAGACACCGCGTGATTGTACCGCCACCGTTGAAAATGTGGCGGAAGTACTGCACTCGGAAACGGAACGCGAAAACCTCTCCCAAGGATGGTTGCAAGGTACAATTGCGGCCCAGCGATACGAAGAGGAAAGACTACTTCGAAAAGCGGGAGATGTTCTGAAAAGAATACAAGCTGCATGCGACTCCCCAAAAATTAGCAAAGTAGCAAAGGAAGGGCTCCTTGAACTAGAGGAGCTCCTAGATTGCATAGGGAACTATCGGAGGAGCTGGTTAAGGGCCGAAGATGAACAGAAGGCTAAAAAGGCGCTTGGGGCGAAATCTAAAGGCGACATGCAGATAGCTCCATCATTTAAAGTCAATAAAAGGATGGCGTCTAGCCCAATCGAAGGAGATCGGGATGAAAGAAAGAAGGAAGAGGCATTTGACGGGCGTGGAGCACCAGATCAGGGGTTCCAGACAGTGCTTACAAAAGGAGCGAAGAAAGCCGCAAAGAAACTCCTTCAAAAAAAGCCAGAAAGTAAAATTCGCACGGACACCCAATTAGAAAAAGGACCTGATGCAAAACAGGAGAGGCAGAAGCCCCGACGAAGACCCCGGCAGCACGTACTGCCAACCAAGCGCGACTCATCTGGCATCTTAAGTCTCAGTAGCCCGTCCTAAGACACGTTCCACAGGTCCGGACCAAGGATAGATCCCTGGGCAACACCCGATGTAATTTCCATTCTTCGTTGGCTCTGTGTCATGTCGTAGAGCAGGCTTCGGTCCTTTAGGTAGTTCCTCAAAAGTCTCGTAATATATTCTGGAACTTGAAAAGAGCGGAGTCGAAAGCATTCCTGACGTCGAGTGTTACCAACAGGACGATCCGTCGCTTGGTGCGACAATATGCCTCTGCTCTTTGGACCACGTTTACCACCTCTGCAATCGCATCAATGGTAGAACGTCCTGCTCTAAAGCCGTACTGCCGAGGAGACAGATCCCTAGCAGCATGAATCGCGTCAGTGAGTCTTCCCTTGATGAGTTTCTCTAGCACTTTCCCAGCCGTGTCTAGCATGCATAACGGGCGGTATGCAGACGGCGATTCGGGATCTCCTTCCCCTTTGCTGATCAGCACGAGCCTTGCCACCCTTCATCGTACCGGGAAAACCCCGTCCCGTAGGCAAGCGTTGAATGTGCTGAGCAGCAAGTCAGGACAATGGTGATAGACGAGCCGCAACCCCTCAGCTGGAACACCATCTGGACCTGGAGCCTTCCTCGCTTTCAATGAGAGGACTGCCTCCTCCAGTTCCAACTGTGTCAAGAGTGGGCACTCGACTGCTGTTTCACTATGGACAGCGTCAGCACGGATGGGATGGGCGGGGAAGAGTCCTCGCACTATCGCGTCCATCTTTTCCGCGTCATGTATACAAGGCTTCCCTAGGGCACCAAGCTTCCACATGAGCAGCTTGTAGCCAAGGCCCCACGGATCTTTGTTCACATTGTCCACCAGGTCTTGCCAGCAGCGAGCCTTGCTACTGTTGATCAGTTTGCGAAGGCATTTTCTGGCCGACTTATATGTTGCCACCCAATTGCATGCCTCGTCACTATTCCGCGCCCGTGGAGCCTCACGTCGAAGCTTGTGACACTCCCTTCACTTTTCAGCGATTTCAGTAGACCACCAGTACACCATTGGCTTGCCGTGCCGAGGTCTTTGACGGAGCATAGATGCGCAGCAAGCAGTCGTAATGATGCTCATAGTAGAGTTCACCACGTCTTGAGCTGCCTGTTCTTCCATCCCCTCCGAAGCTCCCTGCAGCGGCTCACCTGCTGTGAGCACCTCGACGAACCTCTCGACGTACATTCTTCCGATGCTCCATCCAGTTGTAGAAGGCCGAGAGCACGGACGTTGGAAGACAGGATCACTTATCTCAAGCAGAATCCATGATGATCACTGGCTGAGTAGTCCTCTAATACTTTCCAGTTGCGTATTATCCGTATTAAGGATTCCGAGGTGAATGTCTTAGTCTCGACAAGTGTGCTCTGTTTGCAGCTGAAGTAAAATACCTGGAATACGTTGTATCAGCAGAACGGGTCAAAACAGACCCTGAGAAAATTGAGCCCGTGAAAAGCTGGCCAACACCGAACAACAAGCACTAACTACGGTGACTTTGCCAAAATAACTAAGTGTTTCCATCAGCTAACCGAGAAAAGTCGTCCATATGTCTAGAATGAACAATGTCAGACAACCTTTGAGACCTTGAAGGAGAAGCTCTGTGTACCACCCGTGCTGGCATATCCAAGACTCGAAAAAATGCTTGTAGTTGAACACCGATGCGAGAAACGGTGGGACTGGAACTGTACTATCCCAGCAGATCTATGGCGAAGAATGAGTTCTCTCATTTTACAGTCGAGTTTTCTCAAAAAGTGAGAGGAACTACTGCGTGACTAAGAAGGAGCTATGGGCTATTATAGAAGCCACCAAGTAGTTCCACCCCCGCAGGGGGAATGCCGGTCGACAAGAGCTCTCTTAGAGGCTAGCATTCTTTGGGGAGTTCCGCCCCCACGTACCCGAGGAAACTCCGCAGGGGGAATGCCGGTCGACAAGACCACTCTTGGAGGCTAGCATTCTTTGGGGAGTTCCGCCCCCACGTACCCGAGGAAATTCCCGCAGGGAGAAAGCCGGTCGACAAGAACATTCTTGGAGGCTAGCATTCTTTGGGGAGTACCGCCCCCACGGACCCGAGGATATGGGGGGTGCCGTGAGGTTCCCTCTTATTGTATCTGGATTACGCTTTGGACAACGAACTGGAACTGACGCTTTGGGCTGGCGGATGTGATGGTTTGGACCCAGTTGCTTTGCACAGTAGCGCCGAGGTGAAACTCGTGTGTGAATGGCTCCAATTCAACTATCATACCGTCTCCGTCCCGGTAAAACCTTGGCAGGCCTCGGAGTACGTTCGAAGTTCGCACCATTGGGTTGGTGGTGTAGGTTCGGTTGAGACGGACTCCCGATTAGCGCTGGTCTGGCTCTGAGCACTTGTCCCCATAAGGGCTTGTGCCAACCCTCGCATGGCCTCCCTGCTTTGCAAAGATAACCATGGGACCAAAAAGGCGACTACACACACGAACGGAGATAGCGGCTCCGAGGGGGGACCCAATAAAATGAACCAAACAAATGAAACCACAAGCAAACAGGACGCTAGCACGGAGAACCCTTTCAAGCAAAAACCGCTGTTGGCAAGAACACCGATTAAACAAGTCACCGATTGCGGGGGGAGGCAGCAAACCCCAGAAACACTGTCAAAGTCAACATCACAGGTTAAATCATCGGAGACGGACTAACGAACGAAAGAAGGCAGAGTGCGTTGTGCAACCTGGCATCATTGCGGCCTTTGGGCGCAGTAGAAGGACTATGCGCACCCCGGAGTGCCCAGTGCAAGACGTACACAATCCGGATCAAGCTGCGACACCAACGTAGGCCAGTGTAAGACTGGGGGAGGGAGAAGTTTTGCCGTTGGCCGACGCCACTTCAAACGCGACCCAAGCGATAGAAGCAAAAGGGCTAGGAAACGGGGGCCTCTCCCAAGAGGTGGCGCTAAATAACACAATCGCCCTTGACCGCGCCGAAGAGGAGCGGCTTACTCGGAAAGCGGGGAATATCGTCAAACAACTGAGGGCTGCCTGCGAAGTGCAGAAAAACATAGGCAAGAGTGTCAAGAATGGCATTCTTGAACTGGAAGAGCTTTTTGGCCGCATAACGCACTACAGGCGGAGGTGGCTTGCAACCGAAAAGCACCAAAAAGACACGCTCTCTCTCGAAGCATTAGTGGGTCCTAGCAGCAGCAAAAGAATGGCCGGTAGCCCAATTGAAGGCGACTGTGAGATAAGGAGGAAGGACGAGACCATAAACGAAGTTGACACTCCAGGCGAGGAGTTTCATGTGGTGCGAAACAAGGCAGCGAAAAAAGTGGCCAAAAAGCTACTCCTAGAAAAAATAGACAAAGAGCTCAACCACGAAAAGAACAAAGAACCCCCCGATATACCGCAGAAAACAAAAAGCAAACCGCGGCGCAAATCCTTGCGGGAGGCACTGCTTATTAAACCCACTAAGGGCCGAACCTACGCAGATGTCCTCCGTGAAATTAAAGGAGCGGTCAAGCCAGACGACACCAAAACTGCCATCAAAGCAGTTCGACCAACCCGAACCGGTGGCTTGCTGGTGGAATTCGGGCCAGAGGCCACAAACAAAGATGCATTCCGTGACGCGGTTCAAAAGGTTCTTGGAGTGCGGCAACGGTTGCCTCGCTCGAACCAATGGCCACCCTGGAAATCAGGGACCTCGACTGCGTCACGGACAAACCTGAAGTAGAGGATGCCATTAGGAGGGAGTTCCCCAGCTTAAGTGAAGTCAAGGCAAGGTTGACACGTGAAAACACAAGGGGGCAACGCATGGCTATTGTCGAACTAGCTGATAAAGACGCCCAGCAAATCCTGGCGAAGGGCAAAATTAAGATAGGTTGGGTGATCTGCAGGATACGGAGAAGAGCGATCCCTACCCGCTGCTTCAGATGCCTCGAATACGGACACACCGCGTATGGCTGTAGGGGACCCGACAGGAGATCTCTGTGCTACAAATGTGGTGAAACGGGGCACAAAAGGAAGGAGTGCACGAACAAGGCAAAATGCATTCTTTGCAAGGATGCTAAGCTAGCACCCGGCGACCTCAAACATGAGCCGGGGACAGGGAGATGCCGGGTTTTCAAGGAGGCCCTAACTAAAGCCAAATCGATACTCAAATGATCCGTATCCTGCAGGTCAATTTGCACCGAAGCACAAACGCCCAGGACCTACTTGAGCAGTTTGCGAGGGATAAGAAAGCTGACCTTCTGTTGCTGAGCGAGCAACATCATAACAAGGACTCGCAAGCGTGGTACCCTGACAAAACTGGTACCTCGGCCATCTGGGTTCGAGACAGCGCCCGCCTTCAGGTGCAGGGCCATGGACGCGGGGATGGTTTTGTGTGGGTGCGGTGTTCAGGGATAACATATTTCAGTGTTTATCTGACGCCTAACGAGGCAATGCGATCCTTTCGAACCAAACTCGATGCCCTGGAGGACGCTGTCTCGAACACAGAGGGCAACATGCTGGTCGGGGGAGACTTCAACGCTAGAGCCATCGAATGGGGTATGCCACAATCCGACCCAGGGGGAAAGCAAATCTTGGACATGGCGGCCAGAACAGCGCTTTTTGTCCTAAATACTGGTAATACCCCTACTTTCCGCCGCTGGGGTTGCGTAGGAACCATACCCGATGTGACACTCGCTTCGGAGTCCCTGGTACCTAGAGTACACAACTGGCGAGTACTAGAGGACTACTCGGCTAGTGATCACCAGTATATAGCTGTTGAGGTTCACGACGGTGCCACTCTGCGTGCATATGCCCAAACTTCAATCCTCGGATGGAGAACTGGGAGGATGGACGTCGAGAAGTTCGCTGACGCGCTTACGGCAGGCGCACCGTTGCTGGGAGCTCCGCCAGGGAGTGGAGGGCCTACAGCCAAGGACTTGGTGAACTCAACTATGAGTACCATCATAGCTGCTTGCGAGTCTTCCATGCCCCGCCGGAGACCCCGACATGGTAAGCCTCCAGTATACTGGTGGTCAAACGAGATCGCCGAACAAAGAAGCGAGTGTCACAAACTTCGGCGAGAGGCCCAGCGGGCGCGAACATGGGAGGAGGCAGACACTAGGCTAGCAGCATACAGGTCCGGCAGGAAATATCTTCGCAGGCTTATTAACAAGAGCAAGGCCCGATGCTGGCAAGACCTCGTGGACGATGTAAATAGGGATCCGTGAGGCCTTGGCTACAAGCTGGTCATGGGGAAACTTGGCGCCCTACGGAAGCCTTGTATACATGACGCGGAAAAGATGGACGCGATAGTGCGGGGACTCTTCCCCTCCCATCCCGTCCGTGTTGACGCTGTCCATGGTGAAACAGCAGTCGAGTGCCCACTCTTCACACAGCTGGAACTGGAGGAGGCAGTCCTCTCCCTGAAAGCGAGGAAGGCTCCAGGTCCAGATGGTGTTCCAGCTGAGGTTTTGCAGCTCGTCTATCACCATTGTCCTGACTTGCTGCTCAGCACATTCAACGCTTGCCTACGGGACAGGGTTTTCCTGGTACGATGGAAGGTGGCGAGGCTCGTGCTGGTCAGCAAAGGGAAGGGAAATCCCGAATCGCCGTCTACATACCGCCCGTTATGCATGCTAGACACGGCTGGGAAAGTGCTAGAGAAACTCATCAAGGGAAGACTCACTGACGCGATTCGTGCTGCTGGGGACCTATCTCCTCGGCAGTACGGCTTTAGAGCAGGACGTTCTACCATCGATGCGATTGCAGAGGTGGTGAACGCGGTCCAAAAGGCAAAGGCATATAGTCGCACCAAGCGACGGATCGTCCTGTTGGTGACACTCGACGTCAGGGATGCCTTCAACTCCGCTAGATGGGTGGATATTCTGGATACGCTGGAAAACTCTTTTCAAGTTCCAGAATATTTAATGCGGCTTTTGAGGAACTACCTAAAGGACCGAAGCCTGCTCTACGACACGACACAGGGCCAACGAAGGATGGAAATTACATCGGGTGTTGCCCAGGGATCTTTCCTTGGTCCGGACCAGTGGAACGTGTCTTACGACGGGCTACTGAGACTTGAGATGCCAGATGAGTCGCGCTTGGTCGGCTATGCGGATGATGTTGCGGCTCTGGTCGCCGGGCGCACCGTTGAACAAGCGCAACTTAGGCTAGGTATGCCAATGCGCCGAGTGAGGGACTGGATGACTGCTCGCGGGCTCAGTTTAGCACTGGAGAAAACCGAAGTGGTCATCTTGACAAAAAAGAGAATCCCTAGAGTAAGGATGATCAGTATTGGAGACATAAAAATCGAATCGAAGCCAGCGGTGAAATACCTGGGGCTACTGATCGACTCGAAGATGAGTTTCTCTGAGCAAATCAGGGCAACGGCTGAGAAGGCTGCTTCGGGAATATCGGCCCTGAGTCGACTTATGGCCAACGTAGGGGGACCCAGCCCATCAAGAAGACGCCTCTTGATGAGTGCTGTAGGGTCAGTGCTACTGTACGGAGCAGAGGTATGGGGCGACGCTCTCAGCAAGGAGGTATACCGAAAACGATTGGCACAGGTACAGAGAAGAGGAGCACTGAGAATTGCATCTTCGTATCCAACAGTCTCCGACTCGGCGGTGAGAGTGATTGCAGGCGTGATACCTGTCGCCCTCCTTGCTAGAGAGCGCCGCGCTATTTACCTGCGCCGAAACGAGGATGCGAGGGAGATGGTTGTCCGCGAGGAGAGACAACGCTCGCTCAACGACTGACAGCAGTCTTGGAGGAATTGCACGAAGGGAAGGTGGACTGTGCGCCTCATCCCGGATGTGAGACCGTGGCTAAATCGAAGGCATGGTGAGACTGACTTCTATCTGACGCAGCTCGTGAGCGGGCACGGGTGTTTTCAGTCTTACCTGCACAAGATCGGCAAGTCACGGTCTCCCGATTGTCGGTTTTGCCCAGGAGAGGAGGACAATGCCTGTCACACATTTTTTGCGTGTACCAAATGGGCCAGGCTGCGAAGGGAACTCTACAGGGAGACGGGAGAGCTCACCCCGGATAATATAGTTGCGGTGATGCTCGAATCGGTTGACAAATGGAACCAGGTGGCGAATTATGCTCGGGCAGTCCTAAAATATAAAAGGGACTCACAACAGCTGGAGGCACTGGGGCTGGGGGATCGCGCTTCTGGCAATTTCTCTTCCCCCCTCCCCTCCCGCTAGGAAAGGGACTCCCCAGCTTGAAGGTGCCCCACGGCGTAACAAAACGAGACCTGGCCCGAAGTAATGTGTCAAACGGTTCCAGGCTAGGTTCTCAGATTGACAGGGGAGGTGTTTAGTGGGTAGTCCAAAGGTATCCTCCATGGGAGTCCCACACTGCCAGTTTCGGCGGGCATAAATGCCTTCACCTCCCTACCACAAAAAAAAAAAAAAAAAAAAAAAGTAGTTCCACAAGTACCCCCGTTCGGCCAGAAATTTGTTCTCCGGATAGACCATGCACCGCTGAGATGGCTGCTTAACTTCAAAAACCCCGAGGGACAAGTTGTGAGATGGATCGAAAGATTGCAGTCATACGATTACAAAATTGTTGATCGGGAGGGCGGATCTCATAGAAATGCTGACGCCCTATGTCCAGCTAACACCAAGCATGGCCGACGGATTGAGAAAAATAAACCGACCTTTGATCTGCGAGTGATAACGGCAGAATTCGATGAAGTTTGGTCATTGGAGGAGATTCGAAACGCCCAGCTAACCGATGAAGACATCGGGCCATTGCTCGTATGGGAAATGGGAAATGGCGGATGGCAGCTCCTATAGGATGCAAACTGTACTTCCCAAAGTCCGAACCCACGATGTGGTTAAGGAAATGCACCAAGAATTCTCGGGAGGCCACCTTGGTGTTAACAAGACCTTAGCGAAATCGCGGGAAAGGTTCTACTGGCCCCACGCTCGAGAAAACGTAGAGGACTGGTGCCGTACATGTACAATTTGTACTTCTATCACAGGTCCGAAGCGACGACTGAGAGGATATATGCAAACCTATAATGTGGGGGTACCGTTTGAAAGGATTGCTGTTGAATCCAAATGGGGAAATTGATACACGCTGGTTTTTGCCGATTATTTCAGCGGGTGGCCGAGGTCTACCCCATTCCCAACCAGGAAGTAACAGCTAGTGTTAAATTGGGTCAGTAGGTACGGCGTACCTTGTGAACTACATTCGGATCTAGGCCGAAACACTCTTGGAGGCTAGCATTCTTTGGGGAGGTCCACCCCAACGCACCCGGGGAAACTCCCGCAGGGGGAATGCTGGTCGACAAGAGAACTCCTGGAGGCTTGCATTCTTTGAGGAGCGCCGCCTCCATGGACTCGAGGATATGGGGGGCGCCGTGAGGTTCCCACCTGGGATGACAGGTAACAACCCTGATTGGATCTGGACTACGCTTTGGACAAAGAACTGGAATTGATACTTTCGGCTGGTGGATATGATGGTTTGGACCTAGTTGCTTTGCACAGTAGCGCCAAGGTGACACACGTGTGTGAACGGCTCCAATTCAACTCTCATTACGTCTCCATCCCGGCAAAACCATGGCAGGCCTCAGAGTACGTTCGAAGTTCGTACCATTGGGTTGGTGGTGTAGGCTTGGTTGAGAGGGACTCCCGATTAGCGCTGGTCATGCTCTGAGCACCTGTCCCCAGAAGGGGCATGGCCTCCCTGCTCTGCAAAAATAACCATGCGAGCTTTTGGTCGCCTTTTTAGGCAACTACACACACGAACGGAGATAGCGGCTCCGAGGGGGGACCCAACAAAACTGGAGCAACCAAAAACACAAAAAAGATTAAAAAAACTAAAAAGGAAATAAAAAATAATAATGACGCCGCAACCAGCGATTGCAGCCACGATGTTAACAGTACATCGAGAGCTGTACTAACGATGACAAAAACGACGAATAATACAATGACAGTGAAGACGAACGAAAAACGGAGATTAGCAGAGAATCTGGTCCAGATTGAGACTCCTGCAGCGCTCGGGCACAGCAAAATTTAAGCGAACGCCAGAGCGTCCTATTAAGGAAAAGCGGGAAACTCTGCAGCACGCTTCAGGTGTTCGAGCGGTGGAAGAAAATATATGCTTTACATGTGAAAATATGCTGCGATCGTTACCGAAGCGACCGAAGCCAGGGTCATAAATACCGACATAATAAAGAACCATCCTGAAGCCAACGAGGAGATTACAGCAGGAAAAGAAACGACGTCGAAAATGTGGCGGAAGTACTGCACTCGGAAACGGAAAGCGATAATCTCTCATGAGGATGGTCGCAAAGTACGATTGCCGCCCAGCGACATGAAGAAGAAAGGCTATTCTGAAAAGCGGGAGATGTTCTGAAAAGAATACAATCTGCATGCGACTCCCCAAAAATCAGCAAAGCAGTAAAGATTGGGCTCCTTGAACTAGAGGAGCTCCTAGACCGCGTAGGGCATTATCGCAGGATCTGGTTAAAGGCCAAAGACGAGCAGCAGGCTAAAGCAGCGCTAGGGGCAAAATCTAAAGGCCACATGCAGATAACTCTACCAGTAAAAATCAATAAAAAATGGCATCTAACCCGGTCGAAGGAGATCGGGATAAAAGAAGGAAGGAAGAGGCACTTGATGGGCGTGGAGCGCCAGATCACGGGTTCCAGACAGTGCTTACAAAAGGAGCGAAGAAAGCCGCAAAGAAACTCCTTCAAAAAAAGCCAGAAAGTAAAGTTCGTACGGATGCCCAACAAGAAAAAGACCTGATGCATAACAGGAGAGACAGAAGCCCCGACGAAGACCCCGGCAGTACGCACTGCTCGCAAAACCCCAAGATGGTCGATCCTACGCGGAGGTACTGCGGGAAATCAGAGGAAACGTAAGGCCCGAAGACACCAACACTACCATTAAAGCAGTATGACCAACGCGATCAAGCCACATACTGCTCAAATTTGGAGCAGAGGCTGACAATAAGGAAGCATTCTGCGATGCAGTAAAGAAAGTCCTCGGCAAAAGCGCAATTATAGCCTAGCCGATGGCAACGATTGAAATAAGAGATATTGATTGCGTCTTGGATCTGGCCGAGGCAGAAGAGACCATTAAAAGGGAGTTCAATAGCGTGGGAAGGATCAAAGCAAGACTGACACCAGAAAACAATAGGGGGCAATGAATGGCAATCATTGACTTGACCAAAAAGGACGTCGAACAGTTCCTGAACAAGGGCAAAGTACAAATAGGGTGGGATACCGCGAAGCAACGCCTCTTCAATGTTTCAAATGCCTTAGTAATGATCACACCACGCAAGTATGTAAAGGACCCGATAGGAGTTCCCTTTGTTACAAATGCGGTGAAATGGGACATAAAAGAAATGAGTGTACAAAGGAGCCACACTGTATGTGTTGCAAGGATGCTGATCCGAGACCAGATTCGGGACACGTCTTGGGATCTGGGAATCAACGGGTTTTCCAGAAAGCCCTAGCCAAGGCAAAATCAGAACTTCGATTACCCGCATCCTGCAGCTAAACATACACTAAATGAAAGCCGACTTCTTGCTGCTGAGTGAGCAACGTTCTGCATTATGGTATTCTAATGAAACTGGTACTGGTAATTTCCAAGCGGATATTTGTGGAAGCGGGATGGTTTTGTGTGGGTTCGGCGCTCAGGGACCATCTTCTTTAATGTGTACCTACCACCGAACGAATCGATATCATCTTTCCAAACCAAGCTTAATGCTCTGGAGGGCAACGTGTTCGTTGGGTGAGATTTCGACGCAAAAGCAAGCGAATGGGGCATGCCTCAAACAGATTCGCGGGGAAAACGAATCCTGAAAATGGATGCCAGGACGGCGGTCATCGTACTGAACACAGAAAATAGGTTGACTTTCCGCCTTGGAGTCCTTAGTACGGAGGATACACAATTAGAAAGTATTAGAGGACTACTTAGCCAGCGATCATCAGTGCGTTCTGCTTGAAATTAGTGACGTTGTCTTCCGTCGTCTGTGCTTTTGGCTTTCTACAACTGGATGGAACATCGGCAGGATGGACTTCGCGAGGTTCGTCGAGGTGCTCACAGCAGGTGAGCCGCTGCAGGGATCTTCGAATGGGATGGAAAAAATGGCAGCTCAGGACGTGGTGAACTCAACTATGAACATCATTACGACTGCATTGAATGCTTCGATGCTCCATCGAAAATCCTGGCACGGCAAGCCCCCAGTGTACTGGTGGTCAACTGAAATCGCTGAAAAGCGAAGGGAGTGTAACAAGCATCGACGTGAGGCTCAACGGGTGCGGAACGGTGACGAGGCATGCAAACGGGTTGCAGCATATAAGTCGGCCAGGAAATGCCTTCGCAAACTGATCAACAGCAGCAAGGCTCACTGCTAGCAAGACCTAGTGGACAATCTGAACAAGGATCCGTGGGGCCTTGGCTACAAACTAGTTATGCGGAAGCTTAGTGCCATACAGAAACCTTGTATACATGATGTGGAAAAGATGGGCGAGATGGTGCGGGCACTCTTGCCGCCCATCACGTCCGTGTTGACGCTTTCCATGGTGAAACAGCAGTTAAGCGTTCGAGCTTCACATAGCTGTCACTAGAGGAGGTAGTCCTTTCGCTGAAAGTGAGGAAGGTTCCATGTTCAGATGGTGTTCCGGTTGAGATATTGCAGCTTGTCTATCACCATTGTCCTGACTTGCTGCTCAGCACATTCCACGCTTGCCTACGGGATGGGTTTTCCCGATACGATGGAAGGGTGACGGGGATCGTGCTGATCAGCAAGGGGAAGGGAAATCCCGAATCACCATCTGGATGCCGCCCGTTATGCATGCTAGACACGGCTGGGAAAGTTCTAGAGAAATTCATCAAGGGAAGACTCACTGACGTGATTCGTGCTGCTGGGGACCTGTCGCCTCGGCAGTATGGCTTTAGAGCAGGACGTTCTACTACCGATGCGTTCACAGAGGTGGTGAACGTGGTCCAAAAGGCAGAGGCATATAGTCGCACCAAGTGACGGATCGTCCTGTTAGTGACACGACGTCAGGAATGCCTTCAACTCCGCTAGATGGGTGGATATTCTGGATACGCTGGAAACCCCTTTTCAAGTTCCAGAATATCTAATGCGGCTTTTGAGGGACAACCTTAAAGATCGAAGCTTGCTCTACGACACGACATAGGGAAAACAAAGATCTACCCTTGGTCCAGACCCGTGGAGCATGTCTTACGACGGGCTACTGTGAATGGAGATGCCAGATGAGTCATGCTTGATCGGAGGAATGCTTACGCGCCGAGTGAAAGACTGGATGCTGCTCGTGGGCTTAGTTTAGCACTGGAGAAAACCGAAGTGGTCATCTTGACAAAAAAGTGAATCCCTAGAGTAAGGATGATCAGTATTGGAGACATACAAATCCAATTGAAGCCAGCGGTGAAGTACCTGGGGCTACTGATCGACTCAAAGATGAGTTTCTCTGTGCAAATTAGAGCAACGGCTGAGAAGGCTGCTTCGGGAGTATTGGCTCTGAGTCGACTTATGGCCAACGTAGGGAGGCCCAGCCCGTCAAGAAGACGCCGCTTAATGGGTGCTGTAGGGTCAGTGCTACTGTACGGAGCAGAGGTATGGGGCGACGCTCTCAGCAAGGAGGTTTACCGAAAACGCCTGACACAGGTACAGAGAAGAGGAGTACAGAGAATTGCATCTTCGTATCCGACAGTCTGATTCGGCGGTGAGAGTGATTGCAGGCGTGATACCTGTCGCCCTCCTTGCTAGAGAGCGCCGCGCTATTTACCTGCACCGAAACGAGCATGCGAGGGAGATGGTTGTTCGCAAGGAGAGACAGCGCTCGCTCAACGATTGGCAGCAGTCTTGGGTGAATTGCACGAAGGGAAGGTGGACTGCGCGCCTCATCCTGGATGTGAGACCGTGGCTAAATCGAAGGCATGGTGAGACTGACTTCTATCTGACCCAGCTTTTGAGCGGGCACAGGTGTTTTCAGTCTTACCAGCACAAGATCGGTAAGTCTCGGTCCACCGATTTATACGTTAACAAACAGACGCTGCTAATGAAAAAAAAACAATAGCAAATTCAAATTAATTAATATTATTACATATTTTTTTATTCAATTGTAAAAAGGAGAAAAAACCGACCAACACTTTTCAAAAGTTACCTATAGTACTATCAGAACAGTGAACTTTTGTCCTTTAACTAATATGTGTAATATGACAACAAAACAATGGGATGATCGTCAAACGTCATTCAATATGGCGGACTCTTGTGCTAAATTAAGCATTACCATAATTCAAAATTATCAAGCATTTCCATAAATCCAGCATTACCATAATTTAAAATCATTAAGCATTCCCATAAATTGAGCATTACCATAGTTTATTCAGCAATATAAAATTAATGCAACAATGTCAGCAAATTAAATACTAAGTGAGAATAAAGTAGGGGGAATGCCGGTCGACAAGAGCTCTCTTGGAGGCTAGCATTCTTTGGGGAGTTCCGCCCCCACGTACCCGAGGAAACTCCGCAGGGGGAATGCCGGTCGACAAGACCACTCTTGGAGGCTAGCATTCTTTGGGGAGTTCCGCCCCCACGTACCCGAGGAAATTCCCGCAGGGAGAAAGCCGGTCGACAAGAACATTCTTGGAGGCTAGCATTCTTTGGGGAGTGCCGCCCCCACGGACCCGAGGATATGGGGGGTGCCGTGAGGTTCCCTCTTATTGTATCTGGATTACGCTTTGGACAACGAACTGGAACTGACGCTTTGGGCTGGCGGATGTGATGGTTTGGACCTAGTTGCTTTGCACAGTAGCGCCGAGGTGAAACTCGTGTGTGAACGGCTCCAATTCAACTATCATACCGTCTCCGTCCCGGTAAAACCTTGGCAGGCCTCGGAGTACGTTCGAAGTTCGCACCATTGGGTTGGTGGTGTAGGTTCGGTTGAGACGGACTCCCGATTAGCGCTGGTCTGGCTCTGAGCACTTGTCCCCATAAGGGCTTGTGCCAACCCTCGCATGGCCTCCCTGCTTTGCAAAGATAACCATGGGACCAAAAAGGCGACTACACAAACGAACGGAGATAGCGGCTCCGAGGGGGGACCCAATAAAATGGAGCATACAAATGAAACCACAAGCAAACAGGACGCTAGCACGGAGAACCCTTTCAGGCAAAAACCGCTGTTGGCAAGAACACCGATAAAACAAGTCACCGATTGCGGGGGGAGGCAGCAAACCCCAGAAACACTGTTAAAGTCAACACCACAGGTTAAATCATCGGAGACAGACCACAGACGGACTAACGAACGAAAGAAGGCAGAGTGCGTTGTGCAACCTGGCATCATTGCAGCCTTTGGGCGCAGTAGAAGGACTATGCGCACCCCGGAGCGCCCAGTGCAAGACGTACACAATCCGGATCAAGTTGCGACACCAACGGAGGCTAGTGTAAGACTGGGGGAGGGAGAAGTTTTGCCGTTGGCCGACGCCACTTCAAACGCGATCCAAGCGATAGAAGCAAAAGGGCTAGGAAACGCCTCTCCCAAGAGGTGGCGCCAAATAACACAATCGCCCTTGACCGCGCCGAAGAGGAGCGGCTTACTCGGAAAGCGGGGAATATCGTCAAACAACTGAGGGCTGCCTGCGAAGTGCAGAAAAACATAGGCAAGAGTGTCAAGAATGGCATTCTTGAACTGGAGGAGCTTTTTGGCCGCATAACGCACTACAGGCGGAGGTGGCTTGCAGCCGAGAAGCACCAAAAAGACACGCTCTCCCTCGAGGCATCAGTGGGTCCTAGCAGCAGCAAAAGAATGGCCGGTAGCCCAATTGAAGGCGACTGTGAGCAAAGGAGGAAGGATGAGACCATAAACGAAGTTGACACTCCAGGCGAGGAGTTCCATGTGGTGCGAAACAAGGCAGCGAAAAAAGCGGCCAAAAAGCTACTCCTAGAAAAAACAGACAAAGAGCTCAACCACGAAGAGAACAAGGAGCCCCCCGCTATACCGCAGAAAACAAAAAGCAAACCACGGCACAAACGCTTGCGAGAGGCACTGCTTATTAAACCCACTAAGGGCCGAACCTACGCAGATGTCCTCCGTGAAATTAAAGGAGCGGTCAAGCCAGACGACACCAAAACTGCCATCAAAGCAGTTCGACCAACCCGGACCGGCGGCTTGCTGGTGGAGTTCGGGCCAGAGGCCACAAACAAAGATGCATTCCGTGACGCGGTTCAAAAGGTTCTTGGAGATGCGGCAACGATTGCCTCGCTCGAACCAATGGCCACCCTGGAAATCAGGGACCTCGACTGCGTCACGGACAAACCTGAAGTAGAGGATGCCATTAGGAGGGAGTTCCCCAGCTTAAGCGAAGTCAAGGCAAGATTGACACGTGAAAACACAAGGGGGCAACGCATGGCTATTGTCGAACTAGCTGATAAAGACGCCCAGCAAATCCTGGCGAAGGGCAAAATTAAGATAGGTTGGGTGATCTGCAGGATACGGAGAAGAGCGATCCCTATCCGCTGCTTCAGATGCCTCGAATACGGACACACCGCGTATGGCTGTAGGGGACCCGACAGGAGATCTCTGTGCTACAAATGTGGTGAAACGGGGCACAAAAGGAAGGAGTGCACGAACGAGGCAAAATGCATTCTTTGCAAGGACGCTAAGCTAGCACCCGGCGACCTCAAACATGAGCCGGGGACAGGGAGATGCCGGGTTTTCAAGGAGGCCCTAACTAAAGCCAAATCGATACTCAAATGATCCGTATCCTGCAGGTCAATTTGCACTGAAGCACAAACGCCCAGGACCTACTTGAGCAGTTTGCGAGGGATAAGAAAGCTGACCTTCTGTTGCTGAGCGAGCAACATCATAACAAGGACTCGCAAGCGTGGTACCCTGACAAAACTGGTACCTCGGCCATCTGGGTTCGAGACAGCGCCCGCCTTCAGGTGCAGGGCCATGGACGCGGGGATGGTTTTGTGTGGGTGCGGTGTTCAGGGATAACATATTTCAGTGTTTATCTGACACCTAACGAGGCAATGCGATCCTTTCGAACCAAACTCGATGCCCTGGAGGACGCTGTCTCGAACACAGAGGGCCACATGCTGGTCGGGGGAGACTTCAACGCTAGAGCCATCGAATGGGGTATGCCACAATCCGACCCAAGGGGAAAGCAAATATTGGACATGGCGGCCAGAACAGCGCTTTTTGTCCTAAATACTGGTAACACCCCTACTTTCCGCCGCTGGGGTTGCGTAGGAACCATACCCGATGTGACACTCGCTTCGGAGTCCCTGGTACCGAGAGTACACAACTGGCGAGTACTAGAGGACTACTCGGCTAGTGATCACCAGTATATAGCTGTTGAAATTCACGACGGTGCCACTCTGCGTGCATATGCCCAAACTTCAATCCTCGAATGGAGGACTGGGAGGATGGACGTCGAGAAGTTCACTGACGCGCTTACGGCAGGCGCACCGTTGCTGGGAGCTCCGCCAGGGTGTGGAGGGCCTACAGCCAAGGACTTGGTGAACTCAACTATGAGTACCATCATAGCTGCTTGCGAGTCTTCCATGCCCCGCCGGAGACCCCGACATGGTAAGCCTCCAGTATACTGGTGGTCAAACGAGATCGCCGAACAAAGAAGCGAGTGTCACAAACTTCGGCGAGAGGCCCAGCGGGCGCGAACACGGGAGGAGGCAGACACTAGGCTAGCAGCATACAGGTCCGGGAGGAAATATCTTCGCAGGCTTATTAACAAGAGCAAGGCCCGATGCTGGCAAGACCTCGTGGACGATGTAAATAGGGATCCGTGGGGCCTTGGCTACAAGCTGGTCATGGGGAAACTTGGTGCCCTACGGAAGCCTTGTATACATGACGCGGAAAAGATGGACGCGATAGTGCGGGGACTCTTCCGCGCCCATCCCGTCCGTGTTGACGCTGTCCATGGTGAAACAGCAGTCGAGTGCCCACTCTTCACACAGCTGGAACTGGAGGAGGCAGTCCTCTCCCTGAAGGCAAGGAAGGCTCCAGGTCCAGATGGTGTTCCAGTTGAGGTTTTGCAGCTCGTCTATCACCATTGTTCTGACTTGCTGCTCAGCATATTCAACGCTTGCCTACGGGACGGGGTTTTCCCGGTACGATGGAAGGTGGCGAGGCTCGTGCTGGTCAGCAAGGGGAAGGGAAATCCCGAATCGCCGTCTGCATACCGCCCGTTATGCATGCTAGACACGGCTGGGAAAGTGCTAGAGAAACTCATCAAGGGAAGACTCACTGACGCGATTCGTGCTGCTGGGGACCTATCTCCTCGGCAGTACGGCTTTAGAGCAGGACGTTCTACCATTGATGCGATTGCAGAGGTGGTGAACGCGGTCCAAAAGGCAAAGGCATATAGTCGCACCAAGCGACGGATCGTCCTGTTGGTGACACTCGACGTCAGGAATGCCTTCAACTCCGCTAGATGGGTGGATATTCTGGATACGCTGGAAAACTCTTTTCAAGTTCCAGAATATCTAATGCGGCTTTTGAGGAACTACCTTAAGGACCGAAGCCTGCTCTACGACACGACACAGGGCCAACGAAGGATGGCGGTTACATCGGGTGTTGCCCAGGGATCTATCCTTGGTCCGGACCTGTGGAACGTGTCTTACGACGGGCTACTGAGACTTGAGATGCCAGATGAGTCGCGCTTGGTCGGCTATGCGGATGATGTTGCGGCTCTGGTCGCCAGACGCACCGTTGAACAAGCGCAACTTAGGCTAGGTATGCTGATGCGCCGAGTGAGGGACTGGATGACTACTCGCGGGCTCAGTCTAGCACTGGAGAAAACCGAAGTGGTCATCTTGACAAAGAA
The DNA here is from genome assembly GCA_963969285.1 of Odontomyia ornata. Classification (NCBI taxonomy): domain Eukaryota; kingdom Metazoa; phylum Arthropoda; class Insecta; order Diptera; family Stratiomyidae; genus Odontomyia; species Odontomyia ornata. The sequence goes on along the minus strand of OZ017740.1, from coordinate 232,166,110 downwards.
GAGAATCCCTAGAGTAAGGATGATCAGTATTGGAGATATACAGATCGAATCGAAGCCAGCGGTGAAGTACCTGGGGCTACTGATCGACTCGAAGATGAGTTTCTCTGAGCAAATCAGGGCAACGGCTGAGAAGGCTGCTTCGGGAATATCGGCCCTGAGTCGACTTATGGCCAACGTAGGGGGACCCAGCCCATCAAGAAGACGCCTCTTGATGAGTGCTGTAGGGTCAGTGCTACTGTACGGAGCAGAGGTATGGGGCGACGCTCTCAGCAAGGAGGTATACCGAAAACGATTGGCACAGGTACAGAGAAGAGGAGCACTGAGAATTGCATCTTCGTATCCGACAGTCTCCGACTCGGCGGTGAGAGTGATTGCAGGCGTGATACCTGTCGCCCTCCTTGCTAGAGAGCGCCGCGCTATTTACCTGCACCGAAACGAGGATGCGAGGGAGATGGTTGTCCGCGAGGAGAGACAACGCTCGCTCAACGATTGGCAGCAGTCTTGGAGGAATCGCACGAAGGGAAGGTGGACTGCGCGCCTCATCCCGGATGTGAGACCGTGGCTGGATCGAGGGCATGGTGAGACTGACTTCTATCTGACGCAGCTCGTGAGCGGGCACGGGTGTTTTCAGTCTTACCTGCACAAGATCGGCAAGTCACGGTCTCCCGATTGTCGGTTTTGCCCGGGAGAGGAGGACAATGCCTGTCACACATTTTTTGCGTGTACGAAATGGGCCAGGCTGCGAAGGGAACTCTACAGGGAGACGGGAGAGCTCACCCCGGATAATATAGTTGCGGTGATGCTCGAATCGGTTGACAAATGGAACCAGGTGGCACATTATGCTCGGGCAGTCCTAAAATATAAAAGGGACTCACAGCAGCTGGAGGCGCTGGGGCTGGGGGATCGCTCTTCTGGCAATTCCTCTTCCCCCCTCCCCTCCCGCTAGGAAAGGGACTCCCCAGCTTGAAGGCGCCCCACGGCGTAACAAAACGAGACCTGGCCCGAAGTAATGTGTCAAACGGTTCCAGGCTGGGTTCTCAGATTGACAGGGGAGGTGTTTAGTGGGTAGTCCAAAGGTATCCTCCATGGGAGTCCCACACTGCCAGACTCGGCGGGCATAAATGTCTTCACCTCCCTACCACAAAAAAAAAAAAAAAAAGTGAGAATAAAGTACTCTTAGGTTAAGTTAGTATATTCGGCGAAAAGAACTTCAATAAAGTCGTCATTCTCTTGTATACGCTGGTGTTATTATTGTAAGTATAGACAAAATATCCTTCGCCAAGGGCGTAAAAACGCTCGCATGGGACTCTTCCTTCGCTTAAGTAGATGCAGACTCGAGGGCGTTACACGCTTGTGTCTGCATTCTACGATTTCGCGAGTAATTAAAATATCGAGAAAGGAAAATATAAAATACAAGATAATAATTATCTAAGTCAAAAACAAATCGGATGCCGTTTTACGCCTCTATTTGTTTCCGCGTAACGCGACAGTTTTTACCCGTGAAATTATTCCAAAAAAAGTAAACTCAAAATAAAACAAATTAATAAATATAAAAATAAGCAAACTGTCGCTACAGAACAATGGCTGGAGTCTCTCACGTACCAGTTTTACCACATATGTTACACTCTAATTCTAAACAAATTCAATCAAAAAAACATTATCTAATAATGAAATCTTTCCCTAGCTTTTAACACAAATAAACAACAACACTGAATGTATTAATAATGAGATGAAACGAAACCAAGTAACGAAAAACACATAAATAGAAAACAAACACGAATTATTTAGATATTGTTATTCAACCACTAATATCTAGATTGCTCCATCTCACTTGACCAGTCTCAACCAACAATCTAGCAAATGAGTATCTCCGTTGGAATTGTTGTTCTCGCGAACCAAATTCGGAGGATATTTTATTTTATTATCGCTGACCCGTCTATATATGTGATATATAATTGGGACACCGTCAGAATCAAAAACATATCGATTCATGTCTTTAGGGTGAATCGGCTGTGAAATCCAAGGATTTTCACTTACAGTTATAGATCTGGCGGTATGATTCATAAGAAGTTTTCATATGAAGATATCTTGTCACTTTTGCAGTTTGAACAAATTTTTCTATTCATAATATAATATAATAATAATATAATACTTTCAATCCGTCTAAGGCTTTCCGTGCAAACCAGTATATGCACGAAGACATTTCCTTTTGAAAACTCTTAATTTTTCCATAGTACTAGCACTCTGTTGGTGCCAGATCTGACATCTATACGTCAAAACTGGTCTAATCAGGGTCTTGTAGTAAATAATTTTGACCTTTGATCAATGTTTCTGGAATGAAAGAGTCATCGAAGGGCCATGACTACTTTTTGTGCCTTACTGAGCATGATTTTGACATGTTCAGTGCAGTACAGATACTGATCGAGATGAACACCGAGGTTTCGAACACGGGATTTATGTGGATCCCGTTTTAAACTACCCTCACCAGCCGTAATATGGAAATCCAACCAATTACGTTTTAGGGTAATCATAGATGTAGATACATCTAAAGCATATTTAATTACAAAAAATTCATGAAACTCTACAACAACCTCGTATATGTGAAACCGTATGAACGTATGATTATTCCTTAATCAGTAATATTAGTAACGTAAGGAAAAATTATAAAAAATATTCATTGAAAAAGATCGAGGAAATCAATGATAATAAAATGAAATATAAAAATAACATTTAGAAGATAAAATTAGAAATTAAGAAAATCAGGGTCGTTAGTTCGGTTTTTTTCCAAAATTCACTTGTACATACTATAGTTTTCTTTGTTCGCCATAGTCGGTTCCAAGCTCAGCTAAGAAAAGAGGAGGGATGCCCTTATTTCTCCAACCCATAGCGTCCATGACTCCTCATCTTAAATCCCACGAACAAATAGTAGTAAATTATCTCGGGGTTGCACTTTGAGCTTATTGGTTCCCCGACGTGGGACACTAAATGCCGAGATATTCCATTTGTGGTGACGTAAGAGGGTGATGGTGAGATTTTCCGTGCCTGATAATGGAAAACCTACAACTGAGCCTTCAAATGGAATGGACCTATGGTAACTATCTCATAAACGAAAAAGGGACTATGACATTGGATCCTGGAATGTTAGAACCTTTTACAATAGGCCAGTCAATTTAAATTAAACAAACTGGCAATCCAGGAAACGAACTGAACTGGGAGTGATATTGAAAATATGAGATTGGACATAATATTCAAAAGTGGGAGGCCTGCTGGGAAGTGTGAACTCGGAGTGGCCTATATTGTGGATGGGGAGTTCAAATCGCACGTTATTGATTTTGAGGCAATCAATGAACGGTTGAGTGCGATCCATTTAAAGGCTCGATTCTTCCAAATCTGGCTGATAAACGCGTAGGCGCTAATTGACTAAAAAGATAAAGAAACCAAGGAAACGTTCTACAATTACCTAAAAAGACTAGTCAACTCATTGCCTACAAACGAAACAAAAATAAATTGTTGGTGGTTTTAACGCTAAGGTTGTATGTCAGAGCGTATTTGGTGAAGACCAGCCCTCTATGCGAATTCAACATTGAAAGACTCCAAACAGCCTCTGTGGGAAAACATTTCTTGGAGACCCTTGACAACCAGCTAGTCTCCATCCTATCAGACACATTGGTGACAACAAGCATCGTGCTATGAATGGAAGTGAAAGCGGCAATTAAAACCGTGGCAGAAAAACGATTGGACATCAAGCTCGGTGCAAAAGGAATGATTGGTTCGATAATGAGAGCCAGAATGTGTTAGAAAGGTAACCAGGATGAAGAGAAAACAGTATGAAAATCTTAAAAATACTATGACGACCAATTGAGAAGCAAGCAACAATACAAGACAAGCATACAAAGTAGTGAAAAGCCTGAAAAGAGGTTATCAGCCCAAAACCACATTATCACTGACATTATCGCTGACAAAAACATGATTAAGGAAAGATGGGTATCATATTTGAAGAATCTCTGTGATCCTACACATAGCTCCAGAACATCAGAGCCTGTAGATATTCCCGGAGAGCTTCCATTGGTCCCACCAGCTCTGGATGCAATTTTTTCCATCATTAAAGATCAAAAGAATAATAAAGCGCCGGGCATTGGTGAGCTTCCACTGGAGATTATTACATTTGAAGGCATTGGTGTACAGTAAGTCATCCACAATGTCATTCAGCAAATTTGGCAACAAGAACATATGCCGAACGGGTGGAGCCAATCAATTGTAATCCCTATCCACAACAAAGTGACAAGCTACAGTAAGAAATCTATGGAGGCATATCAATGCTTTGTACATAGTACAAAATATTTTCGAAAATCTTAGAAAATAAAATCGGATCATATGCCAATAGCATTTTTGAGGAGTATTAAGGTGGTTTTAGAGCAGATAATTGTATACGACCAGGCAGGTACCTATGAAATGCCGGGAGTTCAACAAAGACCTCCCAAGTCCGCAATAATAACCAACTCACCGATGCCTTTGACAAAAATATCGGACTGAAGCAAGGAGATGGGCTGGCCTCATTGCTATTCAATTTGGTTCTAGAATTTATCATCAGAAAGCTGCTTGTGGATATACGATGTACATTACTATATTGTACAAATTGAGCCAAGTGGTAGTTTCTGCGGACGACATCAATATTTTGTTACGGTTGTTAACAACCGCCAAGGATCTTTTTATGAAACTCGACCGCGAAACAAAACTAATAGGGCTACAAATCAAGGAGAAAAAACAAAACTCATTGAGCAGTTGAGGGAGAATACCTCAAATATACAAAATATCACACTTGGCGAATACAATATTTAAAATGTGGGTGAATTTGTATATTTAGGCGTCAAAATAACAAAAGTCGCTAATGAAAGAGATAAAATACGCCGAGGCGTACAGCTCGCAAATAAAATAGTTTATTCAGTTTTGATGATCTCGAAGACCAGCTGCTTACACAGAGAAGCAAAGCTCCAAGTATACAAATCTGTGATAAGACCTATGCCATCCTATGGGTGTGAAACATGGTCTGGTCTCTAACTCAAGTGTTGAATCAAGACTCCTTTGCTTTGACTTGCTTCCGCTTAGAATTAGCCCTTTGACAAATTCTATTACTCCAGTGCATGTACTGGCGTAATCTAATTCGTGATTATTGGCCTTATGCCAATAACAACTTATCCCAGTTCTTGTACTAGGACAAAATTGGTTTTAAGTTTGCACAAGCGCATAAACTTGTACACAATAATTGTTGCACAGATAGTATAAAATTAAAACGCACGCATTGACTACTTAATTGCAAGTGAAGGTTTATTTGCACATCAAGTCACTTTATACACTAAACTTAGTGCATCGTGAAATTGCAATTCCCAGGCCAAAAACTACCAGCACAATAAAATCTACCTATTTTAAAATAACTAAATAACGTTGCATCTGCATCTGAATCTTATCAAGCGCACATCGACGAGATATGTATGTCGAAGTGCGCTTGACAAAACAAGCCTCGAATTCCAGCTCCACGATTCACGTACAATCATCTTTGTACAATGTCATGTGAGAATTTTTTTTGAAGATTACATACACTTATCTTTACAAAGTAATTTGATAAAAGGAATTTATGATAATGAGCTTTATGCAGTGATATCTATGAGAATCAACATATGTGAATTTTGGGATGAATTGCTGCTAACCAAGATATCTGATGTTGATTCTCATAGATATCACTTGACGTTGTAATTTGTTACATCCTACCACGTTGAACGGTCATCAAGGTTAAGGAATAGGTCTTTGAGTTCGAGAGCGGCATGAAGATGTTTTAACTGGACTGTAAGGAAAGCGGTGAAAGCAACGACCGTGTAGTGATGAATATTGTGCGTGTTGAGCTTTAAGGACGAAAATCCATTAGTTGGAATGAGTAATCTGAATCCAAAGCAACGCCATTTTGATTTCAGTTAAGAAACATTCGATAGAGGGTGGCATGTCCTTTAAACGCATAATTTCACAGATACTGATACTGGCCACCTGGTGATATAAAAGGTGAGACTATTTTCATAAATGGGTCGTTGGTTGCATCCAGGTGCAAAACGTGTACTCCTGGTCTGTTAACAGATAGTACAGGGTGGGCCATAAGGGTGTTGGCGGTTTAAATATTCGATTTAAAAAATACTACGAAACATAACACAAATATATTTGTATTGTTAAAAAGTAGAAGCATAGGAATTTTTAAGACTTTAAAATAATGTTGTCCAAATGGCTTCCCTCGGCTGCTTGGCACTCTTGGAACCGAAGTCGCAAATTTTGGAAAACTCGTTGAAAAGTTGTTCTCGGTATTTTGTTACTTTCCTGAATAATATTCCTCTTCAGCTGCTCTAAATTGGTCGGATTATTCTCGTAAACTACCGATTTGAGGTAGCCCCATAGAAAATAATCGCATGGAGAGAGATCGGGGCTACGTGGGGGCCATTCAATATCCCCCCTTTTCGAGATGAGTTTTCCGGGAAAAACATTTTTCAGCAGCTCTATGGATACCCTTGCCGTATGACATGTGGCCCCATCCTGTTGAAACCACATGCTCGGGGTATTGCCTTGAAGTTCTTGCAGAGCTGGCACCAAAAAGTCTGTTATCATGTTTCAATAACACACTGATATGGCCCACCCTGTATATGTCACGATGAGGACTTACAATTAAGTAATTAGAACTGGGAAGTATTGCCATAAGCCGACTGTATTGCAATGTTGAAATTGGAAACAGCTTGAACAGATCAAATGCAGCTACGTTAATAAGTGCAACTTCTAATTCAAATATAACGAAATGTTTCATGATTTTTGCATCGATTGATGCTGCTTTAAATAATTTTAAGGTAGTTTTCACGCACTGTATGTAGACGCTGCAACTCCGACATAGACGGTCCCAAGCCCGTTTGAGAAAGGAGGAGGGAGCCCCTTGTTTCCACAACCCATAGCTTCCATGATTCCTCATCCCGAACCCCCCCAATTAAATGGCAGTAAAGGCTCTCGGGGTGCACATTGGGTTTACTGGTTTCCCAATAATGTACCATTAAATGTCGAGAAATGCCAATAGCTGCAAATATATCTACAGCTCTGCTACTAAATCCTACTTTCACCTCCTTCATGAGGACGTAAGAGAGTGAAGGCGAATCTTCCGCGCCTGATAACGGAATCGACGTAATAACCTTGCCACCGGAATGAGGGTTGGGCGACGGGCTAACTCCCCGTCCCTGGAAAACCTTTGATTGTTTCGAAACCTGCCGATAGGCCTCGGAATGGATTGGACTCATGGCAACGACCTCGCAAACGAAAAAAGACTATGACATTGGATCCTAGAATGTCATATCACTCAATTACCCTGGCGCTGTTAAGGACCTTTTACAACAGACCAGTCAATATCAATTAAAAATACTGGCAGTCCAGGAAACGAATTGGACTGGAAATGACATTCAAGACATGAGATCGCACACAATAATCAAAAGTGGGAAGCCTACTGGAAAAAGAGAATTCGGATAGAGAGTTCAAATCGCACGTTTTTGATTTTAAGACAGTCAATGAACGGTTGAGTGCGATCCATATAAAAGTGAAATTCTTCAAAATCTGGCTGATAAATGTTCTTGCCCCGACCGAAGAAAAGGACGAAGGGAAGGTTGTACAATCACCTGGAAAGACTAATCGACTCATTGCCCACAAACGACACAAAAATAATTTTGGCTGATTTCAACGCTAATGTTGGCAATGAGCTATCTCATTGGGGAATGACTGGAGGATATAGCCTCCACGATGAAACAAATGACAACGGCCAGCGCCTGATTGACTTTGCATGTAGCAGAAATCTAGTCATACGTTCGACTTGCTTCCCACATCGATGCATTCATGCAACAACACAAGCCAAGCATGTAAAGTAGTGAAAAGCTTGGATCATGGTTATTAGACCAAGCTGATGAGCCCAGGATTAAGAAAAGATGGGTATCATATATCAAAGGCCTCCTGAATCATCCACACAGCTCCAGAATATTGGAGCTTATAGATATTCCCGGAGAGCTTTCTTTGGCCACATCTACTCTGGATGAAGTTCGTTGCACCACCAAAGCCCAAAAGAATAATAAAGCGCGGGGCATCGATGTGATTTCAATTGAGCTTATTAAGTATGGTGGTTGTGGGGCTCAGAAAGCCATCCACAAAATCAGCCAGCACATTTGGCAATAAGAACATATGTATAATGAATGGTGCCAATCAATTATATTCCCTATCCACAAAAAAGGTGACAAGCGCCAGTGCGGAAACTAAAGAGGCATATCACTGCTTT
>OZ017740.1:232147778-232152778 GCA_963969285.1 Odontomyia ornata | reverse complement strand
GGCCAAAGAAAGCTCTCCGGGAATATCTATAAGCTCCAATATTCTGGAGCTGTGTGGATGATTCAGGAGGCCTTTGATATATGATACCCATCTTTTCTTAATCCTGGGCTCATCAGCTTGGTCTAATAACCATGATCCAAGCTTTTCACTACTTTACATGCTTGGCTTGTGTTGTTGCATGAATGCATCGATGTGGGAAGCAAGTCGAACGTATGACTAGATTTCTGCTACATGCAAAGTCAATCAGGCGCTGGCCGTTGTCATTTGTTTCATCGTGGAGGCTATATCCTCCAGTCATTCCCCAATGAGATAGCTCATTGCCAACATTAGCGTTGAAATCAGCCAAAATTATTTTTGTGTCGTTTGTGGGCAATGAGTCGATTAGTCTTTCCAGGTGATTGTACAACCTTCCCTTCGTCCTTTTCTTCGGTCGGGGCAAGAACATTTATCAGCCAGATTTTGAAGAATTTCACTTTTATATGGATCGCACTCAACCGTTCATTGACTGTCTTAAAATCAAAAACGTGCGATTTGAACTCTCTATCCGAATTCTCTTTTTCCAGTAGGCTTCCCACTTTTGATTATTGTGTGCGATCTCATGTCTTGAATGTCATTTCCAGTCCAATTCGTTTCCTGGACTGCCAGTATTTTTAATTGATATTGACTGGTCTGTTGTAAAAGGTCCTTAACAGCGCCAGGGTAATTGAGTGATATGACATTCTAGGATCCAATGTCATAGTCTTTTTTCGTTTGCGAGGTCGTTGCCATGAGTCCAATCCATTCCGAGGCCTATCGGCAGGTTTCGAAACAATCAAAGGTTTTCCAGGGACGGGGAGTTAGCCCGTCGCCCAACCCTCATTCCGGTGGCAAGGTTATTACGTCGATTCCGTTATCAGGCGCGGAAGATTCGCCTTCACTCTCTTACGTCCTCATGAAGGAGGTGAAAGTAGGATTTAGTAGCAGAGCTGTAGATATATTTGCAGCTATTGGCATTTCTCGACATTTAATGGTACATTATTGGGAAACCAGTAAACCCAATGTGCACCCCGAGAGCCTTTACTGCCATTTAATTGGGGGGGTTCGGGATGAGGAATCATGGAAGCTATGGGTTGTGGAAACAAGGGGCTCCCTCCTCCTTTCTCAAACGGGCTTGGGACCGTCTATGTCGGAGTTGCAGCGTCTACATACAGTGCGTGAAAACTACCTTAAAATTATTTAAAGCAGCATCAATCGATGCAAAAATCATGAAACATTTCGTTATATTTGAATTAGAAGTTGCACTTATTAACGTAGCTGCATTTGATCTGTTCAAGCTGTTTCCAATTTCAACATTGCAATACAGTCGGCTTATGGCAATACTTCCCAGTTCTAATTACTTAATTGTAAGTCCTCATCGTGACATATACAGGGTGGGCCATATCAGTGTGTTATTGAAACATGATAACAGACTTTTTGGTGCCAGCTCTGCAAGAACTTCAAGGCAATACCCCGAGCATGTGGTTTCAACAGGATGGGGCCACATGTCATACGGCAAGGGTATCCATAGAGCTGCTGAAAAATGTTTTTCCCGGAAAACTCATCTCGAAAAGGGGGGATATTGAATGGCCCCCACGTAGCCCCGATCTCTCTCCATGCGATTATTTTCTATGGGGCTACCTCAAATCGGTAGTTTACGAGAATAATCCGACCAATTTAGAGCAGCTGAAGAGGAATATTATTCAGGAAAGTAACAAAATACCGAGAACAACTTTTCAACGAGTTTTCCAAAATTTGCGACTTCGGTTCCAAGAGTGCCAAGCAGCCGAGGGAAGCCATTTGGACAACATTATTTTAAAGTCTTAAAAATTCCTATGCTTCTACTTTTTAACAATACAAATATATTTGTGTTATGTTTCGTAGTATTTTTTAAATCGAATATTTAAACCGCCAACACCCTTATGGCCCACCCTGTACTATCTGTTAACAGACCAGGAGTACACGTTTTGCACCTGGATGCAACCAACGACCCATTTATGAAAATAGTCTCACCTTTTATATCACCAGGTGGCCAGTATCAGTATCTGTGAAATTATGCGTTTAAAGGACATGCCACCCTCTATCGAATGTTTCTTAACTGAAATCAAAATGGCGTTGCTTTGGATTCAGATTACTCATTCCAACTAATGGATTTTCGTCCTTAAAGCTCAACACGCACAATATTCATCACTACACGGTCGTTGCTTTCACCGCTTTCCTTACAGTCCAGTTAAAACATCTTCATGCCGCTCTCGAACTCAAAGACCTATTCCTTAACCTTGATGACCGTTCAACGTGGTAGGATGTAACAAATTACAACGTCAAGTGATATCTATGAGAATCAACATCAGATATCTTGGTTAGCAGCAATTCATCCCAAAATTCACATATGTTGATTCTCATAGATATCACTGCATAAAGCTCATTATCATAAATTCCTTTTATCAAATTACTTTGTAAAGATAAGTGTATGTAATCTTCAAAAAAAATTCTCACATGACATTGTACAAAGATGATTGTACGTGAATCGTGGAGCTGGAATTCGAGGCTTGTTTTGTCAAGCGCACTTCGACATACATATCTCGTCGATGTGCGCTTGATAAGATTCAGATGCAGATGCAACGTTATTTAGTTATTTTAAAATAGGTAGATTTTATTGTGCTGGTAGTTTTTGGCCTGGGAATTGCAATTTCACGATGCACTAAGTTTAGTGTATAAAGTGACTTGATGTGCAAATAAACCTTCACTTGCAATTAAGTAGTCAATGCGTGCGTTTTAATTTTATACTATCTGTGCAACAATTATTGTGTACAAGTTTATGCGCTTGTGCAAACTTAAAACCAATTTTGTCCTAGTACAAGAACTGGGATAAGTTGTTATTGGCATAAGGCCAATAATCACGAATTAGATTACGCCAGTACACGCACTGGAGTAATAGAATTTGTCAAAGGGCTAATTCTAAGCGGAAGCAAGTCAAAGCAAAGGAGTCTTGATTCAACACTTGAGTTAGAGACCAGACCATGTTTCACACCCATAGGATGGCATAGGTCTTATCACAGATTTGTATACTTGGAGCTTTGCTTCTCTGTGTAAGCAGCTGGTCTTCGAGATCATCAAAACTGAATAAACTATTTTATTTGCGAGCTGTACGCCTCGGCGTATTTTATCTCTTTCATTAGCGACTTTTGTTATTTTGACGCCTAAATATACAAATTCACCCACATTTTAAATATTGTATTCGCCAAGTGTGATATTTTGTATATTTGAGGTATTCTCCCTCAACTGCACAATGAGTTTTGTTTTTTCTCCTTGATTTGTAGCCCTATTAGTTTTGTTTCGCGGTCGAGTTTCATAAAAAGATCCTTGGCGGTTGTTAACAACCGTAACAAAATATTGATGTCGTCCGCAGAAACTACCACTTGGCTCAATTTGTACAATATAGTAATGTACATCGTATATCCACAAGCAGCTTTCTGATGATAAATTCTAGAACCAAATTGAATAGCAATGAGGCCAGCCCATCTCCTTGCTTCAGTCCGATATTTTTGTCAAAGGCATCGGTGAGTTGGTTATTATTGCGGACTTGGGAGGTCTTTGTTGAACTCCCGGCATTTCATAGGTACCTGCCTGGTCGTATACAATTATCTGCTCTAAAACCACCTTAATACTCCTCAAAAATGCTATTGGCATATGATCCGATTTTATTTTCTAAGATTTTCGAAAATATTTTGTACTATGTACAAAGCATTGATATGCCTCCATAGATTTCTTTCTGTAGCTTGTCACTTTGTTGTGGATAGGGATTACAATTGATTGGCTCCACCCGTTCGGCATATGTTCTTGTTGCCAAATTTGCTGAATGACATTGTGGATGACTTACTGTACACCAATGCCTTCAAATGTAATAATCTCCAGTGGAAGCTCACCAATGCCCGGCGCTTTATTATTCTTTTGATCTTTAATGATGGAAAAAATTGCATCCAGAGCTGGTGGGACCAATGGAAGCTCTCCGGGAATATCTACAGGCTCTGATGTTCTGGAGCTATGTGTAGGATCACAGAGATTCTTCAAATATGATACCCATCTTTCCTTAATCATGTTTTTGTCAGCGATAATGTCAGTGATAATGTGGTTTTGGGCTGATAACCTCTTTTCAGGCTTTTCACTACTTTGTATGCTTGTCTTGTATTGTTGCTTGCTTCTCAATTGGTCGTCATAGTATTTTTAAGATTTTCATACTGTTTTTTCTTCATCCTGGTTACCTTTCTAACACATTCTGGCTCTCATTATCGAACCAATCATTCCTTTTGCACCGAGCTTGATGTCCAATCGTTTTTCTGCCACGGTTTTAATTGCCGCTTTCACTTCCATTCATAGCACGATGCTTGTTGTCACCAATGTGTCTGATAGGATGGAGACTAGCTGGTTGTCAAGGGTCTCCAAGAAATGTTTTCCCACAGAGGCTGTTTGGAGTCTTTCAATGTTGAATTCGCATAGAGGGCTGGTCTTCACCAAATACGCTCTGACATACAACCTTAGCGTTAAAACCACCAACAATTTATTTTTGTTTCGTTTGTAGGCAATGAGTTGACTAGTCTTTTTAGGTAATTGTAGAACGTTTCCTTGGTTTCTTTATCTTTTTAGTCAATTAGCGCCTACGCGTTTATCAGCCAGATTTGGAAGAATCGAGCCTTTAAATGGATCGCACTCAACCGTTCATTGATTGCCTCAAAATCAATAACGTGCGATTTGAACTCCCCATCCACAATATAGGCCACTCCGAGTTCACACTTCCCAGCAGGCCTCCCACTTTTGAATATTATGTCCAATCTCATATTTTCAATATCACTCCCAGTTCAGTTCGTTTCCTGGATTGCCAGTTTGTTTAATTTAAATTGACTGGCCTATTGTAAAAGGTTCTAACATTCCAGGATCCAATGTCATAGTCCCTTTTTCGTTTATGAGATAGTTACCATAGGTCCATT
>OZ017740.1:232077778-232145278 GCA_963969285.1 Odontomyia ornata | reverse complement strand
ATTAGCGCTGGTCTGGCTCTGAGCACTTGTCCCCATAAGTGCTTGTGCCAACCCTCGCATGGCCTCCCTGCTCTGCAAAGATAACCATGGGACCAAAAAGGCGACTACACACACGAACGGAGATAGCGGCTCCGAGGGGGGACCCAATAAAATGGAGCAAACAAAATCAACAGATCAAAAACATTCAACAAATGAAACCAAAAATAATAACGACCACGCAACCAGCGGTTGCAGCCACGTTGTCAACAGTACATCAAGAGCTGTACTAACCACGAAAAAAACGAAGACTAACACGACGACAGTGACGGTAGACGAAAAACGGAGAACGGCAGACAGTCTGCTGCAGACTGGGATTCCTGCGGCGTTTGGGCGCAGCAAAAAAATTATGCGAACGCCTTAGCGTCCTATTAAGGAGAAGCGGGAGACTCGGCAGGATGCTTCAGGTGTTCGAGCAGTGGAAGATAACATAAAGAGCACCGAAAATTCGATTGTCACGGCTGCGATCGTTACTAAAGCGACCGATGCAAGGGTCACGGATCCCGACATTGCAACGAAAAATCCAGAAGCAAACGAGAAGATTACGGTACTGAAAGCAAAGTGTGACCAGACACCGCGTGATTGTACCGCCACCGTTGAAAATGTGGCGGAAGTACTGCACTCGGAAACGGAACGCGAAAACCTCTCCCAAGGATGGTTGCAAGGTACAATTGCGGCCTAGTGATACGAAGAGGAAGGACGACTTCGAAAAGCGGGAGATGCTCTGAAAAGAATACAAGCTGCATGTGACTCCCCAAAAATTAGCAAAGTAGCAAAGGAAGGGCTCCTTGAACTAGAGGAGCTCCTAGATCGCATAGAGCACTATCGGCGGAGCTGGTTAAGGGCCGAAGATGAACAGAAGGTTGAAGAGGCGCTTGGCGTGAAATCTAAAGGCGACATGCAGATAGCTCCATCATTAAAAGTCAATAAAAGAATGGCGTCTAGCCCAATCGAAATAGATCGGGATATAAGAAGGAAGAAAAAGGCACTTGACGGGCGTTGAGCACCAGATCGGGGGTTCCAGACAGTGCTTACAAAAGGAGCGAAGAAAGCCGCAAAGAAACTCCTTCAAAAAAAGCCAGAAAATAAAATTCGCACGGACGCCCAATTAGAAAAAGGACCTGATGCAAAACAGGAGAGGCAGAAGCCCCGACAAAGATCCCGGCAGCACGCACTGCTTGTGAAGCCCCAAGGTGGCCGATCCTACGGTGAGGTGCTGCGAGACATCAGGGGAAACGTAAGGCCCGAAGACACCAATACTACCATTAAATTAGTACGACCAACGCGGTCGGGCCACATACTGGTCGAATTCGGAGCAGAGGCCGGCAATGAAGAAGCATTCTGTGATGCAGTGAAGAAAGTCCTCGGCAAAAGCGCAACTACAGCCCCCCTCGAGCCGATGGCAACGATCGAAATACGGGACATTGACTGCGTGACGGATCTGGCCGAGGTAGAAGAGGCCATCAAAAGGGAGTTCCCTAGCGTGGGAAAGATCAAAACGAGACTGACACCAGAAAACAATAGGGACAACGCTTGGCCATGGTTGACTTGACCGAAAAGGACGCCGAACAATTCCTGAACAAGGGAAAAGTACGAATAGGGTGGGTTATCTGTAGGATACGGCGAAGAGCAACGCCTCTTCAATGTTTCAAATGCCTTGGTTATGGTCACACCACACAAGTATGCAAAGACCCGATAGGAGTTGCCTATGTTACAAATGCGGTGAAATGGGACATAAAAGAAAAGAGTGTACGAAGGAGGCACACTGTATTCTTTGCAAGGATGCTGATCCAAAACCTGATTTTGGACACGTCTTGGGATCAGGAAAATGCCGGGTGTTCCAGGAAGCCCTAGCCAAGGCCAAATCAGAGCTCCAATGACCCGCATCCTGCAGCTGAACCTACACCGCAGTTCAACCGCCCAAAATCTGCTTGAGCAGTTTGCGAGGGACAGGAAAGCTGACTTCTTGCTGCTGAGTGAGCAACACCATAATAAAAGTCCTGCATTATGGTACTCTGATGAAACTGGTACTGCCGCCATCTGGGTTCGGAACAGTGATTTTCAAGCGGAGAGTTGTGGATGGGGGGATGGTTTCGTGTGGGTTCGGTGCTCAGGGATCACCTTCTTTAGTGGGTACGTAACGCCTAACGAGCCGATATCATCTTTCCAAGCCAAGCTTAATGCTCTGGAGGGCGCTGTCTTGAACGTAGAGGGTAAAGTGCTCGTTGGGGGCGACTTCAATGCTAAAGCAATCGAATGGGGCATGCCTCGGACGGATCCGCGGGGAAAACGAATCCTGGAAATGGCAGCCAGGACGGCCCTCGTCGTACTAAACTCCGGAAATACGCCGACTTTCCGCCGTATTGGCTGTGAGGAAACCATACCGGACGTGACATTCGCCTCGGAGTCCTTAGTACGGAGGATACACAACTGGAAAGTATTAGAGGACTACTCAGCCAGTGATCACCAGTGCATTCTGCTTGAGATAAGTGATGCTATCTCCCGACGTCCGTGCTCTTGGCCTTCTACAACTGGATGGAACATTGGAAGAATGGACGTCGAGAGGTTCGTCAAGGTTCTCACAGCAGGTGAGCCGCTGCAGGGAGCTCCGGAGGGGACGGAAGAACTGGCAGCTCAAGACGTGGTGAACTCTACTATGAGCATAATAACTGCTTGCTGCGCTTCTATGCCCCGCCGAAGACCCCGGCACGGCAAGCCCCTAGTGTACTGGTGGTCTACTGAAATCGCTGAAAAGCGGAGGGAGTGTCACAAGCTTCGGCGTGAGGCTCAACTGGCGCGGAACCATGACGAGGCATGCAAACAGGTGGCAGCATATAAGTCAGCCAGGAAATGCCTTCGCAAACTGATCAACAGTAGCTAGGCTCGCTGCTGGCAAGACCTAGTGGACAATGTGAACAAGGATCCGTTGGGCCTTGGCTACAAGCTGGTCATGGGGAAACTTGGTGCCCTACGGAAGCCTTGTATACATGACGCGGAAAAGATGGACGCGATAGTGCGAGGACTCTTCCCCGCCCATCCCGTCCGTGTTGACACTGTCCATGGTGAAACAGCAGTCGAGTGCCCACTCTTCACACAGCTGTAACTGGAGGAGGCAGTTCTCTCCTTGAAAGCGAGGAAGGCTCCAGGTCCAGATGGTGTTCCAGCTGAGGTGTTGCAGCTCGTCTATCACCATTGTCCTGACTTGCTGCTCAGCACATTCAACGCTTGCCTACGGGACGGGGTTTTCGCGGTACGATGGAGGGTGGCGAGGCTCGTACTGATCAGCAAGGGGAAGGGAAATCCCGAATCGCCATCTGCATACCGCCCGTTATGCATGCTAGACACGGCTGGGAAAGTGCTAGAGAAACTCATCAAGGGAAGACTCACTGACGCGATTCGTGCTGCTGGGGACCTATCTCCTCGGCAGTACGGCTTTAGAGCAGGACGTTCTACCATTGATGCGATTGCAGAGGTGGTGAACGTGGTCCAAAAGGCAGAGGCATATAGTCGCACCAAGCGACGGATCGTCCTGTTGGTGACACTCGACGTCAGGAATGTGTTCAACTCCGCTAGATGGGTGGATATTCTGGACGCACTGGAAAGCTCTTTTCAAGTTCCAGAATATCTAATGCGGCTTTTGAGGAACTACCTAAAAGACCGAAGCCTGCTCTACGACACGACACGGGGCCAACGAAGGATGGAAATTACATCGGGTGTTGCCCAGGGATCTATCCTTGGTCCGGACCTGTGGAACGTGTCTTACGACGGGCTACTGAGACTTGAGATGCCAGACGAGTCACGCTTGGTTGGCTATGCGGATGATGTTGCGGACCTGGTCGCTGGACGCACCGTTGGACAAGCGCAACTTAGGCTAGGTATGCTAATGCGCCGAATGAGGGACTGGATGACTGCTCGCGGGCTGAGTTTAGCACTGGAGAAAACCAAAGTGGTCATCTTGACAAAAAAGAGAATCCCTAGAGTAAGGATGATCAGTATTGGAGATATACAAATCGAATCGAAGCCAGCGGTGAAGTACCTGGGGCTACTGATCGACTCGAAGATGAGTTTCTCTGAGCAAATCAGGGCAATGGCTGAGAAGGCTGCTTCGGGAATATCGGCCCTGCGTCGACTTATGGCCAACGTAGGGGGACCCAGCCCATCAAGAAGACGCCTCTTGATGAGTGCTGTGGGGTCAGTGCTACTGTACGGAGCAGAGGTATGGGGCGACGCTCTCAGCAAGGAGGTATACCGAAAACGATTGGCACAGGTACAGAGAAGAGGAGCACTGAGAATTGCATCTTCGTATCCAACAGTCTCCGACTCGGCGGTGAGAGTGATTGCAGGTGTGATACCTGTCGCCATCCTTGCTAGAGAGCACCGCGCTATTTACCTTCGCTGAAACGAGGATGCGAGGGAGATGGTTGTCCGCGAGGAGAGACAACGCTCGCTCAACGATTGGCAGCAGTCTTGGAGGAATTGCACGAAGGGAAGGTGAACTACGTGCCTCATCCTGGACGTGAGACCGTGGCTAAATCGAAGGCATGGTGAGACTGACTTCTATCTGACCCAGTTTTTGAGCGGGCACGGGTGTTTTCAGTCTTACCTGCACAAGATCGGTAAGTCACGGTCTCCCGATTGTCGGTTTTGCCCAGGAGAGGAGGACAATGCCTGTCACACATATTTTGCGTGTACAAAATGGGTCAGGCTGCGAAGAGAACTCTACAGGGAGACGGGAGAGCTCACCCCGGATAATATAGTTGCGGTGATGCTCGAATCGGTTGACAAATGGAACCAGGTGGCACATTATGCTCGGGCAGTCCTGAAATATAAAAGGGACTCAGAGCAGCCGGAGGCGCTGGTGCTGGGGGATCGCTCTTCTGGCATTTCCTCTTCCCCTCTCCCCTCCCGCTAGGAAAGGGACTCCCCAGCTTGAAGGCACCCTACGGCGTAATAAAACGAGACCTGGCCCGAAGTAATGTGTCAAACGGTTCCAGGCTGGGTTTTCAGATTGACAGGGGAGGTGTTTAGTGGGTAGTCCAAGGGTATCCTCCATGGGAGTCCCACACTGCTAGACTCGGTGGGCGTAAATGCCTTCACCTCCCTACCACAAAAAAAAAAATCGTATTCCAAATTGTCCTCGTACGTGGCCGACATACGGGTGTTTTTGAAATTGTTGGTGAGCTCCACGAGGTCGAAAATGTTTCGCGAGGGAATGATGGACGTTCTTATCATCGTGGGATGTACCTTGCTCGTCTGTAATGTAGCGATCTCGTCTTTGATGCTGCATCCGCGATTTACGTTGATGATCCCCGATCCGGATAGCACGCAAGTTGAGATTGCCGTTCCACAAACGATGTTGATGCTCACCGGTTGGTTTTGGATTCAAGAGCTGGGTCCACCTTACTGTTTCCTTAGTTTTGATGACTGCACAGCTGGAAATATTGCCCGCATCAGTTAAGATTGCCATTTCGCAGTGGTTGATATTAGGTCCCCATCGATGCATCGGATGACGTAGTTTGCAGATGAACCCGGAGTAGTCAACAAGGAGACATTTTGAGATTTCCAGTTTGGACATCGGGTAAAATTGATCTCGATGTAGATTTACGAGCAGAATTTGTGTTGATGGAATAACGGTGAAAAATGTCTCATTAACTAATTTAGGTACTGGAACGATTCGTAAGGTTTCGAATATTTCCTGTGATAGAAGTGGAAGCTTTATTCGGAAAATCATTTGCTCGCTTAACATTCTGCCTTCTATAGACATCATTCTATATAATTTTGCTAAGTGTCTATGATCTCCAGGTACTCGCAATGTGGGTGAGAGGTGCTCTTTAATCATAATTAGCTGGTCTTGTAGCTGTCTAGGAGTTATTACTTGCGGATTGACTTTGCCGTGATGAGCCCTTGTTATCACTTCTAGAAGTGTCGATTATGCCCTTTGATAATGTGATATCATCAGTATTAACCGAATTGCTAGAGTGTTGAAATATTCAATTATTTTTTCTTGATGGAACTCGTGGTTAATTCCTTTAATGGTGTTGAGCGTCTGGTTGAGATATTCTTCTAGTTCATTCACCCGTCTTTCAACTGCTTTGTGTGACTCTTTCATGATATTTGTGGTGCAATCGATTATGGATGTTTGATTCTTCAGTAGTTCTAGCAAGTATCTGTCATTTTGTTGAAGGTTGTTTATTGTCTCTGACATTTTTTCCGCATACTCATCATCCAAAATGCCGAATAGCGAATGAGCGATGTTACCGAATATATTGAGAGGGGATCGTTTCCCTCGACCATGGCCTTGTTGACGCAGCAATTCGTTGTTCTCTGTTAATTCCGTAACCGTGGTTGTAAATTGAGCTAGCGTTGGTGCACAGGAATGCTTATTTACTATTCTACTACAGAAATGATCTAGGTTTTCAATTCCTTTATTTATAGTGGCTAGCTTCTTCCAGTAGTTTGTCATGTTGTAGTAAATAACTAAATCCCACTCGTTGGATGACAAGTGAGTGAAACCCATTCGTTCAAAATACAAACCAGGTGATGATTTGAACGGTTTTATTGTTGCCTGATTGTTTCCTAGCACCGGCAAGACAAGGCAAGTGAATAATAATAGGCTGATTGGGAGCTGACTTCGGCGCGGTTTTTTATAAGCAGGTGGACCTTCGGTTGGCGGTGGCCTGTTTGTTTCGTCTGCATTCGTTTGCGTCATAGAGTGTGAGGATGTTGTACTGGTGAAGTTTTCTTCGTTGGTTTCATCCTTCGCTTCTGCGTCGACCTTTACTGGTAGTGGAGCGAGATTGTAGATTGCCCGTTTTAGAACACCTGTAGCAGTTTTTACAATTGCAACTCGCACTAAACCAACATTTCCCTTTAAAGTCTCCAGTATGCGACCAAGAGGCCATTGCATGGCCGGAAGATTGCTGTCCTTTATTATAACCATCATGACTGGCTGGGCGTTCTGGTATTATTGCTTCCATTTTGTTCGGTACTGCATCTCGGTTAAATATTCTTTGAACCATCGCTGCAAGAATTGATTCTTGAGATGAAGAGTGCGCTTCCAGTGTTGATGTGGATCTACTCGCTGAGGGTTTTCAGTAGATTCGGCAGTGCTGGTTAACGGTTCGCCTATTAAAAAATGTCATGGGGTCAGCGCAGTCAGGTCGTTTGGATCCGAAGACATGGGCGTGATAGGTCGTGAATTGAGTATCGCTTCTACTTGCACTATAACCGTCTCCAACTCCTCATATGTCAGCGAATTGTTGTTTAGGCTGCAAGGAAGCAAGTTTTTAGCAGACTTGACGGCTGCCTCCCACAGTCCACCGAAATGTGGAGCTCTTGGTGGGATAAAATGGAATTCGGTTCCTCTAAGTGTGCAGAATTTGTTGATTTGTTCTTCCGCTTCTTTTGAATATGTCGCTGGTCGAAGTTCTTCCAGTTGGTTTCGAGCTCCCACAAAGTTCGTTGCGTTGTCGCAATACAAATGTTGGCAATTTCCACGTCTGCCTACAAAGCGTTTTAGCGCGCCGATGAATGCGTTAATCGTCAAGTCACTTACCACTTCTAAATGCACTGCCTTGGTTGCAAAACAAACGAATAACACTACGTAACACTTCTGAGGCTTCTTTCCTCTAGCTTTGTAATGAATCCAAAATGGACCGCAAAAGTCAACTCCTGTTATTCGGAATGGCTTATCAGGTTTGATTCTTCTCTCAGGCAAATTACCCATCATTTCGGATAAAAGTTTTGGCTTTGCTTTGCTACAGTGAACGCAATTCAATACAATTGACCGCGCAATTGTCTTCCCTTTGATAGGCCAAAATTTTTGGCGCGTGGTAGCGAGTAATCCTTGCGGTCCAACGTAAAATTTTTTAATGTGAATGTCTGTCATTACCAGCCGAGTAAGTATGTCACTGTATGGCAACAACATTGGATGTTTTGCATCATATACGATGTCAGCTTCTTGTAATCGTCCTCCGACCCTGATAACGGCATTCTTGTCCAAGAATGGGGCGAGTGAGCTTAAGTTGCTTTGCTTGTCTACTATGGCCGTTTTTTTAAGGGAGGCTAACTCTTGTGAAAAGTTTCGGCGTTGAGCTTCTTTTATAAGTTGTGCCGTGGCTGCATCAAATTCTATAACAGTAAGGTGTGATGAACGTTTGAACCCTTTGTTCCTGATGTTATTTACAAACCAAAGAACATAAGCAAAAATCCGTTGCAAATGTTGAAAGGGATTCCGGTGGTCGATTGTAGACAGTATATCTCCTTCGTTTGCAATTGACAGTGCTATTTTTGCTGGCTTCGTTTCTAGATTTGTTTCAAATTTTTGATTCCTCGGCCACACGGTTTCGTCGCCATGTAGAAACGTCGGCCCGTAAAACCAAAAAATATCATTCTTTAATTTGTTGGGTGAGACTCCGCGGGAAACCAAATCGGCAGGATTTTTCTGGGATGGTACGGGTCGCCATTGTTCAGCCGTGGTAAGCTCCTGTATAGCTGCTACTCGGTTCGCAACGAAGGTGACGTATGATGATGATGGGTTCCTCAGCCAGGCAAGAACTACCTCTGAGTCCGTCCAAAATGTGCATGGAACATCATTCCATCGTAGTTCCCTTTTGACGCGAGTAGCGAGCTTGGTAGTGAGTGTTGCAGCTTGTAGCTCCAAACTCGGAATCGTTGTAGCCTTGTTTGGGGCTACCTTTGACTTGGCACATAGCAGTCTCACGACCACGATACCGTCAATTTGCTGCGATCGCACGTATATAGCTGCGCCGTATGCCTTCTCTGATGCGTCGCTGAAAGCATGTAATTCAATGCTTCGCGGGTTTTCGACCGAAAATACATGCCTTGGAAACTTGATATCTTCAAAGCATTGCAGTTCTTTACGAAATTCGACCCAATAAGAGTGCATCTCCATTGGTACAGCTGCGTCCCAATCTATCTTTAGATTCCATAATGCTTGTGGAAATATTTTGGCCTTGGTCACCACTGGGCTCATTACTCCTAATGGGTCAAAGAGATGCGCAATGTCAGAGGACACTGTTCTTTTGGTCACTTTACCGTCGCTGGCCTGAATTGTTTATACGCAGAAGTTGTCATCTTTGGGAAGCCAGATTATGCCCAGCGTCTTCACATGGTAGCTGTCTTTGCTGTTTATGTTGAATTGAACTGCTTGGTCCTCTTCGAGAATGCCTTGAAGTAGCCGAGTATGGTTTGCGCACCACTTCCGCAATTTGAATCCTCCTGATTGAAGCAATTCCTTTAGTTGCCTTTGTACTGCGAGGGCTTCCGTTAGACCGTTAGCTCCTACCATGACGTCATCAATGTAAATGTTGTTCCTTATCGTTTGCGAACCCAATGGAGCTGACGTTTCAGCTTGTGCTGCTATTTGTCTGCGGCATCTTATGGCTAAATATGGAGCCGTTGTAATGCCGTATGTCACCGTAGTTAGTTGGTAACACTTAACTGGTTCATTTGAATGGTCTCTCCAAAATATTGGTTGAAATTTCCTATCTTCTTCCTTCACTCTTATTTGGCGGTACATTTTCTTGATGTCTGCCGTAAATACAAACATCGGAAGCCGGAAGCGTAACAGAACGGTAAAGACATCGTCTTGGAGAAATGGTCCAGTGTGCAGAACTTCATTCAAGGAGATATTTGTAGACGTTTTCGCTGAAGCATCAAATACTACTCGCAGTTTAGTTGTGGTACTTTCTGGTCTTATGACACAGTGGTGCGGCAAGTGATGGGGTGTAGGTACCTGCTGAATATCGACCTCTTCTATGTGTCCCAACTGACGGTATTCCTTCATGAAGTCAGTGTACTGTTGTTTCAGCGATTCGTTCTTGTTCAATTTTCGTTCCAAAACCAGAAAACGTTTATATGCTGTCTCTTTGGAGTCACCCAACAACTTAGGGTCTTTCATGAATGGTAATTTTACAACAAGGTTCGAGCTCGGCTCCACTTCGTTCAGTTTCCAAAACTCTTGCACCCTTTCTTGAAGCTCACCGCAATCATGACTGCAGATGCCGCAGCTAAATGTGTGGGTGTCCGAATTTGCCACTCGACCGGAGACGATCCATCCGAACACGGTATTCTGTAGGCTTGGTAATTCCTTCCCCAATCTTATTTGCCCAACCGAAAGTATCGGCAAAAAGTTTTCTGCTCCAATGAGAATATTAATTTGATTAGGGTGATTGAATTCAGGATCCGCAAGTGACACGTTTTGGGGAATAGGCCATGATACGATGTCAATGAATTCTGACGGTTGCTAAGTTGTAATTTGCGGTAGAACAAAGGCTTCAATTCTGGCTGAGAATCCTGTTGTCCTGGACCGTATCGAAAAGTTTACTCTAGATTGAGCCTTTTGAATTCCTTGTCCAATCCCTTGAACACACAATGCTTCGGGAACTTCCTTCAAACCAAGCCGTCTAACCAGATCTTTCGTGATGAAATTTAATTGAGATCTGCAGTCAAGAACAGCCCGACATTCAAGTTCTCGACCATCCACAGTCAATACCTTGACGAGTTGAGTGCTCAGCAAGCTGTTGTTTCTGCGTGTGTTGTTGGTGTTCGCTGCTAGGGTCGTTAAGTTTGATGGCATTGTCGATGTTTCTGCTTGTGCTGGAGGTAAAGCAGAACTTGACTTGATACCCTGATTGTCGATGTGCAATAATGTATTATGCCGTTGTGAACACTTCTTGCAGCCTCGGAGCGAACACTGTTGACTATAATGGTCCGCCCTCAAACAGTTGTAGCACAGATTATTTTTCTTCACAGTCTGGAGACGAACCTTTGGGGTTTGGTTTAGGAAAGTTTTGCAAGAATACACTGGATGCGTTCCTTGGCACACTATGCATCGGCTTCCTTTGGATGACGTCACTAGCGAGGCAGGCTTGGTTTGTTTTTGCTTTAAAGATGGCGAGCCCCCTTTACCGAGGGTTTCCAGGCTTTGAAAACGATTCTCCAGAAATGATAGAAAATGCTTCACAGTGCTTAACTGCCGGGGCTCTGCCAACGATTGCTCATACAACGTATGTGTTGTATGATGCAACCTTTTCACCAGTACATGCAGTAGTATCGGATCCCAGGCGTCAATTAAAATGCCCAAATTCTTGAGTCCCAGTGGACATTCATTGGTTACGTCATGTAGATTTCTAACTGATGATGCAGATTCAACAGAGCTCGATGGTTGAGAAAGAAGTTTGTTGAGAAGATGTGTCACTAGCAACCTTTTGTTGTCATATCTCTCTTTAACTATATTCCATGCATCTAAATGATTCTCGCTGGAAACTGGCAAGTGCTGCACTCATCGTTTTGCTTCGCCTGATAGATTGCTAAGCAGATAATACATTTTTTGCGTATTTCCGATTGCGCGGTTGTGGATCAGTTGGAGGTACAAATCACGAAATTGAGTCCACTGCAAGTAATCACCGTCAAAGGTTGGTAGTACGATTTTTGGTAATTGAACTCCGGTGTCCTTTGATTGTAGCAGTGGATTGTCGCTTCTGCCTTCAGTGCTTCTCATACATTCTTGCATTGAGATTATTATTTCTTGAGTCGAGCAATGAAGTTCTTGGCAGATTTCAGGACTGTACTCAAAAGGGCTCCTTTCAGTGGTTTGTTCCCATATTGCCTGCTCGTTCTCTGCCAGTTCATCCACGTATCTTTGTAGTAGAATGTTCACTACTAGCCTTTTGTTCAATGTCTTGAATGAAGTAGGTAAGGGTCCTCATCAAGGCCTTTTGCTTCCGGATCATTCTTGGAAGAACTTCCTTTTCCTCTTCGTCATCGCCTTTGAATTTGAAATCTGCATGGCGTTCCAGTTTTCTTCTGGCAGATATATCCCCAGATTTGGTTGCTGATGATGATGCCATAGGGTTGTCGTTAGAAGAAGTTCCCTCCAGGTTTCTCCTCGTGTCATCTAGTGCATGAATGAGCTTCTCGTACACCTTGCAAATTTCGTTGTAGTAATTGTTGGCAAAGTACGGATGATCTGGTGAGGTCACTTCAAATGGTTTCAATTTTTCGTGAACTTGATCAAACTTGGACCAGTACTCTTGTGACAAGCCCAGTCTCTTGTCTAGGTACTCCTTGGTTTTCCTGGACACTGAATTCTTCCTGAAGTTTACCAGCAGCTGTTCCAGTTTGCTCCCCAGCTCGGATTGTGTCGCCGTTAACTTCTCCATTGTAGGGCTTGTTCGAATGCTACGATTGATTTAAGCGATCGGCTTTGTTCTGGATCACGTCGGGGTCACCAATGTTTTTTGTACCACGATAAGATAAATGTGCAGGAAGCAAGGATATATTTCTAGTGCAGTACTAGAAATATTCTAACTCCATAAAATATTTATATTTACCTAGAGATTATAAAACGTCTAGGCACGCATGTAGATTAGGCGGTTAACGCCGGAATGAATGAGTGAAACAGAGGCGAAGTCGCCAGTTTAACGTTTGACCAAAAAGTGTATTTTCCTTTATCGACCTATTCTATTTATACAATTTTTCTATCACAAATACATATTTAACTCTAACAAAATATTGTTTGCTTCAGCAAAAAATACTTAGCAAGAAAATTCCTTATTCTAAATTTTCTACTTCAAAATCTTTACAAAACAAATTTACTTCCTCAATGCAATTCTACACGTTGGGTTTCCCATAGAATGCTATCACAAAAAAAAAACATTAGCTCTGCATGACGTGAATGCATTCATACATACTCTATGTTTATTTCCCGCAAAAAAAAGGAAACAAGATATCATATGTGGAGTTGTTAGACCCCACATATGAACAATGTCAAGTTCATCGAGAAAAAACGAAAGCATTCAAGGCAATTAATTTATGTTTTGAAATATGATGCACAAGTGTCTTCGCTTGTTGTAAATTTGTAATGTTGTACATATGAAACCATATGAGTGAGGATTATTTCACATGTAAGAAAATGGGTTCATATGGGAAGAAGTACATATGATAGAGTTTGATGTAGTTTCTAGGTTTAAAGCGGGTCATGCATATTTATTTATTTATATTGATGCATTAATGAATTTAACATGAATTTACCTAATGGTTAAATTATTGTGTGAGTATAAATGCATTACAATTTAACTTATCGGGCAAGTAATTTACTTAGATTTTAATACTTTATATATATATATATATATATATATATATATATATATATATATATATGTATATATATATATATATATATATTTATACATACATATTATATATATAAGTATATATATATATATATATATATATATATATATATATATATATATATATATATATATATGTATATATATATAAACGTACTTATATTATATATATATATATATATATATATATATATATATATATATATATATATATATATATATATATATATATATATATTGGTATAAAAAGTATTGAGCCATTTCTCGATTGAATAGTTCTTTTATTTAAAATGGATCTTATTGAAGTACATATTGTTCATTATTATCTATGATCTTTTGCCATTTTTTGTGTAGAGCCATTATTCCATTTGTGTAGAACTTCTGTGGTTTATCGGCGAAAAATTAGGCCAAGTGATTTTCCAGTCCCTTTTTGATGTGAATTTCTTTTCATTAAGGAAGTTTAGCAGAGACCAAAACAAATGGTAGTCTGATAGTGCATGGCCTCGACTGACATCAAAACTTCCCAGCCAAGCCATGGTCTTTTTCGAACAAAATTCTCGCATCTTACTCATTTTTCATCCCCCGTAATGATTTGCTTCAAAAATGGCTCGATTTGGTTGCCTTTTATTAGCATTTCGCAAATGTAAATTCGGTCGATCAAATTTTTTTGTATTAATTCATGCGGCACCCAAACGTCGAGCTTCTATGTCTATCCAGCCTTACGCAAATGGTTCAAAACTATTGGGTGATGGATATTCAGGCCCTTAGCAATGTGATGGCTGCTTATGTGTTGGTCTTCTTCAATTTTTGTAAGGTTTCATCGACTTTTTTAGTGATTGGCCGACTTGAGCGGGGTCAAAATCAAAATCGAAATTTCCAGAACGGAAGCGGGCGAACAATCTCTTGGCTGTGGCTTTTGATAAAGTATCTTGCCCGTAGACACCTCAAATTTTTTCACGAGCCTGTGTTGCATTCTCACCTTGATCGTAGTGATATTGTAAAATATAACGATTTTTTCAAAAATTTCACTCATTTTTAAATGAATACAACTTTTGAGTCGGATGACGAAATACAAAACTGTCCACTAAAAATTGTAGACGCATGTCAGTTTGACTCAATCTGATCAGTATTGCCCGATATATGTCAACGAACACCATCTAGTGACAAAAAGGCTCTATACTTTTTGGAATATCCAATATATATATATATATATATATATATATATATATATATATATATATATGTATATATATATATATATATATATATATATATATATATATATATATATATATCTATATATATGTGTGTGTATATATACATATGTATGTTTATATATAAACATATATATACATAAATATATATGTATATACATATATATATGTATGTATGTATATATATATATATATATATATATATATACACACACACATATATATATATGTATATATATATATATATATATATATATATAATATATATATATATATATATATATATATATAATATATATATATATATATATATATATATATATATATATATATATATATATATATGTATATACATAGCTACGAGCATGCATGTCGATATATATATATATATATATATATATATATATATATGTATATATATATATATATATATATATATATATATATATATATATATATTTATACCTATATATATATATATATATATATATATATATATATATATCTATATATATATACATATATATCTATATAACATATATATATATATATATATATATATATATATATATATATATATATATATATATATATATATATATATATATATATATATATCATTGAAGTTTGGAGCAATTCTTTTCTTTTCATTTCCGAGTTTAAAAGGGAATTCCCCTAATTATATGTTGATATGTGTTTTTCTGATATCAGTCATTTACTTGTCAGTTTTAAGTGAAGAAAGTTAAACATGGCTAAGAATCGCAAAGAAACCTGTATACATGAAAGAAAAGTTATAATAAAGTTGTATAAAGAGAATAAATCCTTTTCTGAAATATCAAAAATAAGTGGAAGAAGTCGTTCGACAGTTTTCGATATCGTGAAACGGTTCAGAAAAAATAACCAGGTGGAAAACGAAATTAGGAGTGGTCGACCATGTAAACTAACAGAGACAGACGCACGAAAAATCTTAAGAATTGTTAAAAAGAATCCGACTACAACGTCCAGAAGTATTAGGGATCAATTAGCAGATGTAAATGGTACCAATGTTAGTGCCCGGACTATTCGTAGAGCTCTCAGCCGTGCTGGTTATCAAGCGAGAGTACCTCGAAAGAAACCACTAATTAGCAAAGTTAATAAGAAGAAAAGATTATGCTTTGCAAAAGAATTTAAAAGCAAGCCGCTCAACTTTAAGACTCGTATAATATTCTCTGATGAGAGTAAGTTTAATATCTACCACTCCGACGGCAGGTTGTTGGTGTGGAGAACTCAAAATAGTGAGCTTCATCTCAAAAACATTCAACATACAGTAAAACACGGAGGTGGCTGTGTAATGGTCTGGGGTTGCATGGCTGCCAACGGTGTAGGAGAACTTGTTTTCATTGACGAACCTATGGACAAACTAGGTTACTTGTCGATTTTGAAAGAAAATTTGAAAAAAGTGCACAAAAATTGGGTCTTGATGGTCATTATTTGTTCCAGCAAGATAATGACCCAAAGCATACAGCTCATGATGTTCGTATGTGGCTCCTTTTCAACACTCCTGGTCAATTAAAAACACCACCGCAATCTCCAGACCTAAGTCCCATCGAACATCTTTGGGATCATCTGGATAAAAAAGTAAGGAACCATCACATTACTAATAAAAGTCAACTGAAGACGGTGTTATTAGAAGAACGGGACAACATTACTCCGGACATTACCCGTAAGTTGGTACAGTCTATGCCCAATAGGTTAACAGAAGTTATAAAACAAAAAGGATACGCAACTAGATATTAAAAGCCTATGTTCTAATGGAATCATCAGAAAGAAAAGTATTACAATTGAACGTCCGATTACTTTTGTCCACTTGATGCAATGTGAATTTGAATTAGTTGTTAATTTTCTTGTGAAAATCTTTTTATTTCTGTTTTATTTTTTTGTGCAATTAATTGAGAATACAAGTGACTTTTATATAAGGGAAAAATT
Organism: Odontomyia ornata; assembly: GCA_963969285.1. Taxonomy (NCBI): domain Eukaryota; kingdom Metazoa; phylum Arthropoda; class Insecta; order Diptera; family Stratiomyidae; genus Odontomyia; species Odontomyia ornata. The sequence goes on along the minus strand of OZ017740.1, from coordinate 232,128,906 downwards.
TTTATTCCATTTCAAAGCTTATGCTTGTAAAAGTATTTTATTGCTTGTTTCTTGTATTGTCCGATCACTTTTGGCCACCTCTGTATATATGTATGTATATATGTATATATTTATATATATATATATATATATATATATATATATATATATATATATATATATATATATATTTATATGTGTATATATATATATATATATATATATATATATGTATATATATATATATATATATATATATATATATATATATATATATATATAGATATGTATATATATATATATATATATATATATATATATATATATATATATATATATATATATATATATATATATATACTTGCTAGGAAAAGTATCCGAACTTGCAAGATAACAAAGTTATCGTTGTAATAGAGAGGATACGTCACTTACTTTCAATGATTTCTTTTAGGGTATCATAAAATCTTTACTTTTGCATGATTCCCAGTATGTTTTATAATTATTACCTTTTAAAAAGACTTGAAACTCAAACAAAATCAATTTATGGTTACACAATAGACCAGAAAAAGTATGCGTACAGAACAAGCCGGGGGATTCCCCGTATTACGTGATGACTTATGCCGATGCATATTAATGTTTTTAGGTCCAGTAGTAGTTTTACTGTAAGTTGTGATAGTGCAGTTTTTCTAAATTTTTTGTGCATTAGAATACATGAAGATGTCCAAAATTAGCGAAATCAGTGCTGAGGAGGGGAAAATTATGCTGAAACTTAAGAATGAATTGATCGAATAGCAGACAGAACTCACTCCCCTATGCAGTATGTGGTGAAAACATTTAACACAACAGGTTCGATTATGTCAAAACCTCGTTGTGGTCGACCCTCCATACTGACTGAACGCAAAAAAAGAAACGTTTTGCAGGCAGTTCAAACGAATTCTCGTGGAACTGCTTTTCCCAAATTATCACAAATATGAAAGACTCTTTTGGCAAGGTTCTCCACGAAGATACCATACGAAAAATACTGAAGAGAGATGGATATTGCCATGCATAGTACGTAAGAAGCCATACATTTCGGAAGTGAACAGGAAGAAACGTGTGGATTTCGCAAAAAAAAAAAAAATGAAGAAGCCACCAGAGCTTTGGGGACAGGTCCTAGTCGACGAATAAAATTTTGCATATTTGGCATTAAACGAAGAAAGTTTATGTGGCGGGAGAGCGGTACTGCCTTTGAAAAAGAAAATCTCGTACCAACTGTGAAATATGGTGGGGAGTGTATGGCGCCAGAGTGTTTATATAATCGACTATGGATCAATACGGTTACGTTAGTATTTTGAAGGCAAATTCGAAGCAAAGCGTTTTGCAGTTGAGGCTTTTTTTTTGTGGTAGGGAGGTGAAGGCTATTTATGCACAGAGTGTGGAACTCCCATGCGCGACTGAACTACCCACTAAACACCTCCCCTGTCAACCTGAGAACCCAGCCTGGAACCGTTTGACACATTACTTCGGGCCAGGTCTCATTTTGTTACGCCGTAGGGCGCCTTCAAGCTGGGGAGTCCCTTTCCTAGCGGGAGGGGAGAGGGGAAGAGGAAATGCCAGAAGAGCGATCCCCCAGCCCCAGCGCCCCAAGCTGCTGTGAGTTTCTTTTATATTTTAGGACTGCCCGAGCATAATGTGCCACCTGGTTCCATTTGTCAACCGATTCGAGCATCACCACAACTATATTATCCGGGGTGAGCTCCCCCGTCTCCCTGTAAAGTTCCCTTCACCGACTGACCCATTTTGTACACGTAAAAAATGTGTGACAGGCATTGTCCTCCTCTCCTGGGCAAAACCGACAATCGGGAGACCGTGACTTACCAATCTTGTGCAGGTAAGACTGAAAACACCCGTGCCCGCTCAAAAGCTGGGTCAGATAGAAGTCAGTCTCACCATGCCTTCGATTTATCCACGGTCTCACATCCGGGATGAGGCGCGCAGTCCACTTTCCCTTCGTGCAATTCACCCAAGACTGCTGCCAATCTTTGAGTGAGCACTGTCTCTCTTCGCGGACAACTATCTCCCTCGCATCCTCGTTTCAGCGAAGGTAAATAGCGTGGCGCTCTCGAGCAAGGATGGCGATAGGTATCACGCCTGCAATCACTCTCACCGCCGAGTCGGAGACTGTTGGATACGAAGATGCAATTCTCAGTGCTCCTGTTCTCTGCACCCGTGCCAAACGTTTCCGGTATACCTCTTTGCTGAGAGCGTCACCCCATACCTCTGCTCCGTACAGTAGCACTGACCCTACAGCACTCATCAAGAGGCGTATTCTTGATGGACTGGGCCCCCTACGTTGGCCATAAGTCGACTCAGAGCCGATATTCCCGAAGCAGCCTTCTCAGCCGTTGCCCTGATTTGCTCAGAGAAACTCATCTTCGAGTCGATCAGTAGCCCCAGGTACTTCACCGCTGGCTTCGATTCGATTTGTATGTCTCCAATACTGATCATCCTTACTCTAGGGATTCTCTTCTTTGTCAAGATGACCACTTCGGTTTTCTCCAGTGCTAAACTCAGCCCGCGAGCAGTCATCCAGTCCCTCACTCGGCGCATCAGCATACCTAGCCTAAGTTGCGCTTGTTCAACGGTGCGTCCAGTGACCAGAGCCGCAACATCATCCGCATAGCCAACCAAGCGCGACTCATCTGGCATCTCAAGTCTCAGTAGCCCGTCGTAAGACACGTTCCACATGTCCGGACCAAGGAAAGATCCCTGGGCAACACCCGATGTAATTTCCATCCTTCGTTGGCCCTGTGTTGTGTCGTAGAGCAGGCTTCGGTCCTTAACGTTGTTCCTCATAAGCCGAATTAGATATTCTGGAACTTGAAAAGAGCTTTCCAGCATATCCAGAATATCCACCCATCTAGCGGAGTTGAAGGCATTCCTGATGTCGAGTGTCACCAACAGGACGGTCCGTCGCTTGGTGCGACTATATGCCTCTGCCTTTTGGACCGCGCTCACCACCTCTGCAATCGCATCAATGGTAGAACGTCCTGCTCCAAAGCCGTACTGCCGAGGAGATAGGTCCCCAGCAGCACGAATCGCGTCAGTGAGTCTTCCCTTGATAAGTTTCTCTAGCACTTTCCCAGCCATGTCTAGCATGCATAACGGGCGGTATGCAGACGGCGATTCGGGATTTCCCTTCCCCTTGCTGATCTGCACGAGCCTCGCCACCTTCCATCGTACCGCGAAAACCCCGTCCCGTAGGCAAGCGTTGAATGTGCTGAGCAGCAAGTCAGGACAATGGTGATAGACGCGCCGCAACCCCTCAGCTGGAACACCATCTGGACCTGGAGCCTTCCTCGTTTTCAATGAGAGGACTGCCTCCTCCAGTTCCAGCTGTGTGAAGAGTGGGCATTCTACTGCGGTTTCACCATGGACAGCGTCAACATGGACGGGATGGGCAGGGAAGAGTCCTCGCACTATCGCGTCCATCTTTTCCGCGTCATGTATACAAGGCTTCCGTAGGGCACCAAGTTTCCCCATGACCAGCTTGTAGCCAAAGCCCCACGGATCCTTGTTCACATTGTCCACGAGGTCTTGCCAGCAGCGAGCCTTGCTGATCAGTTTTCGAAGGCATTTCCTGGCCGACTTATATGCTGCCACCTGCTCGCATACCTCATCAGGGATCCACACCCGTTGAGCCTCACGTCGAAGCTTGTGATACTCCCTTCGCTTTTCAGCGATTTCAGTTGACCACCAGTACACTAGGGGCTTGCCGTGCCGGGGTCTTTGACGGGGCATAGAAGCACAGCAAGCAGTCGTAATGATGCTCATAATAGAGTTCACCATGTCTTCAGCTGCCCGTTCTTCCGTCCCCTCCGAAGCTCCCTGCAGCGGCTCACCTGCTGTAAGAGCCTTGACGAACCTCTCGACGTCCATCCTTCCGATGTTCCATCCAGTTGTAGAAGGCCGAGAGCACGGACGTCGGGAGACAGCATCACTTATCTCAAGCAGAATGCACTGATGATCACTGGCTGAGTAGTCCTCTAATACTTTCCAGTTGTGTATCCTTGGTACTAAGGACTCCGAGGCGAATGTCACGTCCGGTATGGTTCCCTCACAGCCAATACGGCGGAAAGTCGGCGTATTTCCGGAGTTTAGTACGACAAGGGCCGTCCTGGCCGCCATTTCCAGGATTCGTTTTCCCCGCGGATCCGTCTGAGGCATGCCCCATTCGATTGCTTTAGCGTTGAAATCGCCCCCAACGAGCACTTTGCCATCTGCGTTCGAGACAGTGCCCTCCAAAGCATTAAGCTTGGCTTGGAAAGATGATATCGACTCGTTAGGTGTTAGGTACACACTAAAGAAGGTGATCCCTGAGCACCAAACCCACACGAAACCATCCCCCCGTCCACATTTCTCCGCTCGAAAGTCACAGTCTTCGTTTTTTTCGTGGTTAGTACAGCTCTCGATGTACTGTTGACATCGTGGCTGCAACCGCTGGCTGCGTTGTCGTTGCTATTAATTTTTATTTCCTTTTTTGGATTTTTTTGGTCTTTTGATTGCTCCAGTTTTGTTGTGTCCCCCCTCGGAGCCGCTATCTCCGTTCGTGTGTGTAGTCGCCTTCTTGATCCCATGGTTATCTTTGCAGAGCAGGGAGGCCATGCGAGGGTTGGCACAAGGCCTTATGGGGACAAGTGCTCAGAGCCAAACCAGCGCTAATCGGGAGTCCGTCTCAACCGAACCTACACCACCAACTCAATGGTGCGAACTTCGAACGTTCTCCGAGGCCTGCCAAGGTTTTACCGGGACGGAGACGGTATGATAGTTGAATTGGAGCCGTTCACACACGAGTTTCACTTCGGCGCTACTGTGCAAAGCAACCATGTCCAAACCATCACATCCGCCAGCACAAAGCGTCAATTCCAGTTCGTTGTCCAAAGCGTAGTCCAGATACAATCAGAGTCGTTGCCTGTCATCCCAGGAGGGAACCTCATGGCACCCCCCATATCCTCGGGTCCGTGGGGGTGGCACTCCCCAAAGAATGCTAGCCTCCAAGAATGTTCTTGTCGACCGGCTTTCTCCCTGCGGGAATTTCCCCGGGTACTTGGGGGCGGAACTCCCAAAAGAATGCTAGCCTCCAAGAGTGGTCTTGTCGACCGGCATTCCCCCTGCGGAGTTTCCTCGGGTACGTGGGGGCGGAACTCCCCAAAGAATGCTAGCCTCCAAGAGTGCTCTTGTCGACCGGCGTTCCCCCTGCGGTGTCGACCGGCATCCCCCCTGCGGTGAGGCTTGGTGATGATTTCTGGTTCCAGCAAGGTAGTGATCCCAAGCACACAGCACATAATGTGAAGCTTTGGTTGCTCTACAATACAAAACATCAACAGTGTATGCCACCCCAATCCCCAGACCTTAATCCCATTGAGCATTTGATGGACTTTTCGGAGCGCAGGATTCGTCAGCACAAAATAAACTCGAAGAAAATGCTAAAAAACATCTTTGTCGATGAATAGGGCAAAATTACCAGGCATGACACAGCCAAATTGGTTCACTCCATGACAAATCGACTTAAGGAAGTCTCTAGGAGAAAAGGTAATCCGACAAGTTATTAAGCCCTGATATGTAATAAAATATTTGAATCTTTCAAATTAATATCGTCATGTACGGATATTTTTTCTGGTTCGTTTAAGTGAGGCTTTTTGGTTTTTATTTCGTAAAATCTAGTCTTTAAAAGAATACCACCGGAAAAATTTATAGAAAAGATAGTTTCATTAATGAATAAATTTTATTGCTTGAATATTTAAATGTAGTAGCTTTGTTTAGCATGAATTTCCTAGTGTATGATTCTTTCTTTTGATGTTGTACGGATACTTTTTCCGGCAAGTGTATGTATAACTGCAGGTATTATTGCTACCATGGAGGTCACCGCAGTTGTAGACATTAAGTTTTGGCAGAGGGATTTGTAGGGTGGGGTGGCATACTGAGGCGGGCTAGCGCTCAGTCGTGTCGTGGGACTTCCGGGACACCCTCTGCTCGTGCTGAGCCACCTTACATATAAATACGAACACGGTGGGAAAGGGACGGGAAAGGGGAGAGGTCATTTTGAGAAATGAAAGATGATGGGTCTAAACTGACATGGCCGTTTTATTTAATTCAAAAATTGTATTCACAACCAAAACAAAAATCTTACGGGATAAAAAATCACAAAAAATGAGTTAAAGGCCCTTTCGAGAGTTAAACAAAAGAATATATACTGAAATATAACACCATAAATTAATTCAATATAATATAAAAATTACAATAAAACAAGCTTCTGTAAAATATTGAAACAAAATACGATTGATACTTACCTCTTTCCTTGCAGAACTCCGAGCGTCCGGTGAAGCAAAAAAAAGAAGCGTGGTGCCACTGAAAATCAGATTTTATGTTTAAGATAAGAAAAAAACTAAAAACGCAACGGCTATTTCAACTTTCTGATCCGTACTCGCAGAAAAATTCATCTGAGGCACCTGGTCCTCTTCACAAACCAACAAAATTAGTTTTTTTTCTGTTTTTTTTCGCCGAATTTCAAACCAAAACTTCTGACAACAATTTTTCTCTCCCCGCACTTCAAATTAAAAGAGTCTTTTTTTTTCTTTTTTTTCACACCGCACAAAATCAACTCCCTTCTCTTCCAAAATCCAATATTCACCTCACTTCCTCAATCCTTCGTCATTAAAAGTTCAAAAAAATCTATTTAATTCACCATCACATTCTCAATCCTTCCACTCTCCTCCTTCGTCATTGAAACTTCAAAAAATATATTTAATTCACCATCACATTCTCAACCCAAAACTCCCTTTTTTCCCAATTTTAAAACCCCCAAAAATCACTTTTATCCCGCACAGAAAGCTCCCTTATCTTCCCCAGCCAAAAACTAACTGCCACCAAAAACCGAAAAAACTCCCTCTTCATTGCAAAATCAAATACTGACTGCCCCTATCCCAACAACTTAATCCCGCATTTTCACTTCCATTCAATGTGATTCCGTAATCTCTTTTTCATTTTCGATTCCCGCTGTCGCCTTTGGGTAACGTAATCGAAGTTCATTACACTTCGATTTCGCTACCCATCTTTTTTCCGGTATCGACAAACACAATAGTATCCATTGATTTGCATATATGGCAATTTACATCATCCAAGGATCGCTTGATCGAATGCAAAGTGTCACATATACATTACGGAAACTATTGATTTTGCCGATACCCCAAGAAGAGTGCTTCCCTGCGCCCGATGGAGCTTGAACTCAGGGTGCCAGCAGACCCCCGGTCGAGAACTCACCCCGTAACCAATGGAGCTATGACTTGTCGATCTCCCATTCATCAGTTTAGCACCTTCAACTCTTTCTTGATGGGCAAGATATTGAAATTGGCATTTCCTCTTCCCCTCTCCCCTCCCGCTAGGAAAGGGACTCCCCAGCTTGAAGGTGCCCCACGGCGTAACAAAACGAGACCTGGCCCGAAGTTATGTGTCAAACGGTTCCAGGCTAGGTTCTCAGATTGACAGGGGAGGTGTTTAGTGGGTAGTGTAATGATTTGTAAGTCTACGTGCAAATGCGGAACCGACCTCTCATCGGTTCTAGACGTTAAGTCTGGGTAGTGCCTACGGATGGTACCAACTGGTCAACCAATCCGTGCACCGTAACTCATTCACGCGGTAGCTGCTTGTCGGCCAGCTAGATCGGAGAGGATTTTGGTCGCGGGTCTCCGAATGGGTTACGCTCATTCAAAATATTCAGCCACCAATACATGACCGTTTTCAAACGCGTCACAAAACAAAACCATACGGAGAGGAAACCTACTTTACGTTACTCCGTATTTCTTCCTATAACCAGTCAAAAGACAAAGATCTAATCTTTACTTCGCGTTCCCGAATTTCCGACGCGGTACCGAAAAATATACTACGTTAACGTAATTCCGAAAAAAAGCTACGCTAAAGAAAAACCAAAATCAACTAAGGGACCGCGTACCGCGCGCAACGCGAAACTGACCTCAGCGGATTTTCTCGAACCCTACCCTCGCGACGGCATACCTACTCTGCACCTCATCTCCCGCTGAAAAGAAGAACCACTGGAAAGAAAGTCGTGTTGTTATTTAGCAATTCATATTATTTTACTCTCATTTTCCAATAATTAATATTTCTTTTATTCCAAGAACCTCGGTAGAGTAATTTTTATAATTTTTGTTTTGAACAAAGATCATTCATCAAAATTACATGATTTATTTTCCACCAATCAAATCGAACCCTACACGAATCAAAACCGGAAAACTGAATACGTACTAATATGTACAGCGCAAAAATTAAAGTTAAAATTATTTTAGATAAGTACAACAAAAAGGTATGGAAATATGTTATTCTTTGTGGTTGAACGTTAGTAACAATTTCTGAGGCTTATACATAATAAAGAGTTTATAGTAAATTTCATATATTATCATTTGTTTGACGTGTTTGTCTTGTAACGTATCAGAATGTGATAAATGTCTCCTTGAAGACTAAGTTGGCTTCACATCTTCTATTTTCTACTCTAAAGTTTCATTCGATTTGCCATATTATACAATTGGATTGTCATAAACTACTTAAATATTCGAAATTGCCAGCTTAACAGATATGGATATGCTAAATTATTGCAATGAATAATCAACGATTGAATAACAGCAATGTCGAGTCGAATCAATGAAAACGCAGGCGATAAATTCAAATGTATAGAATGAAAAAAAAACGTCGTTTTTCGTATACATCTCAATATATGTGACCCTGAAATGCCATACAAACTCATAAAGCATGTAGCGAAATCGACTATTTCAGTGAGATTTAATAACTGACTCGTAGGACTAAATGTGTTTGGGAAATGCTACCCTCATTGATTGAACGTCAGCTAAAATACTTTAATTAAATTTCTTTTTTTTTTTGCTAAGAGCCAATGAATAATTTAAAAATAAATCTAAATTTTACAGAATCATACGCCATAATCATCGTTCAGCCTGTTGTTTCTAAGGTACAGTTGAAAATTTTCATTAATGTTCTACGTAAGCCAAGAAAGATGCAAGTATCAATTTAACCTAAAAAATGATTTTAACCAAAGAACTAATTAGAAAAAGGTTACGGTTACTAACAGTAAGTACAGTGTTGCAATTGCTTTCAAACACATCAATTTATGTTTGTTGTTCATTGAATAATTATTCTCAAAACACTATCATAAGACACAATATTAAAATTAATCGGAAACCCTTTAGATCTTGAGTCCTTTTATTCCATTTTGCCTAAACTTATATAGGGGTTCATAAAGGTACCTATTCATCTTCTATTTCAGATCACAAAAAAACTATAACACTCCCATTGTTTTGTTTTCTTTTTAATTTTTTTTATCTGAACGGTTGGTCGACCAGGTTCAAAAGGGAATCTGTACCATACGTTTCTCTTAGTCGCTGTTTGGGATGCCTCAATATATATATACTATAATCGCAATACTATAAATTTGTTTCTTTTTATTTTCCCGTGAATCCACTCCGTAGAACTTATACCTGCTCTACCTTCAGTTGCCTTAATCTAAATTATCTTGGAAATTCAATTTAATATATCCAGGGGAGCCGCCTAGACGTGTCACACAAAAGCGACAAACTGCTGGTCCTAATTCTAATGGTTAATGATAACATACTATGGGGATTGGTCTTGTTATACAAATTTGAATTCACTATTCTGTTTGATCGGTATGTTTGATGTACATAATTTATAGAAATTTTCCATTGATTTCTTTTAAAGGCAAAAGGGTTTTTTTCGAGGGTGGAAGATACAAAGCAAAACAAAAATCATCGACATTTAATTTGCTATGCCCCTCAAGCCAAATGTAATGATGGCATTGGATTCAATAGTGTGAAAGATTATTCAGGATATGTTCGATGCAAAGCGATAAAACAAAAATTATCCACATAGTTGCAGTCATATATTTTGAAAAATAGGCGAGCAAATTAATTCATAGTTGGGAGATTATTTTTGGCTAAACAGACTAGTTTGCACTGTTGCTTTTGCAAGAATTACCCAGACCGACATATGCAGCGTCATACCTTTAAGCACGCTGTTCGACAGTTCTACATTAATTAAGTATGTTGTATTCAGTTAAAAGGCCTTATAAAAATTTCAATCGGTAGGGACACCTTTTTATCATAGAAGCAAAATAATTTGCGAATATCCCTTTTCTTGAAGAATCTTGAAAATGCAACGTTAAAATTATATTTTCTCAGTTATAAATATTTGCATGGCTACTTGGTTACTACCCACAACCAAGTATTAATTTGACTCGAATTTTGAAGCAAGTCTCACTTTGCTGTCATCCTATCGTCACTTTCTATCAAACGGTATTTACACCACCACATGCGATTTGAGATGCTCCATCTCTTTGAGTACTTATCATCTACCCTAGCTTTGGGAACAACTTACAGAACTAAATTTAATTTTATGCACGAAATTACTGGCGAGATTGTATGCAAACCGTATCTTGCTCCGGAACTTATTCCATTAAATTACTGACGTGGGCACTGCCGGTATGTCATCTTAAAACTTACTTGTTAGCCTCCAACCCCTTCTATATATTTATCCATAACTATGTCACCTTCCTCGACAAGGCATCCTCCATCACTTGGTTATCGTGGGGCTCCTTGTTCCGTTCAACTTCCTTTACACATGCCAGCCATATTTCAACACGAGAGATATGACACAAGTAATAATTCGATTGAAAATTTGCAGTTTAATCAATTAAGAAATAAATCCCCGATGACATTTAAGATTCCTCATGGCAGTGCAGTCATTTTACCTGGGCTCTTCAGCTCTCTGAGGTGCGTGAGTGGTTCCAAATCGCTCAACTCCTGACTTTTGCTCCCAGCAAGGACTACTGACTCCAAATTTGGGATACATTCCGGCAGGCAATCGCCCAGTCGTATTGTCCGGTTGTTGTTTCATGTGGCACTTTAATCTAGGCAAATATGGACATCCATCGCATTTGCGTATCTCTGCATGCATTGATTGATGATATCCGCGGTTAACCTAAACATCACAGAACGTTATTTTAACTCGAAGCGGAAAAACAAACTTTGCATTCGCCGACTTACCAATTCCAATTTCTGATACCTTTACTACTTTTGAATAGTCGATGGATATCAGTGATGACCTATTTGTGGGAGAGTTCTCCTTCCTGTCAATCCTAAGCCCTTTTGCTGCTTGTTGGCACCCTCCGGGACTTCTTCCTGAGTAACGGCCACTACTTCCACACTTTTCTCCCATGTGGCTGTCAAATCTTCTTGACATTCCACGACAAAATTGACGTGGGATGTGCACTCGTCGCAACCAACTTGAAAAGACAAGCCACCTGGCAGCAAAGTGTGTTAGTAGTGGTCGCCAGCGGCGTCGCATGATTCATTACAGGGCAGTGTCCACGATGCCTACCAGGCATGGGGAGACTGAAGGAAACGCGGCTTGGCCCTATGAGGGTTTTTTTTCCTCTCAGCGTCGTAAGTCTTTGGCATGGTAAACTCCCAGCTCCCTTCCGGACATGTCCGCAATGAGGTACCGCGTGGGACTTAAAACTTGTAAGACTCGACACTCCACGCACTTCTTGTCTAACTTGGCAGTGTAGTGCCGTCCTGCTTCACTTTGTCTAAAATTCCGTCGGTAGATTTCGTCGTCTGCCTTGAAGCCAGAAGGATGGGATCGCAGATTGTACCGCTCCTCCCCCACTCGTCTACTGTCTTCAATCCTCTCCCGGATTTGTTCTCGTAGAATTTGGAGTTTCTCGTGCGGCTCCAGCACAACCATTGGGTCTTCCAAACCTTTCAACTGCCGCAATAGCCGGTATGAGTTTCCGTGGCAGATCATATGCTGGCCGAACACGGCAAAGTATGGGGAGATGCCTGTGGTGGAGTGATAAGACGAACGCAGAGCACAGGTGATGGCGGAAATCCTGCGGTCCCAATCCTTCTGATCCGGTTGGACGTAGGCCCGAATGGCGGCTATGAGGGTGCGGTTCAACCGCTCGGACGCATTGGCTTGCGGGGAATAAACGGCAGTCCGCTGATGCGTAATGCCATTATTCTCCATGAATTCCCGAAATCTAGACGAGGTGAACTGAACTCCGTTGTCGGAGACCAGCTTCTCCGGTACTCCAAATATATGGAAAACACGATTTTCCAGAAAACTGACTATGAGGCCGGTGTGCAGGTTTCGAAGAGGTTCCACAATCGGAAATTTGGACAAGTGGTCCAGGACCACGATAGCTCCCGTGTATTCCGAAGTCGAGCGAGGGTACGGACCGATGAGATCTATATACAGGCGCTGGAACACCCGCTCCGGTAGTTTGAATTTTCCCATCGGGGGCCGAAGAACAGTATCAGCCGCTTTAGTGCATTTGCACAGCTCACAAGCGGCTACGTACTTTTTCACTTGCTGCGCCATCTTAGGCCAAAAGAAGTAAGTCTTCAGTCGCCGAATCGTACGACCATAACCGCCGTGTGCACTCAATGGGTGGTCATGAGCCCGCTTAATCAATTCGCCTGTCAGTTCTTCGGGCACCCATAACTTCCACTGTTCCTCTTCTTGAATGTGGTCTCCGGAGGCGTGTCTCGTCCGCTTGTATATAAGTCCCTCCGTCACCCGTACCTCTGGCAGCTGTGGCAACTGGTCCTGAATCGTATTCATCAGCTGGATATAACATGCTGATTTGAAGGCGGAATGGTCCAAGTCGATCCATAGGGGGCTGTCGTCCTCCTGGGCCAACTCGGCTGATAGTGTGTCCGGTACCACGTGCTGACTTCCCTTGCGGTGTCTTATCGTGAAGTCCAACGCCTGTAATTTCAAGGCCCATCTGGCCAAGCGGCCATGGAGATCCGTTTGGCTCATCAGCCATTTCAGTGACGCATGATCAGTGACGATTTCAAAAGGATGTCCTTCTATGTATGCTCAAAAACGTTTCACTGCCAGCACAGCCGCCAGGCATTCCTGCTTCGAAACCGTGTAGTTCCGCTGGGCCTGGTTCAGCTTGTGGGACATGAAGGCTATAGGTCTCTCCTCGCCGTCTTGTGCAACCTGGACTAAGACTGCTCCCACCCCATGTTGACTCGCGTCACAATAGGTTGAGAACGGTTTGTCAAAGTCCGGGCTGTGCAGTACGGGGGCTGTAGTCAGACTGTTCTTTAGCTCTTCACACGCTCGCAAGCTGGGCTCTTCCCAGACGAACTTACGTCCCTTACGCAGCATGTCGATCAAAGGAGTGGTAATGGTGGCATAGTCACGTACGAAACGCTGGTACCATCCGCATAAGCCTAGGAATCGGCGTAATTGCTTGGTGGTCTTGGGTAATGGGAAAACATCAATCGCTTGAGTCTTGTCCGGGTCGGTTTTGATATTGCCATGCCCAATGATGTGACCTAAATACTTCACTTCGTCATCACGAACTGACTCTTCTGTATGTTGATGGTTAACCCTGCCCTCCGGATGTGTAGCGCCACCTCCTGCAGCAGGTCAATGTGTTCGTTAAAGGTCTCGGTTATAAGCAGCAGATCGTCCAAGTACACGAAAACTTGGTGACGTAAATGAGGTGGTACTACCTTATCCATAAGGCGCGTCATTGTTTGAGGGGCATTGCACAATCCGAATGGTATGGTCACGAATTGATAAAGGGGCCGACCTGGGACTGTGAAGGCTGTTTTCTCCTTTGAGCCAGGGTCTAAGGAATTTGCCAGAAGGCGTCCTTGAGGTCTAAGGTCGTGATGAAGTGGGCTTTAGGCAACCGACTCAAAATGCCTTCAATCAACGGTAGAGGGTATGCGTCCTTGACAGTGACGGCGTTCAAGCGTCTGGCATCTAAGCATAGCCGGACCTTGTTCGGCTTGACAGCTAAGGTGACCGGGGAAGCCCACGCGCTCTGCGGTTCTTCGATCACGCCTAATGCTAGCATTCGACCAACTTCGGCATATAACAACTTTCCTTCGCCGGAGATATGGCAAAATGTCTCTGTTTTATGGGTTTAGCATCCCCCACATCTATAGTGTGTAACACCAGTGCCGTCCGCCCGAGACCTTCCTTCTCATGCGATGGAAAAGCTGATATAGCCGAGTCAAGTCGCAGTTGCTAATTCACACCCAGTGTATGTCGTAATAAGTGGGTGGTTTGAGTTTGGTCAGGAACTGTGGTGACGGACTCCAGGGTCGTGCCGGAAAACAGTGCTGGGGCCAAGTTAAATTTTCGAACGAAGTCCACCCCTAGATAAAGATTCTGGGTTAATTGAGGTATGATGTAAAATTCCAGAGGTTTAGTTACTCCCTTAAAGGTGACATCCGTCGTAATTTTTCCCACTACAGAGTGACGGGTTCCGTCCGCCGTGCTTAGCCAGGTGGTAAAATGGTGGATTTGGTCCACGTGCATTACCAGTACCTCCCCTGCAAAATTGGCTGATATGCAATTCACACTGGCTCCCGTATCGACTAAACCTGACAATCGTTTTTGCAGGAGGTGTACTGACGCATATGGTCGAACGTCATCCCTCAATAATTCGTCTAAGTGTATGTCCTTCAGCACCTTCCTCGACTGCCTGACCCTTCTCCAGAAGCTCTGCATCCAACGCGTGGCTCGCTTTCTTCGCGGTGGGACAGTGGTAGCCAGCTCCTCATGGAAGATGCACTGTCGAGTAGCCAAATAATTCCGCAGTCTGACGTGGAAGGGATTGACATGCCAAGGAACTTTCGCCTCGCTATCATTTCCCTGCGCGTCAGCCTCGACAAAGGATGGCGTCGGTTGTGGAACTTCGGGAGAACTGTGTTTGGCGGTGCGAGTCAGCAGAATTGGAGTCATGTCTGGGGCTTGGTCATAGCTAGTGATGGGATCAGCCTTCTTTCGTCTGGGTTTTAGGAGTGCCGACGGGTGGTCACGGCACTCGCTGGCAAGTTTTTTTGCAGTTTGCAATTTGCGCAACCAGGGGCGTACGTGTCGGCCTTCCCGCATCGGTAACAGAAGAGCGTCGGTTCCGCTGGACAGGCATAGAACCGATGCCCCGTTTGTCGGTAGTTCCAACAGACCGTCGGGCTTGTAATTGCTTCAAGGGAGGGTCGATCAATCATTGCTGAGTCCTCAAGCTCATGTGGTACTCCACTCCTTGGTACTGGTACTGGGTCAGCAAGTAGGTGGTCCGCTGCCATCAACTCCGCGGTGTGATGATTTCGGGGATTTGGTCCCGTTATGCGAGGTTGTGGACGGAAGGTCCCTCGCCGCTCATCCAGTTGTTCTTGCCTACGGGCATGGAGGCGCAATCCCTGTATGGTGTTGATGGGAAAATGCAGAAGGCTGATCTGAAGCTTCCAACGCATATTCTCTCTGATAATTTCTACCAGTTCGTCCTCGGGCATGGTTGTTCGCAAGCGAGTGCTCAATCTCACTATACTTGTGTAGTACTGGTCGAACGGTTCGTGAGCGCCTTGTTTCCGTTTCCTTATCTGTCTCTCTCAGTGAAGCCGTCATCAAATCGATTGTGGAAGGCTGCACTGAAAGAATCCCAAGTGGGACGTGGCGTCGACTCCTTAAAACTCCAGTACCAGTCGGCAGCGTCTCCGCTGAACAAAAGATGTGCATGCCGGAGGAAGGCCGAGAAATCACCTCCCAGGGTGCTGGATACTAACGCCTGAATCCTGAAAAGGAACCGCTCCGCTGATATCATCGCGTTGAAACCCGTGAAGTTCAGGCGCCAACTCTCCATGATACGAGGCGTCGGGTCTCGGAAAGGTGTCAATGCGTTCCCGAGGGGAATCGCATCTTCGATTGACCTGCTGTAAGGGACTGCCTCGGGGACTGGAGGTACCAACGGAGGTGCGGTGCTGAGTCGTGGTCGATACTCGGGAGCTCTGGGGTCCATTCCCGAGTTCCTTGGAGGTAGGGCCGATTGATCAGATGGTCGAGAGTGGGGCATAGCCACACTGGGATTGGGCTCCCAGCCAAGCGGAGTTTTCACGTGGCTGGGTGGTTGGCTCATGGGGAGATTCTGGAGCCTTCCCTCCAAGTTGCCAATCCTCTCCGAAATATCTCGCATTAACGCCACGAGGTTGTCAATGGAGTGGGTGGAAGGCGCGGGTGTAACCTCGGCCGCGACAACTGCAGCAGGAACTTCACCGCCCACGGCTCCTTGTAAGTCCATCAGTGATTGGGGCGGTTCGGCCTCTGGGATCCCCTTCGCCACTGCTCCACGCGTGGGGACAGGCGTTCCGAGGGGGACGTCTACGGCGGTCCGCTCTATGGATCGCCGGCATAGTGGGCAAAGCTTGGACGTGAGGAGGAGCTGTTGGACACAGGCACGATGGAACAGGTGTCCGCACTCCAATCGCACGCTGTGTACGCCCTCCACTACGTCTTCAAAGCAGATCCCGCAGTTAGCTGGTTGGACCGTTCTGGATCTGGTCCAACGCTTATCTGGGGTCCGCTTTGTCGCCATGTTGAGGGTATAATATATGAGGTTGGTGCTAGGTAACTAAGAGAAAGAAAAATGTAACTTATTCCTACGGCTATTTCTAATCTATACGTATATATATAGAAACTTATTCGTACGTTAGTGGCCGATAGTGGCGAGGTATTTACGTAGAATGGGAAAAAAAAGATTTGACAGCTACTTTCCTTTCCAGCAGTCGACTCCTCCAAAGGGAAATGAGAGTGCGTAGTAGTCTGCCGAAGAAAGGGTGCTTTCGGTCGATTTACTCGAATTTATCCCCTAAACCCACATACATCACAAAAACCGTCTCTAAACTACGTTAAATGACTCGACGAGACAAGTGGTAGAGCTACCGTAACAGCTTAGTACGCGGTGAAAATTACTGCGCGTGTGAGCATTCCGGGCTCTGCAACTCCAGCATACGCCACCGAACGTTGAAACGATACCACTCGTCTATCACGCATACGATATAAGTAGAATTCTTCCGCGACATAAAGGCAAGGTAGCCTTCTATTTTCTTGAGAGTCCAGGCCGACAGGAGAAACCCCATCTGGCTGACAGTTCCATCAAGAAAATAGAAGGTCCTTACAGGGGTTACCCTGGGACAACACATCGGAAGAATTCTGTCGCGAGAAAAAAATCAAACAAAGGAGAGCGGAAGCTACAACTCACGTGAAGCGACTGCTAGTGTGTATCACACAACTCCACTGCTCCTGTTTGTGAGGCGCCAGTACCAAAGTACCTTACATCCTCCGTAAAGTACCAACTCGTCAGAAGACGCGAATCTCTTATCCCCTTAGGATGTTTTTGGCCCCACGTTGGGCGCCATTTGGAATGATTTGTAAGTCTACGTGCGAACGCGGAACCAACCTCTCATCGGTTCTAGACATTAAGTCTGAGTAGTGCCTACGGATGGTACCAACCGGTCAACCAATCCGTCGCGGGTCTCCGAATGGGTTACGCTCATTTACAATATTCAGCCACCAATACATGCCCGTTTTCAAACGCGTCACAAAACAAAACCATACGGAGAGGAAACCTACTTTAATAACAATTTCTGAGGCTTATACATAATAAAGAGTTTATAGTAAATTTCATATATTATCATTTGTTTGACGTGTTTGTCTTGTAACGTATCAGAATGTGATAAATGTCTCCTTGAAGACTAAGTTGGCTTCACATCTTCTATTTTCTACTCTAAAGTTTCATTCGATTTGTCATATTATACAATTGGATTGTCATAAACTACTTAAATATTCGAAATTGCCAGCTTAACAGATATGGATATGCTAAATTATTGCAATGAATAATCAACGATTGAATAACAGCAATGTCGAGTCGAATCAATGAAAACGCAGGCGATAAATTCAAATGTATAGAATGAAAAAAACGTCGTTTTTCGTATACATCTCAATATATGTGACCCCTGAATTGCCATACAAACTCATAAAGCATGTAGCGAGATCGACTATTTCAGTGAGATTTAATAACTGACTCGTAAGACTAAATGTGTTTGGGGAATGCTACCCTCATTAATTGAACGTCAGCTAAAATACTTTAATTAAATTCCTTTTTTTTGCTAAGAGCCAATGAATAATTTAAAAATAAATCTAAATTTTACAGAATCATACGCCATAATCATCGTTCAGCCTGTTGTTCCTAAGGTACAGTTGAAAATTTTCATTAATGTTCTACGTAAGCCAAGAAAGATGCAAGTATCAATTTAACCTTAAAAAATGATTTTAACCAAAGAACTAATTAGAAAAAGGTTACGGTTACTAACAGTAAGTACAGTGTTGCAATTGCTTTCAAACACATCAATTTATGTTTGTTGTTCATTGAATAATTATTCTCAAAACACTATCATAAGACACAATATTAAAATTAATCGGAAACCCTTTAGATCTTGAGTCCTTTTATTCCATTTTGCCTAAACTTATATAGGGGTTCATAAAGGTACCTATTCATCTTCTATTTCAGATCACAAAAAAACTATAACACTCCCATTGTTTTGTTTTCTTTTTAATTTTTTTTATCTGAACGGTTGGTCGACCAGGTTCAAAAGGGAATCTGTACCATACGTTTCTCTTAGTCGCTGTTTGGGATGCCTCAATATATATATACTATAATCGCAATACTATAAATTTGTTTCTTTTTATTTTCCCGTGAATACACTCCGTAGAATTTATACCTGCTCTACATTCAGTTGCCTTAATCTAAACTATCTTGGAAATTCAATTTAATATATCCAGGGGAGCCGCCTAGACGTGTCACACAAAAGGGACAAACTGCTGGTCCTAATTCTAACTGTTAATGATAACATACTATGGGGATTGGTCTTGTTATACAAATTGTACATAATTTATAGAAATTTTCCATTGATTTCTTTTAAAGGCAAAAGGGTATTTTCGAGGGTGGAAGATACAAAGCAAAACAAAAATCATCGACATTTAATTTGCTATGCCCCTCAAGCCAAATGTAATGATGGCATTGGATTCAATAGTGTGAAAGATTATTCAGGATATGTTCGATGCAAAGCGATAAAACAAAAATTATCCACATAGTTGCAGTCATATATTTTGAAAAATAGGCGAGCAAATTAATTCATAGTTGGGAGATTATTTTTGGCTAAACAGACTAGTTTGCACTGTTGCTTTTGCAAGAATTACCCAGACCGACATATGCAGCGTCATACCTTTAAGCACGCTGTTCGACAGTTCTACATTAATTAAGTATGTTGTATTCAGTTAAAAGGCCTTATAAAAATTTCAATCGGTAGGGACACCTTTTTATCATAGAAGCAAAATAATTTGCGAATATCCCTTTTCTTGAAGAATCTTGAAAATGCAACGTTAAAATTATATTTTCTCAGTTATAAATATTTGCATGGCTACTTGGTTACTACCCACAACCAAGTATTAATTTGACTCGAATTTTGAAGCAAGTCTCACTTTGCTGTCATCCTATCGTCACTTTCTATCAAACGGTATTTACACCACCACATGCGATTTGAGATGCTCCATCTCTTTGAGTACTTATCATCTACCCTAGCTTTGGGAACAACTTACAGAACTAAATTTAATTTTATGCACGAAATTACTGGCGAGATTGTATGCAAACCGTATCTTGCTCCGGAACTTATTCCATTAAATTACTGACGTGGGCACTGCCGGTATGTCATCTTAAAACTTACTTGTTAGCCTCCAACCCCTTCTATATATTTATCCATAACTATGTCACCTTCCTCGACAAGGCATCCTCCATCACTTGGTTATCGTGGGGCTCCTTGTTCCGTTCAACTTCCTTTACACATGCCAGCCATATTTCAACACGAGAGATATGACACAAGTAATAATTCGATTGAAAATTTGCAGTTTAATCAATTAAGAAATAAATGCCCGATGACATTTAAGATTCCTCATGGCAGTGCAGTCATTTTACCTGGGCTCTTCAGCTCTCTGAGGTGCGTGAGTGGTTCCAAATCGCTCAACTCCTGACTTTTGCTCCCAGCAAGGACTACTGACTCCAAATTTGGGATACATTCCGGCAGGCAATCGCCCAGTCGTATTGTCCGGTTGTTGTTTCATGCGGCACTTTAATCTAGGCAAATACGGCATCCATCGCATTTGCGTATCTCTACATGCATTGATTGATGATATCCGCGGTTAACCTAAACATCACAGAACGTTATTTTAACTCGAAGCGGAAAAACAAACTTTGCATTCGCCGACTTACCAATTCCAATTTCTGATACCCTTACTACTTTTGAATAGTCGATGGATATCAGTGATGACCTATTTGTGGGAGAGTTCTTCTTCCTGTCAATCCTAAGCCCTTTTGCTGCTTGTTGGCACCCTCCGGGACTTCTTCCCGAGTAACGGCCACTACTTCCACACTTTTCTCCCATGTGGCTGTCAAATCTTCTTGACATCCCACGACAAAATTGACGTGGGATGTGCACTCGTCGCAACCAATTTGAAATGACAAGCCACCTGGCAGCAAAGTGTGTTAGTAGTGGTCGTCAGCGGCGTCGCATGATTCATTACAGTAGTCCAAGGGTATCCTCCATGGGAGTCCCGCACTGCCAGACTCGGCGGGCGTAAATGCCTTCACCTCCCTACCACAAAAAAAAAAGATATGGAAATTTGTTAAAAGGGAAACGTGAATAAATTTTTGTTAGTATAAAAATATAAAATTTGTTAGTGGGAATAGAATTAGTTAGTATGAAGGAAGGAATTAGGTTTTGTTAGGGAAAGGGTATTGAATGAAGTTTTGTTAGTGGGAATTAATCAATGGAATGCTGGTAGTGTAAAAATTGAAATTATTAGTATACATTATATTAGTTTAGTTGGAAATAATGGAAAAGGGTAGGATTTTGATGATGGGGAGGAAAAAATTAAAGGCAAATTGGAAAAATTTTCAAAAATTAAATAAAGAACAGGGAAAAAGGTATAAATGCCCAAAGGAAGTTGGAGATGTTACGGCGGCAATTCGAAGTTGCGAATGAAGTTGGTACGCCGGAGTTCGCAACAGTATATATATATATATATATATATATATATATATATATATATATATATATATATATATATATTACTTATTTTTTTATTTACACTATTTTACAGATCTGTGAACCCAATTACAAAATAGGTAATGAAATATAATATAATATAATACATTCGAATAAACAAAGTTATATTAAGAAAAAAAAACAAGGTTATAAAATACTAATAAACTTTTGGAAGCTAGGCAGAATATTGTGCGATATGCTTTTAAAAGCGTTTAAGGAATGTGGCAGGGGATGCAGCTGGAGCTCATTGTAACTACGTGATACACGTACTAAAAATGAATTAAAATAAATATCGGTACGAGCAACGCCATCTTAATATAATGGCCGGATTCGTGAAATCGATGACGTATTTCATAAGGGTTAAGATGGCAGCGGTACATCAGCTGTGCAGTTTTGTCAGTGAAGTGACATTTCTTCGCATCTCGAACGCTTAAAATTGACAATCGGTGTTAAAAATAAATTTGTAAGGCAAACCCGTGCGATTTCAATGGCTAAATTTCGGTGAGGGTAGCTCGAATAACTGCTCCAATGAAAGTAATAGTTTGCACTTCCGTAAATCACTTAAAATATGAGAAATGACGTGATGAAGTTGGTGCCGTAAGTTCAAAAGTATTCAAGTGAAGTGTCGCAGTCTCACGAAAAGTGAATTGTTAATAATGTTTAAGTGAAAACTGGTGGCGGATATTTTAATGAGACTCGCTTTACAATCATGTAAATCGGATGCGTTAAGTTATATTTCCCTTGGTTTGTTTTACTGGCCCCGAGTGAGTGTTTTATGTGTGTAAACAAACTTAGTGCGGATGTCATTTTAGTTTATCTTTCCAATTAGTTATCGTTGATATAAGAAATAAAGATGTTCTCGGCATACATAGCTAAATTACTGCTGCGCGACAAGTTCTGTAGAAATTTTCTAAGTGCATGTAGCATAACTTTCACCATAGGAGCTTTCATAGCGTTCATTTTTTTAAGGTTTCGTATATTTCTACGAAGACTTCAGTAACTGTAAAATCTAATAAGCCCTTCTCAGGGCTGCGTAATTCCTTTGTTTGTTTTAGTTGTTTCAGGTCCCATCTCCTCCATCTGGAAAAACGCTGGACTGGTTTTATGCGATGGAATTCGACTCAACACGTGGGCTCCCGACATGAGGCTCTATATCTGTTTCGCTGCATATCCGGGATGGCGAACAATAAATGGGCCTTTTCAGGGCCTTAAAAAAATAAACAAAGAGTAAAAGCGACTATCAAGTCCAAAAGCCCTTCTCAGGGCTAAAAAAGATCTTGCTTTCTT
This sequence comes from Odontomyia ornata, assembly GCA_963969285.1. Taxonomy (NCBI): domain Eukaryota; kingdom Metazoa; phylum Arthropoda; class Insecta; order Diptera; family Stratiomyidae; genus Odontomyia; species Odontomyia ornata. Next base: position 232,106,596 of record OZ017740.1, on the reverse strand, counting down.
TTTAATCGTTTCAGGTCCTATCGCTTCCAGCTGGATAGACTTCGAACCTGCTTAGATTCGTGGAACGGATTCGATTCAATAGTGTGACCCGAGAGACTTTAAATCTATGTTGCTGCATATCCGGGATGGCGAACAATAAATGGGCCTTTTCAGGGCCCCTTAAAAAAATAAACAAAGAGTAAAAAGCGACTATCAAGTCCAAAAGCCGTTCTCAGGGCTAAAAAATATCTTGCTTTCTTTTTAATCGTTTCAGGTCCCATCGCCTCCAGCTGGATAGACTCCAGACCTGCTTAGATTCGTGGAACGGATTCGATTCAATAGTGTGACCCGAGAGACTTTAAATCGATGTCGCTGCATATCCGGGATCCAAAAACCCTTCTCAGGGCTAAAAAAATAGTTTGTTTTGTTTTTGCTCATTTCAGGTCTCATCGCCTTCAGCTGGAAGGAAGCTGAATCAGATTAGTTTGATAATCAAGATATCGCCCTTCACTAGTATGCAGTGCTGTTGAAGCTTAGTACAAGCAGGTCCCATCGGAAGTAATAGCCCTTCGCTAGTTTGCAGTGAAAGCAGTTCCTCTTGGATTTAAGCATGTAATGTTGAGCTGAAATATCTTATTGAATACAAGTTTTACTAATTTCATTTACCTTTTAGGCTTCTCCATAATGATAATACGATTATTGTGAGGATAAAGATAAGGTGGCTTTATTGTCTTAGGTGCACGTTAGGATAAAGATAAGGTGGCTTTATTGTCATAGGTGCCCGTTACAAATATTTAAATGATTAGGCTTTCACTGGATGTAAATTCTAAACCGATCAAGAATTAAAAACACTGAATTGTTTTTAAGATGTACATTACAAATTTATTTAAATCAATCACGACATTTCGATAGTTCTTAGCTTTATCAAATTAACAATTGCTCACACGATAAAAAAAGGAACAATTACTTATTTGATAAGTGTACGAAGTATCTAAAAGGCTCTCGTGATTAATTGAGCTAATTTTGTAGTCTGAATTTTAAAAAGCTTTTGGGGCTTTTAATTTTTGATGTTCAACTAGATATGTAGATATAATTATTGTTATCTTCATATAGTCTTACTACGCACAACATACTCCAGAACGTTTTTAAAAAACTTTGAATATTATAAATTAACTTTTAAGACATTCAAAAGTTAATTATTAATATGCTTTATTGAACTCATCCTGAACATTCAAAAACAAACATATGCGATTTTGAACAATAAATTTGAATCTAAACATCTGCAAAAAATCAATTTTTATTTATCTTTCATAAAAATTACTTGAATATGTTCAAAAAGAAGAGCAGTCATAAGTTTCAAACCATTTTGCGCCAATTGGGGAACATATTTCACATCTTGTTCATTTTGGCGCCAAATAGATCTACATCGAATATCTACCGTAACATGTTGACATTCGGTAAAAGTGGTAAAAGTCCAGTGCGTGATTGATTTCAAATCGTCTAGAAATTGAATTTATCGAAAATTGTGGTGTAATATACAGGTGAAGTACATTTACCTTTTCTTCTTATAGTGAAAATTATAAATCGAAGCTGATTGTGAATTGGATTAACTTCGATTTAAGTTTTCGCGATATAAATTTTTTCGAATTAGTGAGTTCACTTTAAATCTGTTTTGAGTTATCGAAGTTTTCTCCCTCAAGTACCATTTGTTTAGTATAGTGTCAAAGTGTGTTAAAGAAAAAAGAAAGCATTTCTTTTAATCTTGCGTTGATCGGAATCGGTTTTCGACCATTATTCTTTGGTGATCCTCAGCGCTGAGGAGGGCACAATCATATGGTCGAAAATTAATAACGATGAATAAATATATAACCGTCATATTAAAAGGAAGGCTTTTCTTTTATTTCAATCACAATCATAACACAGTTAAATTAAAATTGATATTTTTAGGGTTTTGTACTAAAATACAAAACCCTATTGCAATCACGACCTGTGTCCATCTGTCCGTCCGTCCGTTCGTCTGTATGTCACAGCACTTTTTCTCCAAAACTATAGAGGCTACAGCCATGAAACTTTTTGGAAAGGTCAGAGGTGGTGACTTCTTGAAAGTTCAATGGTGGAAAAATTTTTCAAAGGGGTTTAAGGGGGTCTCCCCATATAGGGAGGTAGTCCCTCAAAAAAAATTTCACCATTGGTAGTCGAATATGGTGCCATTGGAAAGGTCTCAATGAGATATTTTCAAAACAAGTCTTAAAATTTCCTTATGAGTACCGAGGGAGGCAAGGGAAGTGGAAATGTACGAAAATGTCCCCGTGATCTAAAAAATCTGAAAAAATTATCAAGGGAGATATTTATGGGTATAATTATAACAAATACCTCAGAAGGCAAAATTCTTTCAACTTTGCTAATAATAGTATGATCCTCAAACATGACATGTTTCTTGATTTTATTCGATGCTGGTTACTGCATTTTGTAAGTTGAGAGCAAAACCCTTCTGACAGAGCATAGATCTGTCTACCCAACTTGTTTCCGTTAAATGCATGTTATTCAAACAAATATCAATTTCAAAGGAAAGAACACAAATTTCAAATCCTACTGAGCTTTCGAATCGGTGTGATTAATTAACTTCAGTTTTAATTGGTGCTGACTTCTTTTCCTCCTTCTTTTATTTAATTCACAATCATAACACAGTTAAATTAAAATTGATATTTTTTGAGTTGAATGCATTTTATTCAAACAAATATCATACAAGTACTTTCAGGTTAAAAGTTTTACGTATACATTACCAATTAGCTGATATAATGAAGTTAGTAAAATTAAAACTAAAAAAAGAAAGTTTGCTTATTATTGTATTGTAACTATGAGTATATTGTAAAATATCAAACCCTAGATTTTGATGCTTCCCAGAAAAGATTCGCTAGAAATGAAAAAAATTGAAAAAATTGCCATTAAAATGGGTGAAATAAAAAAAATTTAGAAAAAAAAGAAAACCGACTTCAAGATGTTCTAAAAAGGATGAGATAAACGTTATGAAACCGGTGCCAAATCGATTTCTCCATTTCTACATACAAACTTCAAATATATATGCACTGTCATGAAAGAAATGGGGGAAAACCTGATATGGCACCGCTTCCATGAAGTTTATTTCATTCACTTTGAAGTCGGTTTTCTATTTTTTCCCAAAAATTTTTTCAAAAGTTAATTCTATATAATTGGGTGATTGATTATTGAGCAAGTGAGCGCCGATCATATTTAAAATATTTTAATAATTAAAATGAATGATTACCTTACAACAATCAAATTTCTATATCTTTGGTATAAACAATTTCAGTAATCCTGATATATAGCATAGCATAATCGTATGTCCTCTAATTTTGCCTGCAACCCTTTTGATTCATTCAGCCTTCCAGTTTAAAAAATATGCTGTATATTGCCACTAAAAAGAATAAAATAAAACGTTTTAAACGAAAGAAAACAAATTTCAAATCCCACTGAGTTTTGGAATCGGGTGATTCATTAACTTCAGTTTTAATTGGTGCTAACTTATTTTCTTCCTTGCATTCATTACAAACTGGTGTGATCTAGCACCGATTGTTAAAAGTCATCTAATCGTTTATACTGCATTTAGAAGTCGGTTTTTCCTTTTTCAATAAGTCTACGTTAACTGTAGAAGGAAACTAGAATTATAAAATTAACAAATTATTCTCTATTTAGGTATTAAATTCCTTGGCCATAGCATTTAATAATCGAGGTAACCTACCTTTATTCTAATTTATTCCAAAATATTATTCATCGTATATTAATTGTTTTAGAAGTAAGAATACAATAAATATGCCCTCACACTGTTGCGTGCCTGGCTGTCGGTCATCATATATGACCGCAAATATGTTTCATTTTCCGAAAAATGAATCTTTACTACGTAAATGGATCCAAAGTATCCCTCGTAAAGATTTGAAAGTAAGTAAAACTACTTTAGTTTGCAGTCATCACTTTGATCCAAATGAAGTTATCCGTGAGTATACTTTGCACTCAGGTGGGTCTAAAGTCAAAAGAGGGAGGTGCTCTCTGAAAGGAGATGCTTTTCCATCAAATTTCTCCAGCTCACCAAAGTACCCTTCGGAAATACCATCCACCTCGCGAGTCGATCCAGATACGAGACCTGTTACAGAAAACAAAGTTTTTGGGAATGGAGAGAAAACGTTTCGTCAAGAAGATGAAGTAAAATCTTTGAAAGAAATTATTTCAAATATACATGAATTATCAGAATTTTCATGGTTCGTTTCAAATCAGGAATTTAAACTTTTTTTCTTTCAGATAGATTTCAATAGTGAAACTCCGGAAGTATATAAATCTTTTTTCATTAATTCAAATTTCGAGGTCAAGGTTTATATACAGAGAAACAGAATTAACAATAAAAAACTTAAACCAATTTTAGGCCCTATGTTTAAATGCAATTCATTCTCAAAAATTAAAAGTTTAATGGCCTACTTAGAAAATTTTGATCCAAATATAATAAGCATTGAAGAAATAGTCGATGCATTTAACGAAAAGGTTCAGGAATTGATTGAAGGCGGGAAAATTGTAGAGGAAGAAATTGAGACAGTCAAATTTTTGACTAAACAACTTAAAACATAATTTTTATCGCACTTGCGTTACGTGGCCGATGATGTAGTGCTTTTTGGAATTTTTCACTCTAATTTTCCTGGCGCCTATAAGTTTTTACGTGATACTCATATTTTGAAAATGCCCCATCCTTCTTATTTTAAAAGCCTAACCAGAGGTAATCTTTCCTCTGGTATTTTAGCTACCTATCTAAAGGAAAAGTTCAAATTCTTGGAAGACCATGAGAAATACATTAATTTGCTAATAGACGAAATTTACATCACGCCTCAAATATCATTCAAAGGTAATAAAAAAGAAGGAGTGTCTCAGAATACGGCATTTGCAAGGAATATTTCGAATGTTCGCCCTGCTGCAACAGTGCAGGCATTTATGATAACATCCATATTATCTTCTAATAAAGATATTGTCGGTCTTTACCCTGTAAAAAATTTAGATGCGCCCTTCCTTTTCGAAACCACCAAGGAGGTTTTAACACTCCTTCACGAAATTGTTTTTGAATTGGTTGCCATTATATCGGACAATAATCAAATTAACAGGAAATTTTTCAAAGAATTTTCCCCCACAAAAAATTTGCAACCCTTCATTAACTCTCCGTTTGTTCCTGGAAAGAAACTTTTCTCTCTTTTTGATTCTGTCCATTTATTTAAAAGCGTGCACAACAATTGGTTGAACCAGAAGGAGCAAACTTTTGTATTCCCAAGCATACATGATTTTTCTCAAACTAAAACGGCCAAATTTTGTTTATTAAAAAATATTTATGATCATGAGAAATTTTCTACTCGCAAATTAGCTCCTTCTCTTTCTTGGAAATCACTATATCCTAACAATTTTGAACGGCAAAGTGTACCATTGGCCCTGAGAATATATAATGAAAAAAATGTCGAGGCTTTAAATTATTACTTCCCGTCCGATCAGGGCACTTCTGAGTTTATGCTAATGATATTAAAGTGGTGGAATTTTGTTAACGTAAAACACCCATACAAGGCCCGCAACTTAAGGAATCCTTTCCAAGAGCCGATAACTGGAAGTAGTAATGAGCCTTATAAATACCTTTTAGTTTTCAATCAATGGTTGCGTCATTGGGAAAGTAGCAGTCATTTCAAAAATTCATCCAAACATAAGTTCACCACTAAAACTCTTACAGCTTTACTTTATTCCTCTACAGGTATTCTTTCTCTTTGTGATTACTTATTAAACGAGCTTAATTTTTCCTACGTTTTACTTGGTAAGTTCCAGACGGATTTGTTAGAAGATGGTTTTAGGAAATACCGGAAAATGTATGGCTCCAATTTCAATATATCTATACAGCAGATTCTAGAATCGGAAAAAAATTAAAATTAACAATATTTTAAAATTAAAGTCTTTTCATCGGAGTGATATAAATCTAAAAGATTTCCTTCTTGAGGAAAACATTGGCAACGAACCAAATTCTTTTAAAGTTTGCATTGTTCCAGAAGCAGATGACAATATCGAGCAATCTGAAAATGTCGCTGTCGATGAAGCAACGCTGTCTGCTATAGTTTTCGTAGCTGGATATGCTTGCCGAAAAGTTATTGAAGCAGTGAAATGCGATTCGTGCCACAATATCCTTCCCTCAAATGAGATCATAGAGTCAATAGACCAAAACGATTACTTTATAAATTTAAATAGAGGAGGCCTGAAGTATCCATCTCAATTTTCATTAGAAATAGGTACTTCAGCCTATCAAATTTTTCAAACAATTATATCGGAGGATTTTGAAGATTTATTTTTACAACGAAAAAATCATAGAAAATATCTTTTTTCCATTATTTATAAATATATTGAAGATCGTACGGATGAGATTGATGTTTCTTGCTGCGGTAATAACAGTATTACTTTAGCAAGGAAAGTCATTTTCACATGGTGCAATACATTTATGAATAACTATTGCCAAAACCTCAACGACGCATTTCAATGTTTTAATGATAAAGCTAAGGCACGCGAATTGAAAATACTGGGCGTTAAGTAAATTACCATTCAGACGCAATCATCACCTGACGTCAAGGCGTTGTGATCATCAGTTAGAACAGTTAGAGCTAGTTTTAAAGCTAAGTTAAATCTTGTATCTCCAATATTTTTGCTGCACGATTGAAATTTCAGCATCTGATGATTGCCCGTACCCAAGAACAGATGAATTGCACTCCATCAAACTAAGCTGATCCAGATTCCTTGCAGTCGGATGCGATGTGACCTGAAACAACTCAAAACAAAGCAAGGTATTCGTAGTCTTGATAAGGGCTTATTTTACTTCATAATCGCATTTTTAACTGTTTGTTTATTTTTAAGGGCCCTGAAAAGGGCCATTTATAGTCCGCACACCACGGATATGCAGCGGCACAGACAATGTGTTCTGAAATGACTCGTTAAGTAAATTCCCATCAATTAGAACATTTACAGCTACTTATCAAATTAAGTTAAATTTTGCGTTTTTAATATTTTTGCTGCACCATTGAAATTTCAGCATCCGACAATTGACGAATAGAATAGACGAATTACATTCATCAAATTAAGCTGAGACAGCTTCCCACCAGCTAGAGGTGGTAGAACCTGTAATGAGTAAAAACAAAGTAAGGTATTTTTTAGCCCTGAGAAGGGCTCATTGGACATATAGTCGATTTTTTACTCTTCGTTTATTTTTGTAAGGCCCTGAAAAGGGCCGTTTATAGTTCTCCATCCCGGATATTTAGCAACATTGCTCTAAAGTGTCTCGCCAGGAGTCCTACAATTGTATGGAATTTCAACCCATTGAAATTTCAGCATCCGATAATTGACGAATAGAACAGACGAATTACATTCCTCAAATCAAGCTGATCCAGCTTCCTTCCAGCTGGAGGTGGTGGGACGTGAAACGAGTAAAAAGATAATAAGGTATTTTTTAGCCTTGAGAAGGGCTTATCGGACTTACAGTCGATTTTTTACTCTTTGTTTTATTTTTTTAAGGCCCTGAAAAGGGCCATTTATAGTTCGCCATCCCGGATATGCAGCAACACCGCTCTTAAGTCTCTCGGCAGGAGTCATACTATTGAATGGTATTCCAAGTCATACTATTGAATGGGATTCCAACCCATGAACCAGCTGGAGGCGATGGGATCTGAAACGACTAAACAAAGCAAGTTATTTTTTAGCCCTGAAAAGGGCTTTTGGTTTTGATAGCCAATTTTTACTCTTTGTTTATAGTTTTAAAGCCCTGAAAAGGACCATTTACAAGTCATAAGCCTACATATGAACCGAAGCGAGACCGAGCCTTTACATGTGATAAATATCTTCATCATCTAGCCCGATAAAACTTTATTTATTTTTTTTATGAGGGCTCTGAAAAGGGCCATTTTGCTACCAATTACGAATAAATACATTGAAATTAGAGCTTGTGTAATTAGTGCTTGTGTAATTAGAGAAGTAGAAATTGTACTTAGTTATGATGTAAAATTTTCTGAAATAAAAATGGATAATATATATACTCACATATTTTTACTGAAGTTATCGCGCATCATCGTTTAAGCACTAATGCAGAAGAATTGTGTTTTGTTCACTTTAAATGATCACTTATTGTATAGATAAAGAAGACGTATTAACTTCGCAGTATTAAATTTATTTTACAGACATTAAACACTCACTCGCGTCCATTGGAGCAAACCGATTGAGAAATATGCTTTTGCATCCTATTTGAATGTGTGTTGCACGAGCCTAATTAAAATTTACTGCGTATATTAGCATTTGAGCAAGATTACAAGTTCACCTTTTAAAAGTTGCACGAGTCGCCGGCACTTCTTTTACCCACTATGGCATCAAAGTTGCCACCTAATTTTGCGTTTTTGAGGAAATGTACTAATCAAACACTTAGAACTTTGCTTTTGCTTCCTATTTGGATGTGCGTTGCGCGAGTCTAATTAAAATTTACTGCGTATATTAGCATTTGAACAGGATTAAAAGTTCACTTTTTTAAAGTTGCACGAGTCGCCGGCACTTCGTTTACGTACTATGGCACGACATTATTTTGCGTTTTTAGGGAAACGTACTACTGAAACAAAGAGTTTTGCTCCCCAACATTTTGGTTTATAAGACGCGCGAATTCCACTGCGAAATTACTTTAAATCGGTGAGATTCAAGTTGAACATTTCGCGGTAGAAAGAAATGTCACTGCACTCAGCTGATCATGAAAAGAAAAGCAAAAAATTGATGACATCGTTATTATGTGTATCAGCTGAGATTCTTATCAGCTGTGAATACGGCCTGTTGCACGTCGTACGGTGGATTTCTCTTCCTGGATCTTGATTAAATGCTGATCAACATTCACTGTATACTTATATTCACCAAGTGAAGCATCGTTCATTGAAAATGAATGTGATAACAATTGATTGTTTCCGCCGGCTGTACACTGCAAGACCTGCAAAAGAGGAAAAGGAAACACAAAGAATCAAATTGTTAATAGAAATGTATATTTGTACTTATCTGATGGGAGCGATGCAGCATCAACCTAAGCTTTATGAGATTAAATGATGGCACTTACTTATGACAAGAACTGTCAGACTTGTTTATTATTATTGTCAATCTGACAATTCTCGTTTAATGGGTTGCACCAATAGAAATGTAATAGCAAACATAATATGTAATTGTAATAGATTATTTTTTAGTTAAAATTGAATTGGAAACATAATGTGCAATTGTAATAGATTATTTTTAGTTACAATTGAATTGGAAATAGAAAAGGTACCGGTTAGTTGCTAACTAAATGTTAACTGCTAACTGAAAGTCAGTCGCATAGAAGCAGTCAATAGAGAAACATAAAAAATATAGAATATATAATATATTAATTAAAGTGTAAAGTGAAGTGAAACAAAGTGAAGTTTTAATTTGTTGAAAGTGGCGATAACATTCACGAAGGTGCGCAATTAAAGGTAGGAGCCATAAGGCTTTCAATTCGTTGATAAAATATATAATTTCATCGTAAAACGTTTTTGGTCCGGCAAATAACCGTGTGTGATGTACCATCTCGTCGAACGAGATAGCACGTGCATCATACATTTTTTGGTCCGTCGAGCCGGATTTAAATTACGTACAGATTGGTGTTGTTATGTGCAAACATTCGTGAAAGGGCACATAAATTACGTACGTGTAAATAATAAACTGTACAAATTGCATACATGTGACAAAGTGAACATTGTTGGTCCATTAAAAATATACGGCAATTTTTTATGTACAGTTGCGGCCACTACTGCGTAATTATAACAACATTCGATATATCCGCATAGAATTCTCGTAACGCCGCAATTGTGGCAATTTTAAACACACATTCCGCGTATCAATTTTGGGGTCCTTCAACATAAGAATTATACAGAGGGATAGCAATTTATATTCATACATCGCAATTTATACTCAAATACGGCAATATTTGAAACATTAAACAATTTTGTCGTATATATGTTGTGTAATCTCTTAATAATAACGTACCGTGATCTGACATACAATACATATAATGGAAGCATTAGCGGTACAACAGCGGCTGTTGAATGAACAACTTAACCGCATGTATTCGAATTTCCGCAAAGATTCGAAAATACGGAAAACTTCGGCATATGCCACCAAATTGCTACAACGGGTGCAAGAAATCCGCCAAGATTTCATGGCAAGGCATCAAGTGATACTCGGCTTAGTGAAAGGGGAAGAGGAGTTAGGGCATGAATATTTTATGAAAAATACTCATTCACTGTTTGAAGAGTTGGATTTGAATTTTGAGATCGAATTAGCGGATCTCCAGAATGAGTTGAAGGCACAAATAGTAGAGGAAAGTTTTTCAAATCCTTCCTCCCGACCTACTGAGGAGGGAGATGTACGATTGCCTCGAATAAACCTTCCGAAATTCAATGGGACATACAGTGAGTGGACTGCTTTTAAGGATTTGTATGTGTCGCTTATTCATACAAAATCTAATTTGTCTCGAGTAGAGAAGTTGCATTATTTAAAGAGGAGTTTGGTGGGTGATGCGGAACAATTGTTACGACATTATTCGATCACTGATTCCAATTATGAAGCCGCTTGGAATTTATTGGTAGAACGGTATGATGACAAACATGTCTTATTAGGTTCTCAATTTAAGAAATTACTTTCACTCAACAGCGCTAACGAATCCGCGTCAGCAATTAGGACATTATTAGATAGAACGGTGGACTGCGTACAAGAAACTGAAAACTTAAAAATAGAAAACACTTGGGATGCAATGCTGGTACACATAACCACACAACGGCTTCCAACAGAAACGAGGCAAATCTGGGAACAACAGCAGTCAGGCACGAGTAAAGTGACATCATTTCAAACCTTAAAGGAATTTTTACAGTGTCGGTTTAGAGCTCTAGAAGCTGCTGGGGTGGAAAGAGCCAGGAATCCGAGATCGATTCAACATGTGAACGTGATACAGAACAAACAGCTTTCCTGCAGTATGTGCAAAGGAACTCACCATCTGAGGCACTGTTCGGATTTTCTAGGCGCAGATCATATAACGAGATTTGGAATTATTAAAAGGAACGGTTTGTGCCTGAATTGTTTGGGCAAAGGACATTTAGTAGGAGCATGTCCCAGCATATCAAGATGTTTCAAATGTAAAAAGACACATCATACGCTGCTTCACAAACCTGATTCTGTTAATCGTGAAAATGTTAGTCAACAATCACCAGCTTCTTCGTCATTCAAAAACCCGCATTCGACTTCTTGTGCGAACAATTCTCGACCTTCGACACTCTTCGAATCTAGACCTTCGACTTCATCAGCCACGACTACAAACGTCAACTCTTTAACTTTCTCAACGCAAGCGGTGTTATTGGCAACAGCTCTTGTACAAGTAGAATCATCGAATGGATACATCGTTTTACGAGCTTTATTGGATCAGGGATCGCAAGCGTCAATCATTACGGAACATGCAGCTCAACGACTTGGAATAAAAAGGAAATCGACCAATGTTACAGTGACAGGAATTGGGAGGACAAAAGGGATAATCGCAAATGGAAACTTAGAAATTAGAATTTTGACAAAGGACAAAGAATACCTAACAATAGATACAATTATTCTGGCAAAAATAACAAACTTTCTCCCATCTCAAACAGTCTTACCAATAATTTGGGAACATCTAAAAAATGTAGAATTGGCTGATCCAAATTTCGATCAACCTGGAAAGATCGATTTGTTATTAGGAGATATTGCTCGGCGAAGTACAAAAATTGAAAATAGGCCCAATGCTGCAAAACACAAAATTAGGTTGGATCATATCAGGCAGATTGTATGATGCTAAGGATCCAATAGTATACACACATAAAATTGAAGTAAATGAAAATGCGCAGTTAAATGATCAACTAAAGAAATTTTGGGAACTGGAAGAAATCGGAATCTCCAGCGGAACGACACAACTAGAAGTGGATTGTGAGGAGCATTACAAAATGAACACAATCCGGAAGCAGAATGGTTGTTACCAAGTTCGACTACCATTCAAGAACAACAAAGCCAAAGACATTTTAGATTACTCCAGAACTAATGCCATCCATAGTTTGTTGCATTTGGAGAAGCGATTCGCCAAAGACGCAAAACTACAACAAGAATATACGATGTGCATTCAGGAATATCTTGATCTAGGACACATGACCGAGGCAGCACAAGAAAATGAAGTAAAGAACATCGCCGGAAAAACAATTAGTACTGCCACTTTTTTACCGCATCATGCGGTTTACAAAGAAAGTACCACAACAAAGCTGCGTGTCGTGTTTGATGCATCTAGGAAGACAAGTACGGGAATATCATTGAATGACGTTCTGATGACCGGGCCTACCATACAAGACCGCATGACTTACATTATCATGCGATGGAGATTATACAAATTTGGTATGATGGACGATATTGCAAAAATGTACAGACAGGTAGCCATTCACCCAGATGACGCAAACTATCAAAAAATTGTTTGGAGGCAGCACGCTAGTCAGCCAGTAAAAGATTATTGCCTTAATACGATAACATTTGGGATGACGTCAGCACCGTTCCTAGTGATCAGAACCCTTCATCAATTGGCAAGAGATGAATACGCAACATATCCTGAAGCTTCCAAGGCAATATTAGGAGAATTCTACGTCGATGACCTGCTATCTGGTGAACATAGTGTAGACAATGCAATTAACAAAAGAAACCAATTGATAGCATTGTTGAAATCTGGTGGTTTCAAATTAAGAAAATGGATAACCAACGATAAGAGACTGTTGGAGGACCTTGCCAATGAAGACATTGAGATGCGTGAAAGGATTAATTTCGACACGGAAAGTGGACATAAGTCGTTAGGCATCGTATGGTATCCAGTGCAAGATTTTTTCACATATCGTCTGAAGACCCAAGTAATTAAGGAATGGCAGACTAAACGCTCAATTCTTTCCGAAGTGGCCCGATTATATGACCCTTTAGGTTGGTTAGCACCTATTATTGTTTCAGCCAAAGTACTGCTTCAAAGTTTATGGTTACATGGTCAAGACTGGGATGAAAGAGTGACAAGCACAATCAACAAGGAATGGGAATTATTCCAAAAACAACTTCGTGTAATAGAAACAATCAGAATTCCTAGATGGATCACATACAAGCCAAATTCAAACATCGAAATTCACGGTTTCTGTGATGCATCCCAACGAGCCTACGCAGCAGTAATTTATATAGTCGTACGTACTGAGCTGACAGTTCATAGTCACTTAATCATGGCCAAAACTAAAGTAGCACCTGTAAAACCAGTCACCATACCACGCTTGGAGTTATGCGGAGCAGTTTTGCTTGCACGACTACTACATGAAATTAACGAAGCGCTAAAGATTCAGAATGTACCTACATGGCTATGGACGGACTCCGAAATTGTACTCGCATGGTTGAAGGGACACCCAACACGCTGGAGCATTTTTGTCGCAAATCGAACATCTTTTATCATCGAAAAAACGGAAAACATACCATGGCGTTCCGTGCCCTCAAAATTCAACCCAGCGGACCTTGCGTCACGGGGAATCAAAGCTCTAGATTTAATCAATTGTAATCTCTGGTGGCATGGGCCTAGCTGGTTAACTCAAGAATTTGATGCTTGGCCTAAGAAGAAGGATGTATCACTAGTAGAAACCGAGCAAAGGAAATGTGTAGCAGTTAACATTGGACTTAACGCAACATCTCTGTTAGACCACCTTATCGGAAAATATTCGACACTCACGAAACTGCTTAGGGTTACTGCATATTGTTTTCGTTTTATCCGATGGAGAACAAATCATAGAACAAACCAATCCTATTTGAGTGTTACAGAGTTACGCGAATCATTAGAATTTTGGATAAAATATGCACAAGGAAAAGAATTTCAATCCGAGCTTGACTGTTTGAAAAAGGACAGGTCAGTGGAGAAGAAAAGCAAATTGCACAGTCTGCATCCTTTTCTCGACAACAAAGGCATAATCCGTGTAGGTGGACGTCTGCATAACGCATCCTTACCTTTAGATGAGAAACATCCCATAATTTTACCACGAGTTGGAAAGTTTACTCAATTGATCCTACAGCAAATCCACCAATTAACCCTACACGGACAGACACAGTTGATGTTAACTACATTGCGTAAAACTTATTGGCTAATAGATGGGCGCAATGCAATAAAATACTTCGTACATAAATGTATTCGATGTTTCAAAGAGAAGGCCAAAGCTGCAACTCAGCTCATGGGAGACCTGCCAACGGCACGGGTGACTATTTCACATCCTTTCACTCACACTGGCATTGATTTTTGTGGACCCTTTGATGTAAAGGACAGACGAGGCAGAGGAAGCAGAATTACAAAGGGATATGTTGCCATATTCATTTTTCTAACTGTTAAAGCTATACATATAGAGGTAGTCAGCGATCTGTCCACCCAAGCATTCATTGCAGCTTTGCGTCGGTTCATAGGACGCAGAGGCTTTAGTTCCCACATTTACACAGATTGCGGTACGAATTTTGTAGGGGCTAATGCGGAGCTCAAAAGAATGATCAACTTAAACAACGATGCTGCTCAGATTTTCGCAAACGAAGGAATCACATGGCATTTTAACCCCCCGGCTTCACCACATTTTGGCGGGCTCTGGGAGGCGGGCGTTAAATCGATAAAATCCCATCTACGGCGAGTAATCGGAAGCGCATCGCTAACATATGAAGAACTAGCCACTGTCCTTATTAGAATTGAAGCTTGCCTTAATTCGCGCCCACTGTGTCCACTCACTAATGACCCCACAGATGCTACAGCCTTAACGCCAGCACATTTTCTAATTGGAGACACGTTAATCGCACCGCCAGAAATGGAATTACAAGATGTAAATATTGGCAGATTGAATCGATGGCAACTAGTGCAAAAGATGTCACAAGATTTTTGGAAGCATTGGAAAGGTGAATACTTAAGTCGACTACAACGAAGACCAAAATGGCTTAGTATAGAAAATAATGTGAAGATCGGAGATTTGTGCCTTCTGAAAGACGAAAGACTACCATCCTACCGATGGGCATTAGCAAAAATTGTTGACGTGCATCCAGGTAAAGATTGTATAGTACGCGTAGTATCTGTACTGATAAATGGAAAAATTTACAAAAGAGCCATATCAAACATTGCTCCACTACCGACACAAAATTCACCAGATATTGATAATATTTAACGAGTTGCGCGTAAAAAATGCTATCCGCCTACCAAATATCTCACCCTATGATGGAAATTAGAAATGAAAATTATCCGTCCCTTTCTCTCACCTTCACTGAGCGTATCACAATGCCCAAATTAGACTAAACGATGTCACATAATAAGCAAAACATAAGATCACAAGATCCAAAACTTAGTAAACGACGTCATACATTAAACAGAACACAAGAGATGCGTGAAGATAGAGGGGAACGCCCAGCATAAGGTGGGATAACTTCACCCTATCGACACTACCATCTCAATCAAAACGAAGTAGCTTCAAATGGTCACAGTACATGAAGAAAGAAAATCAATCAACTTGCTGACATAACATTGCGAATCGGACTCAACCATGGCTAAAAATAATATATTTATCATTAACTTATACTAATCGCTATATTTACAGATACCTATTAAACTACCAACATAAGCTTTATGAGATGTCCTGACGCATCTCATCCGGGGGAGTATGTTGCACGTCGTACGGTGGATTTCTCTTCCTGGATCTTGATTAAATGCTGATCAACATTCACTGTATACTTATATTCACCAAGTGAAGCATCGTTCATTGAAAATGAATGTGATAACAATTGATTGTTTCCGCCGGCTGTACACTGCAAGACCTGCAAAAGAGGAAAAGGAAACACAAAGAATCAAATTAATAATAGAAATGTATATTTGTACTTATCTGATGGGAGCGATGCAGCATCAACCTAAGCTTTATGAGATTAAATGATGGCACTTACTTATGACAAGAACTGTCAGACTTGTTTATTATTATTGTCAATCTGACAATTCTCGTTTAATGGGTTGCACCAATAGAAATGTAATAGCAAACATAATATGTAATTGTAATAGATTATTTTTTAGTTAAAATTGAATTGGAAACATAATGTGCAATTGTAATAGATTGGCAAGGCATCAAGTGATACTCGGCTTAGTGAAAGGGGAAGAGGAGTTAGGGCATGAATATTTTATGAAAAATACTCATTCACTGTTTGAAGAGTTGGATTTGAATTTTGAGATCGAATTAGCGGATCTCCAGAATGAGTTGAAGGCACAAATAGTAGAGGAAAGTTTTTCAAATCCTTCCTCCCGACCCACTGAGGAGGGAGATGTACGATTGCCTCGAATAAACCTTCCGAAATTCAATGGGACATACAGTGAGTGGACTGCTTTTAAGGATTTGTATGTGTCGCTTATTCATACAAAATCTAATTTGTCTCGAGTAGAGAAGTTGCATTATTTAAAGAGGAGTTTGGTGGGTGATGCGGAACAATTGTTACGACATTATTCGATCACTGATTCCAATTATGAAGCCGCTTGGAATTTATTGGTAGAACGGTATGATGACAAACATGTCTTATTAGGTTCTCAATTTAAGAAATTACTTTCACTCAACAGCGCTAACGAATCCGCGTCAGCAATTAGGACATTATTAGATAGAACGGTGGACTGCGTACAAGCCACTGAAAACTTAAAAATAGAAAACACTTGGGATGCAATGCTGGTACACATAACCACACAACGGCTTCCAACAGAAACGAGGCAAATCTGGGAACAACAGCAGTCAGGCACGAGTAAAGTGACATCATTTCAAACCTTAAAGGAATTTTTACAGTGTCGGTTTAGAGCTCTAGAAGCTGCTGGGGTGGAAAGAGCCAGGAATCCGAGATCGATTCAACATGTGAACGTGATACAGAACAAACAGCTTTCCTGCAGTATGTGCAAAGGAACTCACCATCTGAGGCACTGTTCGGATTTTCTAGGCGCAGATCATATAACGAGATTTGGAATTATTAAAAGGAACGGTTTGTGCCTGAATTGTTTGGGCAAAGGACATTTAGTAGGAGCATGTCCCAGCATATCAAGATGTTTCAAATGTAAAAAGACACATCATACGCTGCTTCACAAACCTGATTCTGTTAATCGTGAAAATGTTAGTCAACAATCACCAGCTTCTTCGTCATTCAAAAACCCGCATTCGACTTCTTGTGCGAACAATTCTCGACCTTCGACACTCTTCGAATCTAGACCTTCGACTTCATCAGCCACGACTACAAACGTCAACTCTTTAACTTTCTCAACGCAAGCGGTGTTATTGGCAACAGCTCTTGTACAAGTAGAATCATCGAATAGATACATCGTTTTACGAGCTTTATTGGATCAGGGATCGCAAGCGTCAATCATTACGGAACATGCAGCTCAACGACTTGGAATAAAAAGGAAATCGACCAATGTTACAGTGACAGGAATTGGGAGGACAAAAGGGATAATCACAAATGGAAACTTAGAAATTAGAATTTTGACAAAGGACAAAGAATACCTAACAATAGATACAATTATTCTGGCAAAAATAACAAACTTTCTCCCATCTCAAACAGTCTTACCAATAATTTGGGAACATCTAAAAAATGTAGAATTGGCTGATCCAAATTTCGATCAACCTGGAAAGATCGATTTGTTATTAGGAGATATTGCTCGGCGAAGTACAAAAATTGAAAATAGGCCCAATGCTGCAAAACACAAAATTAGGTTGGATCATATCAGGCAGATTGTATGATGCTAAGGATCCAATAGTATACACACATAAAATTGAAGTAAATGAAAATGCGCAGTTAAATGATCAACTAAAGAAATTTTGGGAACTGGAAGAAATCGGAATCTCCAGCGGAACGACACAACAAGAAGTGGATTGTGAGGAGCATTACAAAATGAACACAATCCGGAAGCAGAATGGTTGTTACCAAGTTCGACTACCATTCAAGAACAACAAAGCCAAAGACATTTTAGATTACTCCAGAACTAATGCCATCCATAGTTTGTTGCATTTGGAGAAGCGATTCGCCAAAGACGCAAAACTACAACAAGAATATACGATGTGCATTCAGGAATATCTTGATCTAGGACACATGACCGAGGCAGCACAAGAAAATGAAGTAAAGAACATCGCCGGAAAAACAATTAGTACTGCCACTTTTTTACCGCATCATGCGGTTTACAAAGAAAGTACCACAACAAAGCTGCGTGTCGTGTTTGATGCATCTAGGAAGACAAGTACGGGAATATCATTGAATGACGTTCTGATGACCGGGCCTACCATACAAGACCGCATGACTTACATTATCATGCGATGGAGACTATACAAATTTGGTATGATGGACGATATTGCAAAAATGTACAGACAGGTAGCCATTCACCCAGATGACGCAAACTATCAAAAAATTGTTTGGAGGCAGCACGCTAGTCAGCCAGTAAAAGATTATTGCCTTAATACGATAACATTTGGGATGACGTCAGCACCGTTCCTAGTGATCAGAACCCTTCATCAATTGGCAAGAGATGAATGCGCAACATATCCTGAAGCTTCCAAGGTAATATTAGGAGAATTCTACGTCGATGACCTGCTATCTGGTGAACATAGTGTAGACAATGCAATTAACAAAAGAAACCAATTGATAGCATTGTTGAAATCTGGTGGTTTCAAATTAAGAAAATGGATAACCAACGATAAGAGACTGTTGGAGGACCTTGCCAATGAAGACATTGAGATGCGTGAAAGGATTAATTTCGACACGGAAAGTGGACATAAGTCGTTAGGCATCGTATGGTATCCAGTGCAAGATTTTTTCACATATCGTCTGAAGACCCAAGTAATTAAGGAATGGCAGACTAAACGCTCAATTCTTTCCGAAGTGGCCCGATTATATGACCCTTTAGGTTGGTTAGCACCTATTATTGTTTCAGCCAAAGTACTGCTTCAAAGTTTATGGTTACATGGTCAAGACTGGGATGAAAGAGTGACAAGCACAATCAACAAGGAATGGGAATTATTCCAAAAACAACTTCGTGTAGTAGAAACAATCAGAATTCCTAGATGGATCACATACAAGCCAAATTCAAACATCGAAATTCACGGTTTCTGTGATGCATCCCAACGAGCCTACGCAGCAGTAATTTATATAGTCGTACGTACTGAGCTGACAGTTCATAGTCACTTAATCATGGCCAAAACTAAAGTAGCACCTGTAAAACCAGTCACCATACCACGCTTGGAGTTATGCGGAGCAGTTTTGCTTGGACGATTACTACATGAAATTAACGAAGCGCTAAAGATTCAGAATGTACCTACATGGCTATGGACGGACTCCAAAATTGTACTCGCATGGTTGAAGGGACACCCAACACGCTGGAGCATTTTTGTCGCAAATCGAACATCTTTTATCATCGAAAAAACGGAAAACATACCATGGCGTTACGTGCCCTCAAAATTCAACCCAGCGGACCTTGCGTCACGGGGAATCAAAGCTCAAGATTTAATCAATTGTAATCTCTGGTGGCATGGGCCTAGCTGGTTAACTCAAGAATTTGATGCTTGGCCTAAGAAGAAGGATGTATCACTAGTAGAAACCGAGCAAAGGAAATGTGTAGCAGTTAACATTGGACTTAACGCAACATCTCTGTTAGACCACCTTATCGGAAAATATTCGACACTCACGAAACTGCTTAGGGTTACTGCATATTGTTTTCGTTTTATCCGATGGAGAACAAATCATAGAACAAACCAATCCTATTTGAGTGTTACAGAGTTACGCGAATCATTAGAATTTTGGATAAAATATGCACAAGGAAAAGAATTTCAATCCGAGCTTGACTGTTTGAAAAAGGACAGGTCAGTGGAGAAGAAAAGCAAATTGCACAGTCTGCATCCTTTTCTCGACAACAAAGGCATAATCCGTGTAGGTGGACGTCTGCATAACGCATCCTTACCTTTAGATGAGAAACATCCCATAATTTTACCACGAGTTGGAAAGTTTACTCAATTGATCCTACAGCAAATCCACCAATTAACCCTACACGGACAGACACAGTTGATGTTAACTACATTGCGTAAAACTTATTGGCTAATAGATGGGCGCAATGCAATAAAATACTTCGTACATAAATGTATTCGATGTTTCAAAGAGAAGGCCAAAGCTGCAACTCAGCTCATGGGAGACCTGCCGACGGCACGGGTGACTATTTCACATCCTTTCACTCACACTGGCATTGATTTTTGTGGACCCTTTGATGTAAAGGACAGACGAGGCAGAGGAAGCAGAATTACAAAGGGATATGTTGCCATATTCATTTTTCTAACTGTTAAAGCTATACATATAGAGGTAGTCAGCGATCTGTCCACCCAAGCATTCATTGCAGCTTTGCGTCGGTTCATAGGACGCAGAGGCTTTAGTTCCCACATTTACACAGATTGCGGTACGAATTTTGTAGGGGCTAATGCGGAGCTCAAAAGAATGATCAACTTAAACAACGATGCTGCTCAGATTTTCGCAAACGAAGGAATCACATGGCATTTTAACCCCCCGGCTTCACCACATTTTGGCGGGCTCTGGGAGGCGGGCGTTAAATCGATAAAATCCCATCTACGGCGAGTAATCGGAAGCGCATCGCTAACATATGAAGAACTAGCCACTGTCCTTATTAGAATTGAAGCTTGCCTTAATTCGCGCCCACTGTGTCCACTCACTAATGACCCCACAGATGCTACAGCCTTAACGCCAGCACATTTTCTAATTGGAGACACGTTAATCACACCGCCAGAAATGGAATTACAAGATGTAAATATTGGCAGATTGAATCGATGGCAACTAGTGCAAAAGATGTCACAAGATTTTTGGAAGCATTGGAAAGGTGAATACTTAAGTCGACTACAACGAAGACCAAAATGGCTTAGTATAGAAAATAATGTGAAGATCGGAGATTTGTGCCTTCTGAAAGACGAAAGACTACCATCCTACCGATGGGCATTAGCAAAAATTGTTGACGTGCATCCAGGTAAAGATTGTATAGTACGCGTAGTATCTGTACTGATAAATGGAAAAATTTACAAAAGAGCCATATCAAACATTGCTCCACTACCGACACAAAATTCACTAGATATTGATAATATTTAACGAGTTGCGCGTAAAAAATGCTATCCGCCTACCAAATATCTCACCCTATGATGGAAATTAGAAATGAAAATTATCCGTCCCTTTCTCTCACCTTCACTGAGCGTATCACAATGCCCAAATTAGACTAAACGATGTCACATAATAAGCAAAACATAAGATCACAAGATCCAAAACTTAGTAAACGACGTCATACATTAAACAGAACACAAGAGATGCGTGAAGATAGAGGGGAACGCCCAGCATAAGGTGGGATAACTTCACCCTATCGACACTACCATCTCAATCAAAACGAAGTAGCTTCAAATGGTCACAGTACATGAAGAAAGAAAATCAATCAACTTGCTGACATAACATTGCGAATCGGACTCAACCATGGCTAAAAATAATATATTTATCATTAACTTATACTAATCGCTATATTTACAGATACCTATTAAACTACCAACATAAGCTTTATGAGATGTCCTGACGCATCTCATCCGGGGGAGTATGTTGCACGTCGTACGGTGGATTTCTCTTCCTGGATCTTGATTAAATGCTGATCAACATTCACTGTATACTTATATTCACCAAGTGAAGCATCGTTCATTGAAAATGAATGTGATAACAATTGATTGTTTCCGCCGGCTGTACACTGCAAGACCTGCAAAAGAGGAAAAGGAAACACAAAGAATCAAATTAATAATAGAAATGTATATTTGTACTTATCTGATGGGAGCGATGCAGCATCAACCTAAGCTTTATGAGATTAAATGATGGCACTTACTTATGACAAGAACTGTCAGACTTGTTTATTATTATTGTCAATCTGACAATTCTCGTTTAATGGGTTGCACCAATAGAAATGTAATAGCAAACATAATATGTAATTGTAATAGATTATTTTTTAGTTAAAATTGAATTGGAAACATAATGTGCAATTGTAATAGATTATTTTTAGTTACAATTGAATTGGAAATAGAAAAGGTACCGGTTAGTTGCTAACTAAATGTTAACTGCTAACTGAAAGTCAGTCGCATAGAAGCAGTCAATAGAGAAACATAAAAAATATAGAATATATAATATATTAATTAAAGTGTAAAGTGAAGTGAAACAAAGTGAAGTTTTAATTTGTTGAAAGTGGCGATAACATTCACAAAAGTGCGCAATTAAAGGTAGGAGCCATAAGGCTTTCAATTCGTTGATAAAATATATAATTTCATCGTAAAACGTTTTTGGCCCGGCAAATAACCGTCTCTCGTCGAACGAGATAGCACGTGCATCATACACGGCCATTATATTAAGATGGCGCTGGAACGAGCAAAGGGCACAAGGAATATGTCAGTTGAACGCGTTCTTGAGGTGGATGAAAGAATACCGTGATATAATTTAAATAAGCAGCATAGGGGTAAGAATTCTCTCCTATTTTCGAGTGATGGAATGTTTAGGATCTATAAGCGCTCATCGTAGGAACTGTAAGTGAGGTTATATTTGTAGAATAGAGATCTTGTGAATTTACGCTGTACAGTTTCATCAGCATTCGATAGATTGGTATAGTGAGGAGACCATACTGGGGGGGCATACTCAAGGATTGATTGGCTAGAAGTACGAATAGATGTATGAATATATATATATATATATATATATATATATATATACAAACATACATATATCTTTATATATATATATGTATATATATATATATATATATATACATCTATATGTATATATGTATTTATATATCTATATATATAAATGTATATATGTATATATATATATATATATATATATATATATATATATATATATATATATATATATTTATATATAATATATATATATATATATATATATATATATATATATATATATATATATATATATAAATTGTATATATATACAAAGAACTATGTAATTTACCCTTTAAAAATATGAAGCTCTTGTTTGTTGGTCAATGATCCCTATATTCAGTTTGTGGACTACACTGCACTGTGTATTACTATAAACGCCCTCGAAGCTCTTCATCGAAATGAGGTTTCATACTAATTCGTTACATACAACATCAATATCAAATAAATGAATAAATGCATCAATAAACCATCTCAACATAGTTTTACCAAATAATTATAGTCATGTTATTCATCATTAAAGTCCCCACAGGGGGAATGCCGGTCGACAAGAGCACTCGTGGAGGCTAGCATTCTTTCGGGAGTTCCACCCCCACGTACCGTCATCGTTCTAAGCTCCGGAAATACGCCGACTTGGCAGTATTGGCTGTGAGGGAACCATAGCGGACGTGACATTCGCCTCGGAGTCCTTAGTACGGAGGATACACAACTGGAAAATATTAGAGGACTACTCAGCCAGTGATCACCAGTGCATTCTGCTTGAGATAAGTGATGCTGTCTCCCGACGTCCGTGCTCCTGGCCTTCTACAACTGGATGGAACATCAGAAGGATGTACTCCGAGAGGTTCGTCGAGGTGCTCACAGCAGGTGAGCCGCTGCAGGGAGCTCCGGAGGGGACGGAAAATGAGCTGCTCACGACGTGGTGAACTCTACTATGAGCATAACTACGACTGCTTGCTGCGCTTCTATGCCCCGTCGAAGACCCCGGCACGGCAAGCCCCTCGTGTACTGGTGGTCAACTGAAATCGCTGAAAAGTGAAGGGAGTGTCACAAGCTTCGACGTGAGGCTCAACGGGCGCCAAACGGTGACGAGGCATGCAACTGGGTGGCAGCATGCAAGTTGGCCAGGAAATGCCTTCGAAAACTGATCAACAGTAGCAAGGCTCGCTACTGGCAAGACCTGGTGGACAATGCAAACAAGGATCCGTGGGGCCTTGGCTACAAGCTGGTCATGCGGAAGCTTGGTGCCCTACGGAAGCCTTGTATACTTGACGCGGAAAAGATGAACGGGATAGTGCGGGGACTCTTCCCCGCCCATCCCATCCGTGTTGACGCTGTCCATGGTGCCTACTCTTCACACAGCTGGAACTGGAGGAGGCAGTCCTCTTCCTGAAAGCGAGGAAGGCTCCAGGTCCAGATGGTGTTCCGGCTGAGGTGTTGCGGCTCGTCTATCACCATTGTCCTAACTTGCTGCTCAGCACATTCAACGCTTGCCTACGGGACGGGGTTTTCCCGGTACGATGGAAGGTGGCGAGGCTCATGTTAATCAGCAAGGGGAAGAGAAATCCCGAATCGCCGTCTGCATACTGCCCGTTATGCATACTAGACACGGCTGGGAAAGTTATAGAGAAACTCATCAAGGGAACACTCACTGACGCGGTTCGTGCTGCTGGGGACCTATCTCCTCGGCAGTACGGCTTTATAGCAGGACGTTCTACCATTGATGCGATTGCAGAGGTGGTGAACGTGGTCCAAAGGGCTAAGGCGTCCTGTAAGTGACACTCGACGTCAGGAATGCCTTCAACTCCGCTAGATGGGTGGATATTCTGGACACGCTGGAAAACTCTTTTCAAGTTCCAGAATATCTAATGCGGCTTTTGAGGAACTACCTTAAGGACCGAAGCCTGATCTACGACACGACACAGGGCCAACGAAGGATGGAAATTACATCGGGTGTTGCCCAGGGATCTATCCTTGGTCCGGACCTGTGGAACGTGTCTTACGACGGGCTACTGAGACTTGAGATGCCAGATGAGTCGCGCTTGGTTGGCTATGCGGATGATGTTGCGGCTCTGGTCGTTGGTATGCTAATGCACCAAGTGAGGGAGTGGATGATTGCTCGCAGGCTCAGTTTAGCACTGGAGAAAACCACAGTGGTCATCTTGACAAAAAAGAGGATGTCTAGAGTAAGGATCATCAGTATTGGCGACTTACGAATCGAACCGAAGTCAGCGGTGAAGTACCTGGGGCTACTGATTGACTCGAAGATGAGTTTCTCTGAGCAAATCGGGGCAACGGCTGAGAAGGCTTCTTCGGAAATATCGGCTCTGAGTCGACTTATGGCCAACGTAGGGGGACCCAGTCCATCAAGAGGACGCCTCTTGATGAGTGCTGTAGGGACAGTGCTACTGTACGGAGCAGAGGTATGGGGTGACGCTCTCAGCAAGGAGGTATCCCAAAAACGTTTGGCACAGGTACAGAGAAGAGGAGCACTGAGAATTGCATTTTCGTATCCAACAGTCTCTGACTCGGCGGTGAGAGTTATTACAGGCGTGATACTTGTCACCCTCCTTGCTCGAGAGCGCCGCGCTATTTACCTGCACCAAAACGAGGATGCGAGGGAGATGGTTGTCCGCGAGGAAAGACAGCGCTCACTCAACCATTGGCAGCAGTCTTGGGTCAATTGCACGAAGGAAAGGTGGACTGCGCGCCTCATCCTGGATGTGAGACCGTGGCTAAATCGAAGGCATGGTGAGACTGACTTCTATCTGACCCAGCTTTTGAGCGGGCATGGGTGTTTTCAGTCTTACCTGCACAAGGTCGGTAAGTCACGGTCCCCCGAATGTCGGTTTTAACCCAGGAGAGGAGGACAATTCCTGTCACATATTTTTTGCGTGTAAAAAATGGGTCAAGCTGCGAATGAAACTCTACAGGGAGACGGGAGAGCTCATCCCGGATAATATAGTTGTGGTGATGCTCGAATCGGTTGACAAATGGAACCAGGTAGCTCGAGCAGTCCTAAAATATAAAAGAAACTCACAGCAGCCGGGGTGCGAGAGCTGGGGGACCACTCTTCGGGCATTTCATCGTTTCCTCTCCCCTCCCGCTAGGAAAAGGACTCCTCAGCTTGAAGGCGCCCTACGGCGTAACAAAACGAGACCTGACCCGAAGTAATGTGTCAAACGGTTTCAGGCTGGGTTCTCAGGGTGACAGGGGAGGTGTTTAGTGGGTAGTCCAGTCACGCATGGGAGTCCCACGCTCTGTGCATAAATAGCATTCACCTCCCTACCACAAAAAAAAATCCCTATCAACCTCACATACGAAAGAGTAGTGTAAACAGTTAAACATTCTACTATTCTACTAACTTCTATTACTAATTGCACATGTAAATATTGTTTAAAATATTAACAATAAAATATCACAGAGATACATGCAATGTAAGCTTTACTTAAGACGAATGTTTCCTTACAATCACAGCAGCTACGAGCAGCTTTAAATAATTTTATTGTGTGCGCGAAATCGTGCAGCACTGCAAGCATAGAGAATGTGGTTTTTTTATTTAAACATGTTTATTAGAGAATGTTTTTAATTTATGTAAAGCCTTTAATCTTACTATATGCTTCTTATAGCTATATGTAGATAGTTTTTGCATATTTGATAGTTTTTATAAATGTCTGTGGGTGGGAGTATTCTTCATACGAACCATATTTTCAATATGATGAAATTCACTTCTCATCAACTCCTTTTATGTATCCAAATTTCATATTCAACTTTACCAATGCTTTTAAATTGTCACTTATCTACAATTAATATCTGTGTAGTGTAAGGCGCTCCATTCATGTTCAATAATATTGCGCAATATTTTTATTGCGCAATAATTGAACACGTTCTTGCACCACACAGGTGCAATAATAATGTGCAATAAAATTGACTAGGCATTCATTCGGGTTAGTACTTTCTTGCAAGGAACATGCCAGACGACGAGGTTTTGGCAGCGGCCGCGCTGGTTATTTTATTAAAAAAAGAAAAAGAAAACGATTTCGCGTTAAAGAGTGGTTGAAAAGAAGGCCAATGTATACCCACGAAAGGCTTTTAAAGGACTTGACCTTAACTGCAGAAAAATACTTTAAAAAATATATGCGAATGTTGTTTGAAGAATCGTTTAAGTTAGTGAAACCTCTTATACAGAAAAAGGACACGCTTATGAGGGAAGCCATTTCACCGTGTCAACGATTGTCAATAACTTTGCGTTATTTGGCAACACGAAACACTTTCGAGGATCTCAAATTCAGCAGTGCTATTTTCCCACAAGCTCTTGGTGTTATCATTATGGAAACCTGTGATGCGATAATACACGTTCTCAAGGATTACATTAAGGTAAGAAATCTATATTAATATTATGTATTACTTGATTTTATTTATATTTATTTTCATTAACAATTTCAGTATTATAAATTAAATCTTTTCAAGATAACAAAAAAAAACCTTTTCAAGATAACAAGAAATAACCTTTCCTGTCGCGAAACTTATTTTTCACGTATTTTATAGTCTTTAAATGAAGATATATATTGTGTTAACTCTGAGGAATGCTTGAAATTAACATAAAATACATCTTGTGAGGGGACTTCTATCATTTCTAATTGCTGATCGAAATTTTCTGTTGAAATTTGCACTGATGGCGGTGATGTCTGCATTGTGGTATATTGCACATATGCTGGCGGTGGTGGCGTCGGCCTGCTGCACGACGGTCATGGAATATAATTTATTTGCGATGATGGTTATTGTGATGGTACTGGCGAAGGCGATGCAGAAAATTGTAGTGGAGAGTTGTAAGGGGCATTTTCATTTACTGAGTGACGATGTAGCAATCCCAATTGACCTTCCATTATAATTTGCGCAATTACCTTCTTTGCATAAAGGAGTTGGGTTTTTTCCATCTTTCTTAGATTTGCAGCACAAACCATAGTCCAATAATGAAATTCATCCTTTCTTTCACTTAGGTGCGCATATGCTGGTTTTGAAATTTGTTCGCTTTTATTTGCTTTTTTATTACCATGTTTAGACGATGTTGGATTTTCACTGTTTGTATAGTCTTCATCTTGAGTTTTCTAGAAATAAAAGAAGAACTAATTAAGCACCGTCTTCTTTTTCAGTTGCCGAAAACAAGCCAAGAATAGGAAGATATTGCAAAATGTTTTCAAATCAAGTGGAACGCTCCTCAAGTGCTTGGTGCAATAGACGGCAAGCACGTGGAAGTTAACAAACCAACTAGGTCAGGATTCGTCTATTACAGTTATAAACAACTTTTAGTATTATATTAATGGCTGTCGTAAACGCCAACTACGAATTTATTATGGTTGATGTTGGAACCAATGGATGCATATCAAATGGAGGTGT
The DNA here is from genome assembly GCA_963969285.1 of Odontomyia ornata. Taxonomy (NCBI): domain Eukaryota; kingdom Metazoa; phylum Arthropoda; class Insecta; order Diptera; family Stratiomyidae; genus Odontomyia; species Odontomyia ornata. The sequence continues at coordinate 232,078,334 of OZ017740.1, read as the reverse complement.
TCTACAAAATACTGAGTTTGGAATGAAATTGAAGAGTAGCACATTAAAAATTCCAAGTTCTGCAGTTGTTAATGATCCAACACGTACCCTTCCATATTTTTTTGTCGGAGATGACGCCTTCCCTACGGGACCAAACTTGTTAAAACAATACAGTCAGAGAGGACTGACGAAAGAAGAAAGAATATTTAACTATCGATTGTCCCATGTGAGACGTCTGGTGGAAAGCGCATTTGGAATATTAGCAACTCATTTTGGAGTTTTTCAAAGACCATTTGCTGTGCATCTACTAAAAGTACGAAAGGTTGTTCTAGCATGCTGTTATCTTCATAATTTCTTACGAAAGTACTCTTTGTTTTTATCCGAAGTTTTGATTTCCTACGAAGATGTCGATTCTGAAACGGTGCAGGCACCAGTGCAGTCAATAACTCCAATGACTCCATTACAAAACATCAATCAGAAAAATTGTCAAATTGCAAAGAAAGCAAGAAAAGATTTCTATGAATACTTCAATAACGAGAGTGCAGTTCCACGGCAAAATAAATTTGTTTAATTTAAC